>JAMXBB010000002.1:116344098-116631873 GCA_024138015.1 Lumnitzera littorea
GGGGGTGGGTTTGGTTTCAAAATTCTTATGGAATTTGATAGGACCTGCAGATAAGAGAGTCCAGGTCCATATTAAATGGTGTCCATGGACCACGGTCACCCATACGTGCAATAATTTCATAAAAGTGTGTAAATGCAAAACAATACGATGTCAAAAAAGAGTCCAGCCCATATGGCACCGTGTCCATGGTTCTGGTTCCTGGTCTTCCATAATTATTAAACTCTAATTTTTTTTTTTTTTTTACATGGTGCTTAAACAAAAATAAAGCTACTGGCTTTAGGTGGGTGATGGTTGGGAAGAATGATAAGGTAATTGATGATTGTGATTAGTTACCATGGATAATATTAAATATGTGAATTAAGAAAAATCCTTTCTTATTCGTATTAATGTGTTACTATTAATAATATACAAAATAAATATATTTTTAAAGTATGTTTAGTTTGATGCGCATAAATTGTCACTAAAAATAACTATTCATTCCTTAACAATATCCAACTAACTTTTGTTTTTTAGTTTTCTTTGTTAACTTTTTTTTGTCTTTTATTGTTAATATTATAGTTCAATTTAGGTTTATTTTTCTATAAGCAAGTGCAAATCCTTTTCATCAACTACAGGCTAAATTTATATTATTTTTAATTTGAAAAATTTTTGTTTTTATATAGTTTAAAACATAATATATTTTTTTTAAATAATTGGTCTATGTTGGTTCATGAGTTGAAGTTGCACAAATTAGATATGGAAGAATCGATAAATCCAAGTATATGATCTAGAATTTGTGATACCTAATATTAATGAAATCTCATATGAATTATAGAAGAGGATTGGTATTAATTTATAAGTTATGATGGTAAATATTTTGTTATTATTAATTAAAAGCTTTTGGGCCAAGTGAACTATTTAGGGATTGTTTTGACCCTCTTTAGAGAAGAGGGTTGATGAGGGCAAAGAGTGTCACCAGGACGTATATCTTGACTTACTTATAGGATGATTTATAGGTTGAAGGTGGCAAGAATAAACTAAATCGTATATCGAAAAGGAGGGAAAAAAAAACTTGAATTCAAGTGTAAGGTCATATGAAAAGAAAGTTGCGTTCTTTTTAAGGGGTTAGAGGGGAGATTGTAACATCTCATGCGATTGTAGTATTGTAATTTTATATGGATTGTGGGAGAAGAGTTATATTGGGTTATAAAGTTAAAGTAATAGATGATATATTAATATTAGTTAGAAACTTTTGAGTTAAGTGGCTAAAATGAGTCCATTAATGTTTATTAGTATAACTATTGGCTATTTTTAACTTAGCTTACCGTAGGTAAGCTAATCTCGATTCCTCCATTAGGGGACATAGGAACTAGCAATCTTGCTAGTTCAAATTGGGGTGAAAGTTCGTCCTAAGGTCTAATATGTATTATACAGACCTTATAGTAAAAAATGAATAATCTATTTAATGGTTAACATTACTCGAATGATACATTGAGTTGTATTTGTTGATAGAGGTCTTCCCCAAGATTGCAAATAGAGCTACTTAGGATTGCCTTCGATCTCCTATCAATATCATATCTCCTTTTTACGTTATTTAACGTCCTTTAGGCTTTAACAATCATAGGTGATGTTTGGAAACACAATACTTAGACTTCAACAAGAGAAGTCTTGCCAAAAATAAGTTAGATATGCTTCCTTTAGCTTGAAATAATGGCCTTTAGGTCAAACTTTGACTTGATTAGCTCTAGAAGGTTCAAAATCTAACATTAGGCGTGAGTAATAGCTTTCTTACCAACCTGTTAATTGCTATCACATCAGCCACATTCCCTAAAAATCAAGAATTGGTCTTAAAATTTGAACTAGGTGTACGTGCTTGAAAATAGAGAAAGCAGTTACTACTTTCAAAACAGCCTATTAATTATAAAAGGAAGTTTGAAGGCAACAGATAGGTTCTTCTAAACACTCTCTTTCCTCTTCCACTTTCCCCTTATCTTACTTGATATCTCATGACTGGAGTAGTAACGCTAGAGTCACCGGAGTACCCCCTTAGCTTAACTTTCATTTGTTTTGGAGAGTGTTTATGAGTTTATTATTCGAGATCATACCTCAACTAAGATTTGATATCAACAATTAGTATCGTTTGTTTTTTGTTACCAAAATGTGGCACAAACTAAGTCATAGGAAACCACTACGGGGGGAAAATAGGGCCCCTTAGGTTGTTTAAGAATAGCAATCACCACCATAGCGTACTTTAGAAGATTGTCAAGTTAAAGTATGCAACCAGGTCATCTAAGAAAATGAGCAGCAGGATGGCAACCCCTGGATAGCATAACTGGAGCAATTATGTGCTAAGCTTGCAAAAGAATTGGACAAGGTTCAAGCCACTAATAGAGAATTGCGCTGGAGGCTTAACAAAAGGGATGTTGCCTCCTCTTCTACTCCTTCTCAACAACAAGTTGGTTGGTAGGTTGATCCTATAGCATATGAAGATGTACTTTAGCAACTGTGAGGAAAAGCTTTAGTAGTAAATGAAGGTAGTACCCAATAAGCATAGGAACAATAGTTGGATGAGAATGTTCAGCTATAAGAATCATTACAGTCTCTTGTCATTCCAAGCATTCAAACTCTCCTGGGACAAAGAGTGGAGAGTGTAACTATACGATTATCCTAAAAAGCTTTGGCGAACATGAGTTTACAAGAGTTAGAGAACTATATTAAGAAGTTAACTAATGAAGGAACTTCTAATAAGGAGATGAATGCAAAAGTTAGGAAGGCAAGCCTTTTCATGTAGGGTATACTAGGTAAGGTCTTGCTGTTAAGCGTTAGCTTACCTCAATTTGATCCATATGATGAAAGGAAGGATCCAAATGACCACCTGAACACCTTCCGAACTTTGAAGAACTTTAGGGGCTATCTAATGCTATTGCTTCAAAGTTTTCCCATCAACTTTAAGGAAATTTGCAAGCAACTGGTTCAACTAACTTAGGTCAGCTTCCATTTCCTCATTTGATTAGTTAGTGGAAGAGTTCTGACATTACTTCTTGGCTAGTAAACCTCTGGCAAAAGATTCTTCGCTTTTGACGTCAATTAGATAGAAACATGGAGAATATATCCAAGATTATGTCTACAGAGTCAAACAACTAGTGATTGAAATTACTAATTGTAACAAAAGTGTAACTTTGCAGGCCATTTGGAGACAAGTCAAAGAGAACTCCAACTTCTTCAAGTCTCTAGCAAAACATCCATTAACCTCGTTGGATGACTTCACTAAGAGGTTGGAAAAATTCATTCAGCAAGAAGACTAGATGCAGGTCATAAGGGAATTAGAGAAAGAAAAGCCTGAAAACAAACTTGATAAGAATAGAGGAGCCATAACGGACAAATTAAGAAGGACCTTTGATGAACCTAGTAAGCTTACTTGACCTCCAAGTGATCGAAAAAGATCGATACCCATGTTTGCCAAGCATTCCCCCCTCAATTGACTTGTGTCAAATATTTTGATGGAAATCTAGAATCAAAGTCTCTCGCTTGGCCTGAGAAAAATGAAGAGTAATTCGGTTATAAGGAATTCCAATAAGTATTGTGACTTTTATGATGATAGGGGCCATAATATAGACGAATGTGTACACCTAAAGAATGCCCTTAAACATGTCGTGCAAAGGGGGTATTTGAAGAAATTCATAGCAGACAAGGAGGAGTGCATTGAGTGACCAACATAGAGAAGAAGGATGGAGCAGCAAGTTTGGAATAAAGAAATTTGCCCTAATAATTGTGATTGGGGAGCATATGACAACAAGAAAGGAGATAACCAAGCTACACGAGGAGCCATAAATGTGATTTTTAGAGGACTAATAGGGGGAGATCTTCTACTTATAACGGGCTCTTCGAGTGAAGTAGGAGATCATGTGCTAAACCTGAGGGGCAAACGTCATAGAGTTGACAATATGATCTTTTTTTTAGACAAGGATATGCAAGGAGTTTAGTTTTCGCATAGTAATGCCTTAGTGATTTCGGCCAGAGTAGTTGACTTTGAGGTGAAGAAGGTAATGGTAAACACTAGGAGTTATACTGATATTATTTTAAAGCATGCATTCGATTGGATGCGTTCAAAACTTAAGAATATCAAGATGCGACCGTATAAATATAGCTTGTATGGATTGAATAATCAACTAATGAAGGTACATGGGGTGGTCACTCTATCCTTACGGATAGGAGATGACGAGAATATAATGGAGAAAGAGGTCAATTTTGTGGTCTTGGATTGTCCTTCACCTTATAACAACATATTAGGTTGACCTTCTGGTGTACCTAGGAGCTCAGTTATCATTAGGATTTATCGAGGTGGATTTGAATTGAAATGGGTCCTTTGAGATATCGAAGAAAATTAGGAGGAAATGGCCTACAACTAAACCAGAGTAGTTGACATAAAGTCGCTTGAAGGATGTGATTCGCTAATGAATACAACACGACTTGACACCACACTTAATATGACGCACAAATTGATGTTAAGATCCATTCGCTACTAATCCCAAGTCACTTGGCAATATTAAATAAGAGTGTTTGAAATATGGACTTGAAGAAGGTTGTTTCACAAGAATAGAATATTCAGTATTAAAATGTAAGTTATCTGTGGCTTACAAAAGAAAAGAACTATTTATAGTAAGTCCCTAGGGCAACATTACAAATAATGAAATGACAAGAAAGTATATATAAAAAGGAGAATCCTAGTACATACCAAAAAGGGTAAAAAGGACAAAAGACCAAAAATGGAAAAGTAGTATAATGTCAGACGAGGTGGACATGTGGTAGTATAATATTGGTCTTATACGAATATTCTCTGAGTACAGCAGACAAGAGGGGTCAAAATGTTACGGCAATAAAAGGTCGAGACGAGAGATATGGCGACATGTTGAGAGAAAACTATTCGGCCGTTTAAGTGAGTCTCTTATCACTCGGCAGGAACTTCTTCGTAGTGTTTGGTTGGATTACTCGGTATAGGGTCCTCGGCAAGGGAATGGTTAGCATTATCACTACTGAGTGTACAGATTAGCATACAACAATTAAGGGAGCTCAAGGAGTTTAGCCACATTCCTTCGGCGTAAATTTTCTCGTCATTAGTAGGTTGTCGAGAAAGAATTTACCGGATGAGGGATTGGAGTCCTCGGAGCTATACACGATAATGGGACTATTGGTCAGTAGTTCATCAGTTCCTCGGGGTTGTTGAAGATTTTCCCTCAAATCTTGGTCTTCGTCATCTTTTGGCACATATGGAGTTAAGCTGGCAACGTTGAATGTGATAGACATGTCGAGACCTTTGGGTAGCTCAATCTTGTAGGCATTATCATTAATGCGCCTTAAGATACTATAGGGGCCATCCGCTCTAGGAGATAGTTTGTTTGTCCTTTTGTTAGGGAAGCGTTCCTTGCTAAGATGGATCCGAACAAGATCCTTAGGGGCATAAATGATTCATTTCCTTCTGCGACTTTCAAATTCCTTCTGTCGGGCCATAGTTTTGGCTAGTTGTTTGGCAATTTTTTGATGCAACCTATGAAATTCCTCGGCATGCTATAGGCCGAATTGACTCTCCCCTTATGTAGTCGAATTGTTAACCAAGTCCAAGGGTAGGTTCAAGTTAAGTCTATAAACAACCTCAAATGGTAATGTTCTAGTGGAGTTGTGAGTAGAGTGATTGTAGGCAAATTCAATTATGCGTAGGCATAAATCCCAATCACGAGAGTTCTTTCCAACAGTAGCGTGTAGGAGATTACCAATGGTTCTGTTAACTACTTTAGTTTAGCCATCTGTCTAGGGATGGTAAGAGATACTGAATAGGAGCTTAGTGTTGAGTTTCCTCCATAAGGTCATCTAAAAGAAGCTCATGAATTTGGAATCATGGTCAAACACAATACTCCTTGGCACTCCATGCAATCGCACAATTTCTTGCAAAAATAGGTTAGCAATGAATAAAGCATCATTAGTTCTGTAGCAGGGGATGAAGTGGCCCATCTTGATGAACCAATCAACCACCACTATGATTGAATTGAATCGTATCTTCTAGGCTTGTGGGGAAGGCGAAGCATGAAATCTATGCTTAGATCGATCTACGGTCGCTCGGGAATTGGTAGGGGTGTGTATTCTCCATAAGGTTCTTTCTTCCCTTTTGCAGACTTACACACCTTGTACCTCTTAAGTATTCGATGCATATCCCTCATCATCCTAGGCCAGTAAAAGTGCTCTTTCAATATCTTAATCATCATCTTTTCCCCAAAATGGCCAACTAGACCCCTGACGTGAGCTTCTCAAACTAGTAGCTCCCTTGCAAAACCATTTGGCACACCAATCTGCTTTCCCTTCATTAAGAACCCTTCATTTAAGTAGAATTCATCCACAGCTCCTCTATCACTGCACTTGGTTACTAAAGGCCCAAAATGTGGGTCATGTTCATATTGATTAGGTAAAGTGCTAAATCCAAGCACTTTAACTGGCAATGTCGTAATGAGGATATGACGGTGGGAAAATGCATTAGCTACTATGTTGGTGCTTCTCTTCTTATACCTGATAACATAGCAAAAGTTCTCCAAGAACTTGACTCACTTAATGTGATGTTGAGAAAGCTTTTGCTACCCGCGAAGATGCTCAAGACATTCATGATCCGAACAAATGATGAATTCTCTCAGCAATAGATAATGTTCCCAGTTTTGAAGTGTATAGATAAGGGCATAGAACTCCTTGTTGTAGGTTGAGTAATTTAAGGCAGCACCTCGGAGTTTTTCGCCGAAGTAGGCAATGGGTCAGCGCTCCTGCATGAGGACAGTACCAATGCCAACACCAGACACATCATATTCAACCTCAAAAACTTTCTTCAAATCTGGTAGGGCAAGTACTAGTGCAGACGTTAACTTACACTTCACATCTTCAATACTCTTCTGAGCCTTTTCTGTCCATTTAAACTCAATGTTCTTCTTGGTCAATTCAGTCAATGGTGCAGTTATGGGGCTAAAATTCCAGATAAATCTTCGATAGAATGAGATTAGGCCATGGAAACTCCTGACTTCAGCTGCATTAGTCAGCATAGGCTACTTATTAATAGCCCTGACATTTTCCTTATCAACTCAAACTCCACTCCCCAAAACAACATATCCGAGAAATACAACCTTGCTTTGACAGAACATACATTTCTTCTGGTTGCAGAATAATTTCTTAGCATGGAGTATGTTAAACACCAATCTCACAATTTCAGCATGAATAAGAAGGTCGGCACTGTAGACCGGAATATCGTTAAAATAAATCACAATGCATTTGCTTATCAATGTTCTAAGCACATGATTCATGAGCCTCATAAATGTACTCGGTGTGTTAGTTAAACCAAATGGCATGACCATCTACTCAAATAGACCGTCTCAAGTCTTAAAGGCTATTTTTCATTCATCTCTCGGTCTCATTCGTATTTGATGATAGCTACTCTTTAAATTTATCTTCGAAAGGATGCATGCACCATACAACTCATCAAGCATGTCATTCAACCGCAGGATCGAGTATCGGTACTTAACAGTAATCTTATTGATGGCATGGCTATCAATGCACATCCGTTATGATCCATCTTTCTTTGGTATTAGCATGGTTGGGACGGCACATGGGCTCATGCTCTCACGGACATATCCGCGATCTACTAACTCATCAACTTGCTTTTTCAGCTTGGCCACCTGTTCAGGATTGATTCTATAGGTGAGTCAATTTGGAAGGGTTGTTCTAGGTTAAAGATTGATGCAATGCTCAATTCCTCTTAAGGGATTTAATCCTTTTAGCATCTCGACAAGGAAGAGGTCAACAAATTCTTGAAGTAGCTGTTGCACTTCGATAAGTAAGTTTTTGGCCTCTCTAACCTCTAAGAGTCTCCTGACCAAGAGGGGTACATAATCCTCGACCTTGACTTCTTATGCAAACTGAGCTTAGGAAATCACTAAGGACTTCCACTGCAGAGATCTAGAAACCTTTTCCTGGGCTTTTTGCACTTCCTTAGGACTTATAGGTGTCAATATAAATTTTTTTCCGTCCTTTTGAAACATGTAGGTGTTTTTATACCTATCGTGTAACACTCTTAAGTCAAATAGCCACGATCGGTCGAGTAATATATGAGATGCACACATGGGAAGGACATTACACATCATCTCGTCCCTGTATCTGTCACTAATAGTAATTGGCACTTTGACTTACTCGAAAACGTATAATTCTCCTTTCTCGTTCAACCAGTGAATCTTATATGGCTTAGGGTGTGGAATTGTTAGCAATTTCATGGCTTTAACTACCCTTTGTGCGATGACGTTGGTACAGCTCCCTTCACAATGATCACAACATATGGCTTACCATTTACCCGGCAATTCGTATGAAAGAGGTTCTCTCTTTGCTCATTTTCATTAGCCATAAAAGTACTGAGAGATTGTCGAACAACAAAGCAATACTCGGCTCTACCCTCAGGGGGTATCTTGGCCTCCTGATCTTCCTCAAATTCTTCCAGCATTCGATCGGTTGCCACTTCTTCCTCTCCTTCACTTGCACTTTAACTCTAGTCTCTTCGAATCTTAGGTTCCTCGATCTTGCTCTTACCTTGGCCTTCGTCTGATCGGCTTGGCACATGACCTCAACGTTCTATCTCAGAACTGTTTAACACCCTGTCATTTCCTGGTCTACTCGACAAGCCAATCCTATTCAGCACCATGGTTCGATTATTCGGCATTCAAATAGCCTGGTTCCACTGTTGTCTTTCAACTCTTTAGGCTATACGGATGGTTTCATCTAAAGTTGTGAAGCTTTGCAATTCCACGATGTGACCAATCTCAGCTCAAAGTCTCGAGATGAATTGTGCTATAGTTCGGGTCTCAGGCTTGTCAACATCACATTATATCATGAGCAATTGAAACTCTCGGACATAGTCATTTACGAATTTGTTACCTTGCCTCAAGTCTTGGAGTCATTGAAAAGTGTCATGTTCGTAGTGTTTGGGAATGAACCTATTCCTCAAAACTCTCTTCATCTGGTTCTATGTTCAGACCTCGCATTAGGTCTTTAGGCAAACATTTTATAGCTTCTTCTACCACATTGCCGCATACGTAAAAAATTCTAATGTAGCCACTCTAATGCGGACAACATTTTCATAATCATAATAGTCAAATATCTTTTTGATCTTTTCTTCTTAGTCCAAGTAGTCATTAGCACTACCAGACCTGTTGAAGTTCGGAATCTATACCTTATGATGTTCGGTACCTCTTGGCGCTCTGAACTTTCTCTCATCAATCCCAGCATACTGGTCTTTTTCTTCGTACTCTTTCACTTCATCCAACTCTAACCTTCTCCTAGTGACTCTATCGGTACGTTACAGTGGTACGTGGTTTACTAGAAAGGCTTCTGGAGCTCGCTTGTTCATCTGTCTCCTCGGCCTATCTCTCATTTCTCGGCCCTGCTTAACAACTCTCTTGCACAGTCCATTCTCTAAGACCCTGTTTACTGAGATAGCTAAATTTGCTACAATAACAGCAAGATCTTGTATCTACTCATCAGTAGTACGTAGTGTTTGTTGGGTAACTCGACTACGACCATAAGCATCACTTTCGACATCGTGAATCTTTTTCTGTACACTAGGGTTCAACTTTCCTAACATAAAATTTCAGTAATTACACTTCACACGGATAACTACAATCACGCACAGTATCTCGAATAGTAGATTGACTATTACTAAACAACTCTTGGTATCAACCTCAACCTCAAGGTCTGATACTAGGAATATATGATGTGCCTAAGAGCTCAGTTATTATTAGGACTTACCAAGGCGAATTTGAACTGAAATGGGTCTTTCGAGATATTGAAAAAAATTAAAGGGAAATGGTCCACAACCGAACTAGAGTAGTTGACGTAAAGTTATTCAAAGGATGTGACTCACCAACGAATATAACATAACTTAACACTGCACTTGATATGATGTACAAGTTGATGTCAAGGTCCACCCGCCACTAATCTTGAGCTACTCAACAAGATTAGATAAGAGCGTTTGAAATATGGACTTGGAGAGGATTGTCTCGCAAGAATAGAATATTCAGTATTAAAATGTAAGTTATCTATGGCTTACAAAAGAAAAGGACTATTTATAGTAAATCTTTCGGGCAGCATTACAAATAGTGAAATGGCAAGAAAGTATATACAAAAAGGGGAATCCTAGTACATACTAAAAAGGGTAAAAGGGACAAAAGACCAAAAATGGAAAAATAGTACAATATTAGACGAAGTGGATAGGTGGCAGTGTAACATTAGTCTCATAAGAATATTCTCTGAGCATAGCAAGCGAGAGGGGTCAAAATGTTGTGGCAATAAAGGCCAGAATGAGAGAGATGGCGGCATACCGAGAGAAAACTATTCGGCCGTTTAAGTGAGTCTCTCGTCACTCGGTAAGAACTTCTTGATAGTGTTTGGTCGAATTACTCGGCAAGGGAATGGTCGGCATCATCACTATCAAGTGTATAGATCAACGTACAACAATTAAAGGAGCTTAAGGAGTTCAGCTACATTCCTTCAGTGTAAACTTTCTCATCATTAGTAGGTTACTGAGAGAGAATTCGCCGAGTGAGGGATTAGAGTCCTCAGAGCTATGCGTGAGTTATGGGACCGTTGGTCGGTAGTTCATTACCTTCCAGTAATGCATTCAAGATGGTCATATCCACTGCGTATCAAAAAGTGTAGTTTCCTACCTCGACAAGAATATGAACATGTTATGGTGACTAGCAGTTGTCTTTATCTTTCTACTTAAAAGCTTAAAAGAGGGATCTGATTTACGTAATTGAGTAGAGCTTGGATAACCGGCTAGTAGCATAGGGAGGACCCGTAAAGGAGACCTTGACAATCTAGCTTAGATAGAATCTACAGCATGTGACTAAGGTCGAAACTATTATGCAACCTGATTTAAGAAAACAAATAGTACACTTTCTTCGAGTTAACAGAGGCATTTTCACATGGTTCCCTTTAGACATAATAGGCATACTTGAGGAAGTTATTACCTATAAGTTAAATATTGACCCAAATATGAAAGCCATGCAACAAATGAAAAGGCACTTCACACTTGAAAGGTAGGTTTTGATTGGAGAAGAGGTGCATAAATTAATGAAAGCCGAATTCATTAGAGAAGAGTCATATCCTACATGCTTAGCAAAATGTGTCCTAGTGAAGAAAGCGAATAGCAAATGGAGGATGTGCATCAACTTTAAAGATTTGAAAAAAGTTTATTCAAAGGATTGCTTCCCCTTACCCATGATAGATCGGATGGTCGATTCGACCTTAGGACATGCATTCCTAAACTTTATGGATGAAATTAAGACGAACCCCATTGATCAAGTGCATACATCCTTCATAACAAATTTTGGTACCTATTGTTATAAGGTGATGCCATTCAAGTTGAAGAATGTGAAAGCTACATATCAAAGGCTAATCACGAAAATGTTTAAGCCCCAAATTCATAGGAATAATGAAGTTTATGTGGATGATATGATAGTGAAGAGCAAGACAAGTCACAATCCATTAGCAAACCTCCAGGAGACCCTTGACACTTTAAAGAGGTACAATATGAAGTCAAACTCGCAAAATTGAGTGTTTAGTACTTCATCAGAGAAATTTTTAGGATATATGATAACATAGCATAGGATTGAGGCCAACCCTAAAAAGATCCATGCTGTACTTGACATGAGGTCCTCAAAGTCTATCAAAGAGGTCTAGAGGCCAACTAAAAGAACAGTGGCATTAAATAGATTCGTCTAAGAAGTGCAGAAAAGTTTATGGAGTTTTTTAAGGTGTGATGGAACCTATTCAAGTTCCAGAAGAGTACAAGGAAGCTTTCAAGGCTTTAAAGGAATTTTTGACAAGACCTTCGATCTTATCAAAACCTTTGAAGGAGAAATGCTTTTCTTGTACATATTTGTGAGCAATCAGGCTCTGTCCTTTGTCTTAGTGCGAGTTAACCCCGAAGCGGCAAAGTCATAATAGTCCCATCGTGCAAACCATTTTAAGATAGAAGTTTACTTTACAACCGCGATCACCTTACAACACGATCAACTGTTATCTTAGATCTAATTTACACAAGGCATTCACGACTAACCCGCTTTGAAGTAAATAATTTGTAATTTAAATAAGTTATTTACCTAAGAAAGTAAGAAAATATATATTACACTAGAATTCAGTTATTACAATTATGTAGACATTTAATTTTTACTCCTTTGTAATCCTAATTTTTTATTTTTTACAAAAAGGGTCCTAATTCAAAAATAAAAATAATAATAAAAAAATTAATTAAAATTAAAAATTAATAAAAGATAAAAATAATAAAAATTAACAAATGATGAAAATACCAAAAAAATAAGAAAAGGAAAAATTATAAAAATTCTATAGATTTTTAGGAAATAACTTATATTAGGAATAAATAGTTTTAGTTTTAGCTTAGTCTGAATAATCATTTTAGAGAACCACGTGATTTAAGTATAATTTAATTGTACTAAAACTAAGGTACATGCCAACGGTCTAACGGATAAATATTGGAGTATTTGGATTGGATTTAATTTGAGGTCTTGGGTTCGAATCTCACTAAGCACCTATGTCTTTTATTTTTCTATCTTTTACAAAAAAAAAAAAAAAACGAGATGAATAAACGAGATTCATAACTAATTAAAATTATTTGAATCTAGTTTGATTTTATTAAATCGGATTTGAATTAATTTAGATCTAGTTTAATAATTTTATTAGATACAATAGATATGATTTGATATGATCTTATAAAATACAAAAAAACTCCTGAAAAGAAAAAAAAATTCCTTGGTCCATCCACTATATTTTTATTAAACAAACTCCATAACAGCTCCATTCGAACGTGAACAACGACTCCAGTTCACATTCTAACTGCAGCTATCCCCTCTCCTTCATTCAGCAGTAGTCACGCACAAGTCCCCAGTTTAGAACACTATCGTTACAATTGATAGCAGTGATAAGACCAACTACACCTGACGAACCCATCCTCACCCTTGTTACGACTGTAGGCTATGCCCTATATGTCCACAACTACATGAATAGGATCCAGGCGACCCCCCAATGTTTACGCCCCCGATCAGCATTGATTGTTACGTCTTCACCGCGAACGGCCACGCGAGCACCCCATCGTCCTTCATCGCTGCAGCACTTCAGTAGAACACGATGACAATATACGACTCCCCTTACAACTTGTAGTAGTCCATGACACACCAAGATCTGACGACTCTGCTGTCAATGCAGTAACTGAATTCCATCCTTCATCGTTATAGTCGCCCAAGCAAGTCGACGAGCATTGACTCTGCTATATTCCACACAGGCCATGGCTACTACTGTCTATGTTGCTACCATCTACGTTCATTGCTGCTTGCTGACTGAACTTGTGCATTGACCAATAGCAGCTGCAGCACGATCCTGACGAGCAGCTCCTCACCGAACACCAGTTGTTGGACCCGCATCTCCATTACTCCATAACTCACACACACGCGGCCATCCATCCGCGACAGTATACGCGACGACACTATGTAATACATCATTGTCACCAAACAATCCTCTAACAAACACGCGATCACTGTCCACGCTATTGTATTCATCTTTCGGCTGATGATCAAATAGAGTCTTGAAGAGCCGTACGTCCCTTGATCCTTCAATAACAATCAGGTTCGGTTCAATCTTATTTTATTTATTATTTGTTATATTATATATATATATATATATATATAGATATGTGCATAGAATAGTATATGTTTAGTATTAGTTTCCTAATATTACATAGATTAGATAAAATTTTAAGTAAATAGTTATTTAATAGTAGTTATTTAAATATGGATGTGAATATTAGTTTAGGAATTGTTAAAATTAGTTTTTGTTATATATAGATCTTTATATTTTACTAGTTAATATAATATAATGTATGAACATGTCAATATAGGGGTTTTAGTATTAGTTTTTACATAAGCATATTATATGGAATTATTTTATTTTAGTAGGTCGTTATATATATTAGTTTAGGAATTTTTTTTTAGCATTAGGTTATTTTAGAATTTCTCATTTAAAAAAGTTATTTTCTTTTTAGAAAAAATAATAATCAACCCATTTCAAGAACTAGGACGTTTTAGAGAATTTTTTATAAAATAAAAATATTCAAAAATTAGGACTCCTTAGAATTTTCTTTGAATAAATCAAAATTGGTAACAACGTAAATTCGGTCAGTTTTTAAAAATTAAAATAAACTAACACATTAAAGATTTTGGAAAGAACTATGATCGTCTGATCCCGGCTAATGGATACGTAGGCACCTTTGGGGCGACAATAAAATATGTAGAAATTTAGGTTTTTTTTTTATTTTGATTTTATTTATTTATTTATTCTTTTTAAATATTATGATTAGAAGAATAATTCTAATTTCGGTAAATAGATAGTGGTATCTGTTGGGATTTAATAGATTAGCCCCGAACTTGGAACCCTCTGGTTCTTCATTTAAAATTGAAATTAAAGACCGGTAGCCAAATCATAATCAATCCACCCAATTGGTTAAGATTTCTTTTTCTTTTCCTGATTTCGGTCAGGTGGAGACTTCAAAAATTATTTCCAATAAAAAACCGGAATTTCTCAATTTCTTTAGTCGAAGATTAATATTAAATGGGTTAGGGTTTAGTATTAATTAGGAATGAAAAATCAATTTTTAAATAAAAGAAACCGAAAAAACAGGCTCGACAAATTAACGTTTACAATGTTTCACTATAATTTATTTCCTAGTTAATACATTATTCAGAAATGAAAAATTCTAAAATAAGAGCTTAGATCTTAAAAATATATATCTATTCTTCAAATGTTTTTCCTCACTCCCGAGGATTCAGCAGTTGCTAATTTCAGGGCAGTTGTAAGCCACTTCTTGACCAGCACCTACAACAACATCTATAAGGATACGAGCAACAATAGCTCAATAAGTTGGGATGGAGACTTAAAACTATACCATAAATACAAACAAGGTTATCAACCAAATTATTAGGTGCAATGCATGTTCAAGCAAATGCCATCGCACGGTGTTGTCCAGCCTGTCATGAGATTAGAGAAATTATGCCTACTTTAATCCGGGTTGAAGAGTTATCGTTAATGCAACAGCTTATGACTAAACCCAAGCTTGTGCAATGGAGACACCGTTTCTCTTGCGACTATCTTTGAACCATTGACTTCACTCTTGCCGCAATTTCCTCACCTATCACTTAGTTCGACTAAAGATGAAGAAAGGACCCATTATGCTATTCGATGCTATCCCTTCTAAAGGGGTCGGTATTTGGCCAGAGAATCCTAAGTTTCTCTTAATGGGTTGTTATGCAGGTCTGATTTATGATTACAGGTCGTATATTTGATTAGGTTAAGTTTAGGGTGATTAATCATTTCATACAAATTATACAATATAAGGCAAATAACAAATCAAAATCATATCATTAGCTTAGAACAAATACAATCAAGTACAATTTCAAGCCACCAAAATACAACATTATATTAATCCCAACTTATTTAGACTCCTTACTTACTTATTCGAGGTCCGACTTGCTCAGGCTATCACCGATCATCCTTATAATATAAACGTGATTTCAGTTTTTTATATAACTATTATAGGTTGGTTTTATCCTATAATGTTTATTGTTATCTTTTGTTTAGGGTTTAATAGACCTAATTATCTAGGTTTTTAAGTCTTTTATAATTCTTTTTGAATCATGTTAAGTTCTATTTCAGTTTTCCCATCAATTTTTAAATTAGGTTTTTGACTCAGTTTTTTGTTGGAGATTTATATGTACACCCTAAGAAATCGTTCCTACCTATAATATGAAATTAATCGCATTATCTTCGGATATCTTAAATATCGTTTTTAGTTTTTAACTAGTGTTCTAGTCTTTGCGGTACACCCGAATCTTAATTTAATTATCGAATTTACCCCCACTATGAGAAAATCTTACATTTTTCATATAATTACCCTAATTTAAGTTTCTTATCATATTTATTATATATTCCTATTATTATCATAATATCAATTCTAACCAATATTTACCTAATTATTAATTTTTCATAATTACACATTATCACCTAATGTGTACAAAATGTACATATCTAATATTCCCATCACTTCAAATATTATCTCTCAATATCAAATAACATTCCAAATATCTAAATTCATCTTAAATTAGATTTTGAACCTAATTACCCTAAATTACCAAATTAACTCAAAATTTCTCATTTTTACCTATTACATATTATCCAAATAATTATATCTAACACTCTAAATGTTACAAATAGCATACTCTATCAGATTTCAACATTCTAAAACATATAATTATGCATCAAATCAATAATTACTTAGTTAATTACTTAATTAACCCTAAATTACCTATTTTATGCATCATTTTAAGGCCTAAAAATTTAGAAAATTAATTTTTGAAAAAGGGCTTCATAGCACTGTTTTATAACTCCTAAGTAGTCTACACAAAAATTTTGGGCTCAAAACTACACTCTTAAGGTCATTTATTTCTAAATCGAAATATGTTTGGTTTTGCATGATTTCTTAACGACCATATATCACAGGATATATTTTCATCAAAATAATATTTTTCCTAAAAGCTAAATACAAAAATATTCCAGAATAACAAGTTTCATAATTTTCCAACTAATTTTGATAATTTTAACAATTTAGGAAAAAATCGGGTATAAATTGGAACTCACCAGAACTGGTGGATCCATCTACTGTCGGTAGCCATGGGTGTGTTGGCCCATCCACTCTCAGCTGCTCGTCAGGTCTGAGTTTTCCTTAAAAGCCTTAACTGCACAGTTTTTTTTTTTTTTTTGTAAAACCCTAATTTCTTCTCAATTTCGCTTCTCTCTAATTTTCTAAAATTTCAGACATCCAAAATGAGCTTTTGAAAAATTTGGGATATTTATAGAGGTCTTGAGGGATTGTTGTGCATTAAATTGATTTGACAATTGCCTTATCTCTTCTTTTTCTTATTTTCTATTTGTTGTAATTTGATTGGTTGCTTTTATTTTTTTAATTCCAGATTGACATGCCTCAATTCTAGATTTTTCCTCATTTTTCTTGATTTTTCCTTAATTAATTATGAATTTTCTTTAATTATTTAGCATTATTTTAGTATATTTCACTTATTTTAAATAATTACGCGTATTTCTACCTATATGTAAATTCATATATAGTATAAATAAATATTCCTAAATATTATTTAGGTTATTTTATAATTTTTAGTGTGCGTATAATTTATCTTTAGTGATTCGTTAATTATCGAAATGCATTTTACGCATTTTTTATAAATAAAGAGTAATATACTTAAAATTTAAAAATTTTATATTCTTTTATTTTATTACTTATTTTCTTAAATTTAAACTTACGAGATCGCTTTTACTAATATTTCTAGTTTTACTTTATAATTTAGGTTTAATCGAATTCTTTAGCTGATCATCCTAAATCTTACAAGCTAAACTTTGAATAATTGATTGTGGGTCTTACTTGTAAGCCATGTACTGTGAGGATCGACATTGAGATATACAAAGCTGAGGAAATTTTTTTTGGCTATGATGGTTTCTGCTCAAAAGCTTTAACCTTACTTTGAAGCTCATCTAATTGTAGTGTTGACAGACCAGCCTTTGAAGCAAGCCTTGCATAAACCAGATGCTTCGGGACGTTTAGTCAAATATGCCTTAAAACTTAGCACCGTTGGAATTTAGTAGCAACCTAAGGAAGCTTACAAATCCCAGATTTTAGTTGATTTTATTATTGAGTTTACAGGATTTGAAAGTTCCAATTCAAGCAAAGACCAATCGACCTGGAAGCTATATGTGGAAGGCTCATTGACCAATGAAGGGACTGGAGCTATATTAATTCCTGTAGGGCCTATAGGAACTTAGATTGCTTATGCCTTAAAGTTCGACTTCTAAGCTAGCAACAATGAGTCGAAATATGAAGCCCTGTTGGTTGGGATGAAGATAGCAAAGGAGGTCAGGGTAAAGCTCTTGAGTGTATTCTTTGATTCTCAATTGGTGGTAAATCAGGTTGTCGATAGCGGCATGGCTAAGGATAAGAGCATGAGTAAATACTTACAATTAGTGAAAGACTTTCAATCGAATTTCTAAGAGTGGTAGTTGAAAAAAATACCGAGGATTGAGAATTATGTAATAGACAAATTGTCTAAGTTGGCTTTGACAAGGTTGTTGAATTGTGAAGATAGAGTTTTTATAGAGTACTTGCTTGATAGAAGCACAATATCACAACCATAAGAGTGTCTTAAGATTCGGAGCATTATTGGATGGACCTTATAATTGAATACTTGGAAAACGGAACTCTACCCCAGGACACCAAAGAGGCCCAATGCTTCATTTATAAGGTAGCTAACTTTACGATAATCAATGGGAATTTGTACAAAAGAGAAACGAGCATGCCTTATTTGTAGTGCCTTTGACCATATGAAGTTAAACAAGTGTTGTCCAATCTACATTCAAGAGTATGCAATAATCATATTAAGGTTATAGCATTTTATGTTTGAGCCTTAAGGCTAGGATATTGGTGGCTTGAAATGAGGAGAGATGCACCCGGATTAGCTCAGACCTATGATCAATGTCAAAGGAATGCTTTAGTTGAGCAAGCTCTAAGCTCATACCTGATTCCTCTCACTAGCCCCTAGCCCTTCATTCAGTGGGGCTAGATATATTAGGTCCTTTCTTAAAAACTACCAAACAAAGAAGGTATATTATTGTCACGGTTGATTATTTCACAAAGTGGGTTGAAGGTAAAGCTGTGTTGAGCATAATAAAATGAAGCATTGAGGCATTTATGGTTAGTAATATCCTGTCTAGATCTGGGATACCATATGCAATCATAACAAACAACGGACCATAGTTTAACAATCATAAGTTTAGAGAATTTTGTGAAGAACAAAAGATCAACGTATGCTATACTTCTATTGCCCATCCCTGAAATAATGGCCAAACTGAAGTAGTAAATAAGGTCATTTTACAAAGCTTGAAGAAAAGAGCGAACAGAGCAGGTAATAAGTGGGTAGATGAGATGCCTAACGTTTTGTAGAGATACAAAACTACTCAGAGGACATCAACAAGTTGTGCTTGTATTAGTTAGCCTTTAGGACTGAAGTAGTGCTATACATTGAGTTACAGGTGGAGAGTGCAAGAGTCCAAGCGTACAAACTTAAGTTTAGCAACATCAGTTTGTAAGCTAATTTGGACATAATTCACAAAATGCATGCCTTAGCTTAAGCTTACCTTATTGCTTATCAATAGTGAGTTGCTCGATACTATATTAAGTAGGTCAAGCATAAATGTTTCCGACTTGGTTTGCAGGAAGTTATAAGCACTAAGAGTGAAGGAGTGTCAAGGGAAACTTACCCTAGCATGGGAGTATTCGATAAGGGTAAAGGAGGTGATTGAAAATGGGCATGCTTACAAGTTGGAGAGGCTTGATGGGCAATCGATACCAAGGAAGTAGAATGTTGACAATCTCAAGCCTTATTTCGAATGAGATATGTGAAGAATCAACTCTAAAAGCATGGATGAAGTGTGTTTGCTCACGTGTTTGTTTCTTTTTACCTAAGTTATGATATATGTATTTGTCTTTATTTGTTTCTTTCAATATGTGGTGTGGTCTATGTTTTGCCAGACTTGTTCTTAAAGTCTTATGTGTTAATGTGTATTACTTAACATTATGAAACTGTGTTTGATTGAGTAGATATTATGTATTAGGTTGTAGCTAATTACTGACTTAGTTTACTATCTGATATGGCTAATCTTAAAATATTTGTTTATGGTTTTATTCACTTTGTTATCTCTACCATAATGCTTTGCAGAAAGTAAAACATGGTCTAAGTGCTATGTGAAGGGGTGAGAGCAAACTATAATAGTGTTAAACTTAGGTCCTATATTCAATGAACCATGGAAAAAGGACATCCTTATATCTTTAAGCCTCACGAATGATGAGATAAAAAAACCCCAAATCCTTGTGAAGGAGATGGGTATGGTGGCTATAAATCCTTTTAAGGATGGCAAGCCTATGATTGAAAATCCTTTTAAGGATGATGAATTATAAGCTATAAGTCCTCTTAAGGACGATGGGCTAAAGGCTATAAATCTCATTAAGGACAATGAGCCATAAATTGCAAATCCTTTAGAAGATAACATATAAAACACGCTCTTAGGCCCTCAACTAATAAGAGAGCTATATTATAATCTCAACTATGGAGAAAATAAATTACTATACGAGTGATAATCTCCAAACCCCTAACCTTGATTTGGTCAATTAGCACTAGAACCAACTTCTAATGTGAAGGAAGCTCATAAAAAACTCTTGAAACTAGTAAGTAAATGACAACATATCTCGACTGTCATATAATAGAAATTCATTGAAAATCACAGTTAAGCATCATCATAAGATGTCAACAATTCAGATGTAACAAGTAGTCAATAAAGTCTTTTATGTACGAAGTCTTCCAAAAACACATTTTTACAAAGCCAAGGTTGGTATACCGACCTAAAATGAAGTTTCAAATAAAAACACAAGTGAAGGCCAGAGGGTTATCATTAGCTTGGGCTTTGGGCAGGAGGAGCATCTTGGGTATTAGAGCCTTGAGCAGTATCTAATTAGGTGTTGGTTAGATGGTTAGATACATTAATCTCTTGAACTTCAAGACTTTCACTTCTTCTTTTCGTATTAGGGTGATCGACTACTATACATCTATTGTTTGCTTCTCCACTTCCACCGAATGTTCTCTCATTTCGGCTTGAGCTTAGATATTTTGAACTTATTTAGCAAAATTAAGGCAGCCAAGGTCATATTTAGGATGATGGATCGGAACCTCTTCTTAGGTAAAGTTGATCCTGTCCAACAATTTTCTACTTATTAGTTCATTATATTCATCACTCTCTTGAAGGTTTAAATAAGCCTTATAGTATAGAGAGTCCTTCTCCTTCTCCTTCTCCTTCTCCATATCAACCACTTTAATTTTTAGCTCCTCGTATGAGCTCCGCAAGTGAGCGACTTCCTCACTATGCTTATTCTTGAGGGTTTCAACCTCATTATGAGTACTATGGAGCTCGGTTATTGATGGGAATCAAGCTACCAGACCATTGACTCACAGTCGAGCTCGAAGACTAGAGGGATCAGCTCAGGATCGGCAAGATGAAGCCTCTTGTTCCAGTCGACTTAGGCAGAGCCCAAATATCTCCTTGCCTATCCATTCTGCCTATCGAGCTAAGTGACTGTCTATTTCTTGTATATTATGTACCGAGAAGTAGAATGCCAAGACAATAGCTTATCTTCATTCTCATACATGCCTGGCCAATCACTTACTCGGCCACACCCTTGCCGAGAGAAAGAGTCAGGATTGACCAAGTTACCCCTACTTGGATAAGCAAGCTATCTATACTTTTTGTCCATATCTTCCAATGGCATCACCACTACAATATCACCACATATACAATATCATGTGTAGAATCCGTTGCATTAATGATTGGTTTTTTTGTATATTTATTTTAACCCTTTTGTATCTCGTACATTACGTTATTAGGAAATGCCCTTTTGTCTTTTCCCTTTTGGGTAAGTTGCTCTAACTTATGGGTATAAATACCTCTATACTTGTAGCTGAATTAGATAGATTGAACATCAATACACTTGAGTCTTTTTCTTTTCTTGCGTAAACACTACTCGTTTACTTTCGGTTTCACTTTTATCCTAACCCTTAAGCAAGGCTAAGTGGCGAGTAACCTTACTGGACCGATTCGTACGTCATATCGAATTATGCCGTTAGTTCTCAGAATTTCCATTGGTGCGTCATATCCATTGGAGTTGTTCATGGGTTTTGCTTACTTTTCATTCGCCTTTGTCCTTTTATGCATCATTCCCCATTATTCCTTTTGAGCTTTCTACAAGTTTGGACCCATCTAGCGACTGACCCTTTTTGCTTTTGGTCACAGTTCGCAACATCTTGGTATTAAAGTGAAGGTTTCATGCGAGCTGTAGTTGGTTCTTTTAGAAGTTCTGTTATACTTTGTTTTGTATGTGTAAAACAGAACAAGTTATTATATTCATCTTAGCTACTGTGTTTGTTAGCTGTTAATTCCTTAAAGTATTTGTTTGAAATTTGAGTCTGTGGAGAAAATGACTGACTCGAGTGTAAATGTTCGTATGGGAGATGAAAATAGTAGAGTTATCCACCATAGGCGATAGTTTTAGGGAACCCCTAGAAGCACTGACAAGAGACTTGACGAAGTGGCAAACCTTTTGATAGATCTGACCTGAGCTGTTTACGCATTAGCTTGCTGACTCACTGAGGTTGGGCAAAACACCTCATAAGCTGCTCAACCTATTAGAGGTTTCAACCTAACTCAACGTGGAGGAGTAGGTGGACGAATGAGGAGAATGATTGATTTAACAGACATGGGAGACGAGGAAGAAGAGGAGTATTTTGAAGAAGAGTACGTGTGAGTCCCAGAGCATTTAACCATGTGAAGCTTCGGATCCTGAGCTTTAATGGATTTATGAATGTTGATGAGTATTTGGAGGGGGAAGAGAAGGTGGAGCGTGTTTTTGATTATTATCAATACGAGAATTATGAGAAAGTGAGAATAGTTGTTGTTAAGTTCTTCAAATACGCCACCATGTTGTGGAAGAATTTCCAGGCCATGAGGAGACAAGAGGGTTACCAAGGGGTTAATACTTGGCCTAAGATGCAGAGAAAACTCAAAAACAGGTTTGTATTAGAAACTCATCTCTAAGATACTTTCACTTGGCTTTAGGAGCTGAGATAAGGAGGCCGGACCGTTGACAAGTATGTTCAAGAATTTCAAATGCTTATGATTCGTTGCAAAGTAGAGGAATTATCGGCTCGAATAGTCTCAAGATTCATCACTAGATTGAGAGAGGATATTCAAGACATTATGTAACTCCAACGCTTTACCACAATGGATGAAGCCATCAAGATAGCCCAATAAGTAGAAAGGCAAAGAAGGAGCTGTGTACCAAGTTGGATGTCGACTAGCCAACTCGGACAGGCGAATCACTGAGCTTAGTCGAGTACAGAGCCGAGCAGAAAGATGAATGTTCGAGTTAAATTGAAGGTTCGATCTGACATTGAAGTACCGACCCAAACTTATGAGAAGGGGCAAGGGTTTAGTAGGAAGACAAGCTATATCAAGTGCTTCAAGTGCCAAACGTTCGAATACATGGTTGTTCAGTGCTCGAATCAATAAACAATGGTCATTAAAGGAGATGTCTCGAAGCTAGAGGTAGATAGTACAAATTAGGAACCCGAGGAGGAGATCCTTATTGAGAAAGAATTGATTGAAGAAGATGTGTTTGTCGAGGACTTAGACCAGTTGATCATGGTTGTCCGACGCAAAATGAACACGGAACCCTCACAAGAGGAAGAGTAGAGGGAGAATTTGTTTCATATCACCTGTAAAGTGAATAATCAGGTGTGTGCTCTCACCGTGGATAGTGGAAGTTGCACCAATGTGGCATTGGTTGATCTTATTTCAAAACTGAAGTTGCCAATTATTGCACATCTGAGGCCATACAAATTGCATTAGTTGAGTGAGAAAGGAGCACTACATGTCACTTGTCAAATATTACTACTGATCACTATAGGGAATTACTCTAATTAGATTCTCTGTGACATACTGCCCATGTATGCTTCTCATGTGTTGCTAGGTAAACCGTGGCTATTTGATAGAAGAGTTATCCATGACGGCTACAAGAACATGTATATGTTCAAGAAGGATGACCGGAAGATCATATTGAACCCGATGCTGCCCAAAGAAGTTAACAAATTGCAAACAAAACTTGCTTGTGAATAAAAGAAGGCTTTGGTGATGAGTAGAGCCGAGCTCTGAGAGGCTATCAATGCTGACGAGTCGACCCTTATGTTGATCATAGGAATGCTTGATGAGTATGCTGACTTGTTCCTAGAACAGTTACCAGAGGGGTTGCCCCCAACTTGAGGCATAGAGCATTGCATTGACTTAGTACCTGGTGTCGTACTGCCAAATAAGTCAGCCTATCGAATGAATCTTGAATAAGCTTCTAAGCTACAACATTAAGTCAATGAGTTACTGGAGAGAGGGTATGTTCGAGAAAGTCTTAGCCTTTGCGTTGTGCCAGTGCTTTTGGGGTCAAAAAAGGATGGAACCTAGTAGATGTATGTCGACAGTTGAGCTATGAACAAGATCGCGATCCTAAGGTTAGAAGACATGTTGGATGAATTGAGTGAGCTAAGGTCTTTAGTAAGATTAACTTAAAATTTGGCTACCATCAAATCTACATGAGGTTGGGAGATGAATGGAAAATTGCGTTTAAAACTCGACATAGACTTTATGAGTGGATGGTAATGCCATTCAGCCTGTCGAATGCCTTTAACACTTTCATGTGATTGATGAACCACGTATTAAGACATTTGATTGGAAAGTATGTTATGGTATACTTTGATGACATATTAGTCTACAGTACTGACATGTTGAGTCACTACGAACATTTCTGAGAAGTATTAGATATCCTCCGTATCAAGAGACTATTCGATAATCTCCAAAAGTGTTGCTTTTATTAGGTGGAAGTGGTATTCTTGGGCTATGTAGTCAGTGGAGGAGGCTTACGAGTGGATGATGAAAAGATTCGAGCAATTGTAGAGTGGTTGACTCCTACTACTTGTGCCGATGTGAGAAGTTTCCATGGATTGGCTTCATTCTATAGACGATTCATCAAGAATTTTAGCACCCTCGTTACGCCTTTTACTAAGCTCACAAAAAAGAACACCAACTTCCGATGGGGAAAAAGGGAGGAGAGAAGCTTTGTCGAGGTAAAAGAAAGACTGACCTCCGCCTCGGTGTTGCTTTTAGCTGACTTTAAGAAAATATTTGAGTTGGAATGTGATGTATCAGGCATTGAAATAGGCGTTATCTTAATGTAGAAAGGTCGACCAATCGTTTTCTATAGTGAGAAGCTTAGAGGGCCATGGTTAAATTAGTCTGTGTATGATAATAAGCTCTTAGTGTTGATCCAAGTACTGTAAGTATGGCAGCATTATCTATTGCCAAGAGAATTTATCATATATACTAATCATGAATCGCAAAGGTACCTTCGAAGTCAAACGAAGTTATCGAAGCGGCATATGAGATGGGTTGAATTCCTTGAAGGATTCAATTTTGTAATAACATACACACAGGGAAAGAGCAATGTAGTTGTAGATGCTCTTTCAAGGAGACATGCGCTCTTAACCAAACTACAAAGCAGACTGTTTGGATTTGCAAGTATCAAAGAACAATATTCTAGGGATCCACACTTTGGACCTATAACCATGCGATGTGTTGATGAAAGGACAGTGGATGAGTATCATGTGGAGGATGGTTACTTGTTCTGAGGTGGAAAACTATACGTATTGTCTTGTTCATTAAGGGAGTTGCTGATCAGGGAAGCCCACAATGGAGGACTCTCTAGAGATTTTGGAGAAAGAAGGACCTGTGAACTGTTGAATGGTTGATTCTTCTAGCCAAAGATGAGGAGAGATGTGCATCGAGTTGTCAACAACTATGCCGTGTGCAAGAGGCCTAAGTGTCGAGCCAAGTAAGGGAAAGCAATGCCTTTACCTGTCCTGACGAAGCTATAGACTGAATTGAGTATGGATTTTGTTCTCAGACTACCATGAACTATCTAGGGTAAAGATTCTATAATGGTTATCGTGGATCATTTTAGCAAAATGGTACACTTCGTGCCCTGCTAAAAAACTAATGATGCTTCAGCTATTGCTTCTCTTTTCTTGTAGGAGATTGTGCAGTTGCATGGTATGCTGAGAAGTGTAGTCTTTGATAAGGATCCAAAGTTCTTGAGCCATTTTTAGAGGACCTTATGGTGTCGGATGGGGACTAAACTACTATTCAGTATTTCCTGTCATCCCTAAATCGACAGCTAAGCGGAGGTGGTTAATTGCACTTTAGGATCACTACTCCGAGCTAAAGTGGGAAAAAACTTGGTTGATTGGGACATCTGCTTGCCAATGGTTGAATTTGCTTATAACCATATAATGTATGACACCATTAAGCAAACACCCTTCGAAGTGGTCTATGGTTTTAATCCCGACTTGCCCCTCGACCACATCCCTATGTCTGTGCCCGTGCAAGAGGACCTTGACGTAAGAGCTCGAGCATAATCCCTCCAACACATCTATGATAAAGTCACTTGGTACATCGACCAAGCTGTTAGAAGAATATAAGAGAAGACCAAGGGTAAGATGGCCAAACAATTCCAGCCAAGAAACTTGGTATGGTTGCACCTCAACAAGGAACGATTCTCGAACAAGAGGAGGAACAAATTATTTGCAAGAGTTGAATGACTTTTTAGAATCCTCTAAAAGATCAATGACAATGCCTATAGATTGGAGTTGCCTGCGGACTATGAGGTTTCTAATACCTTCAACGTTGTCGACCTTAGTCTGTATCACCTTAACGGAGAGTTGAACGAAGACCATTTGGATTTGATCTCAAATCTAAAACAACCCGAAGGGAATGATGAGAATTAGACTACTAAACCACCAACCTGTAGTTGAGCCTGAGGACTAAAGGGACTGGTAAGATGAATCCTCCTGTTTTAGCCGACTCATGTAGAGGCCGAGTATCTCTTTGTTGATCCATTCTGCCTGTCGAGCCAAGTGACTGTCTATTTCTCATATGTTGTGTACCGAGAAGCGAAAGACTGAGACAATAGCTTATCTACATTCTCACACATGCTTGGCCAATCACTTACTTGGCTGCACTGTTACTGAGATGCCAAGAGAAAGAGTCTAGATTGACCAAGCTACCCCTACTTGGACAAGCAAGTTGTTCGTACTTTTTGTCCACATCTTCTAACGGCATCACCATTGTAGCATCACCATATGTACAGTATCATGTATAGAATTCGTTGCACTAATAATTGCTTTTCTTGTATATTTATTTTTACCCTTTTGTATCTTATATATTACTTCTTTAGGAAATGCTCTTTTGTCTTTTCCCTTTTGAGCAAGTTGCCCTAACTTATGGGTATAAATACCCTTGTACTTGTAGCTGAATTAGATAGATTGAACATTAATACACTTGAGTGTTTTTCTTTCCTTGCGTAAACACTACCCATTTACTCTTGGTTTTACTTTTATCCTAACCCTTGAGTAAGGCCAGGTAGCAAGTAACCTCATCGGACCGATTTATGCGTTATATTGAATTGTGCCGTGAGTTTTCAGAAGTTCCATTGGTATGTCATATCCATTGGAGCTATTTGTGGGTTTTGCTTACTTTTCATTTGCCTTCGTCCCTTTTCGTGCTATTCCTCATTATTCCTTTCAAGTTTTCTGTAAACTTGGATTCATCTAGTGACTGACCTTGTCTATTCTTGGTCACGGTTCGCAATAGTCACCAATTAGGAGTTCTTCTTTTGTTCTTTTGTTAAAGTCTTCTCTTTCTCTTCTTGAGCTCTAGCCTCTTTTGTAGTTTTGTCTCTTCAAGATTTAAGTTTATCATCGACCTTAGCTTTCTCTTCCTCTAATATGGCTTTCTCTAATCCCCATTTTTCTTGTAAAATTTTCTTTTCATCCTTTGCATTGGTCACTTGGTTTTTAGCTTCCTTAGTAATTTGGAAGAAACATGAATGGGGGTTATAACCTTAATGGGGAGAAGGAGGCCAAAAGGTTAAAGTAAACTTGAAGACTTACCATGTTCTTTCCTTCAAACAAGGCTTCCATGATCATTAGCAACCTTTAGGAGTTCTGAAAGATTGATATGAGGATAAGAAAGTGACAACAAGCTTAGCGAAGGTAAAGTCATAAAGGTAGAAGACTTTCATCATAACAACTGGACGCAGCTAAATGAAGTAGATTGTATGACCCTAAATTTTGACAAAGCTTGACTACGTTAGTCAGTGGTTGAACATCATTAGGTAGGTGAATCCCTTTGAGTAATTCTAGGGCCACCTGACTATTTCCTAATGCGACATTGCAGTGCTGACATTCCAAGAGGGCTAAAATTGCACCACCTTAGTGTTTTGTCTATGCATTAGGGTTATTGAGCTAGGAATCTTGAATGGAGCCTCTTTTCCTTCATCAGGGTTAGTTAAATTACCTTTGACCTTGGAAGCCTTTGGAGTTTTCCCCTTTTTAGGATTCCTCTCCAAGGGAGGACACTTGTGTGTATAAGGTCAATTCTTAGGTTTGGTAACTTGATGACCTTCCTCTTAGCAGGAGCCTTGAGTTGTTGAGACTCCTTAACATTCCTTGTTTACTGACCATCCTTTTCCTTAATAGCAACGAGAGTAGTGGACTTCACCGATGGTTTGGTTGGCTCCTTAAGGAGGACTTTAATCTAAAGTTTAGTGGCTACTTGGCAGGAACTTATGTAAAGAAGGTCTTCTTGTTGTCTTCCTTTCCCTTAGACCCATCAACCTTCAACTGGGCAAACAAGTCCTTAGAGCTGTAATCTTTGAGTATCATATCTGCATTAAGTAATGTAGGGGATTAGATTGAGCAAGGAAGACCATCCCCTTCCCGAGTAAATGCAAAGGTTCCTCCTCTTGTATGCCCTTGTCAGCATGGCATGATCATGATGGCCCATACCTTGTTTAACTTCCATTCCCTCATCTAAACCTTCGATGTTTCCATTAAAGGTGCTATTGGCGCCCTCATTAACCTAAGCTTCATCCTTAAGGAAGATTAGAGTGCTGTGGGAGTACTTGGTTATAATCTCGTCAGCATCCCATAGGAAATATCTATTATTATAAGCCTCCACAATAACATCATAGGCCTTCTGGTCGTTAGTGAGCAAGCACTTTATGTCAGATGATCTGAATGGTTGACTTTAAGTGGTTGGAAAATCCAATAAGATAGCTGATGAATTGCCGACCAACGGTCCCATTACTCGCACACGGCTCTGGGGACTCCAATCCCTCACCTAAAGAATTCTCTTTCGGCAACCTACTGATGACAAGAAAGTTTACGCTGAAGGAATGTAGTTGAACTCGTTAAACTCCCCGCATTGTCATACATTGATTTATACATTTGGTAGTGACGATACGGATTATTCCCTTGCTGAGGACCCTGTGTCGAGTAATCCAATCAACTACTGTTGAGAGGTCTTGTTGAGTGACTAGAGACTCACTTAAATGGCCGAATAGTTTTCTCTTGGCATGCCACCATCTCTTTCGTCTCAGCCCCTTTATTGCCATAACATCTTAATCTCTCTTGCCTGCTGTGTTCAGAGAATATTTGTACGGGACTAATGTTGCATTGCCACCTTTTTACCTCGTCTGACATTATACTACTTTTCCATTTTTTTCTTTTGTCTTTTTTACTCTTTTTCGTATGTATTAGGAATCCTCTTTTTGTATATACTTTCTTGTAATTTTTTTATTTGTAATATTACCCTAGGGACTTACTATAAATAGTCCCTTTCCTTCTAAGTCGGACAACTTATGTTTTAATACTGAATATACTGTTCTTGTGAAACAACCCTCTTCAAGTCCATCTTTTATACACTCTTATCTAATCTTACCAAGTAGCTCAGGATTAGTAGTGGGTAGACCTTGACATCAACTTGTGGGTCATATCAAGTGAGGTGTTAAGTCGTGTTGTGTTTGTTGTGAGTCATATCCTCTGAACAGCTTCACATCAGCTGCTCTTGTTCATCCATAGACCATTTCCCTCTAATTTTCTTTGATACTTCGGAGGACCCATTTTAGTCAGATTTGCTACGATAAGTCCTAGTGATAACTAAGTTTCTAGGTACATCAATAGTTGACCTAACTACTATCTATTTCTACTTCCATTCGTGAATGGAATACTCCAATCTAATAAACAATTTCCTATGAAGTTCGGTACAGATATAAAACCAACCTTCTTTCTTCTTCAAAGCAAAATAAATATCTAAACTGGGTTACTGTAGTCTTAACTTCTATGTCTTCACATATACATTCAAAGGCTATAAGCAATCTATAAGACTTAGGAGTAAGCATAGAAGGACAAAGACGATGATATGTAAAATAAGACCTAAGGAGTTTTAAACTGATGTCGAAATATTTCTCAAATATGGCAAATTCCCGATCACCTAACATCGTAATCTGCTCATGTGGTTGAGGTCTCTCAAATGACTACTCTTTAGGGGCACCTCTAAAACAAAGCTGTATGTTGTTAAATTCTTGTTTTGTTATTATACTTGTAACACCATTAAGATTCATATTGTACTCAATCCTAATGTATAAGGGTAATGCAGGAGAGTTATCTTTGTTATCTAGGGCATACTTGTCATTCGGAAGCTTCCTAATCTCCTACAACCAAAGGGAATGAATTCTCACCAACCCAGTGTACCCAGTTAAATCCCATGGGTAATCGGTAACATTAGGGTCCACTATGCTGGGTGGGGGGGGTGTGTGTTCTTCTAGAGGAGGAGAATCATTTACTGAATGTGTGGTAGATGGATCTTGGCTTCGCTCTTATGCATAATTTGAGTCGTGTGATTGATAGGAGACATAATTTACCTTGATGAAATTGTTGTTGCACAAGCCATAGGTCAAGAAGGGTAAAGGTCATAAAAGATAAGGATGGTAGCACAAAATCGAAATAAAGAGAAGAAAGAACATAGAAGAAAAGTAAGGAAGACTAAGAATGGATAGGGTAGTAATTTTCTAAGGGTTTGAAGCTGCTACAATTACCATTTAACATGGGTCATTTGATTTGTTGTATGCTGAGTAGGATAAAATGAAATCACTCATGCCAAAAGATGGGCATGAACTCTAACACAATTGTATGAATCTCGATGATAGCATATGAAATGCCACGTCTGACAGTTAAAGCTTCCCTAGCAAGTCACATGAAAGGTGAGACCCCAAAAGGTGACTCACGACCTATTGAGATTGGGAATAGAAAATGGGATATATTGTTAACCTATGATAGTGACGATTACTACTCCTCTTGATGATTAAGAGGAGTTTGGAGGCAAATATTGATAGAGGTTTTTCTTAAGATCACAAACCGAGCTACTTAAGACTGCCTTTAATCTCTTATCAATATCATAGCTCCTTTTTACCTTGTTCTAACCTCCTTTAAGTCTTAATGATCATAGGGCGATGTCTAAAAGGATAGTACTTAGACTTCAACGAGAGAGGTCTTGCCAAAAACAAATTGGACATGCTTCTCCTAGCTCAAAACAATGGCTTTTAGGTTGGACTTTGACTTGGTTAGCTCTAGAAGGTTCAAACTTTAATAGTGGGTATGAGCAGTTAGCCTTCCTGTCCAGATACTAGCCTGTTAATTACCGTCACATCAACCACATTTCCTAAAAATCAGGAAGTGGTCTTAAAATTTGAACTGGGTACATACAGTTGAAATTGGAGGGAATGGTTACTATTTTCAAAACAGCTTGTTGACTATAAAAGGAAGTTCGAAGGTAATAGATAGATTCTTATGAACACTGACATTTTTCTCTTCCACTTTTCTCTTATCTTACTTGATATTACTTGACTTAGCTATTAGAGTAGTAACGCCAAAGTTGTCTAGGCACTTCCTAACCTAACTTTCATTTGTTTTGCAGAGTGTTTGTAAGTCTATCATTTGAGATTATACCTCAATCAAGAGTATTTGAATAAGTATGGTATTTTATTTTATTTTACTTTTTCTGTTGTAATTATGCACATAGAAAGAAAATCCAAACAAAAGCAGTTTTCTCCCCATACAACAGCAGTATGTTGGTAGCTTATTGATGGTCTTAACTTCTTATACACTGAAATAATGGTTTGCATGATTTTTACCTGTCAATAATTAATACTCGCTTACTAATATTTACTTGTTTGGTGGATTTTGATGAAATGGATTGTAAATGGTAGTTACTATAAATAGACATTACGTGTATTACCATAAATATTAAAAAAAAAATTAATTTTTCTCTTATGATGATCATTGCATTATTTTTTCAATTTATCACTGGTAAAATATTTTGTCTAAGTTAGTATTGAAGCTCTTTTGATTTTCTATTTTTTTTACTAAATCATCCATATGGAGAGAATGCATTCTGATAAGATTAATGAAGAGAAAATAATCTTAAGATAAGATTAAAAGAGTTTGTTTCTTTGCATCTACTCAAATGAAGGAGTAAATCATGCCATGGATAATGAGACATCAAAACATTGATCTTAACTTTTATAAAATTTTTATAGAATAAATATCATACTCGATATTTGAATTTTGCTTATCTTTACTATTAATAATCAAAAGTTTATGATTCACTATCTAAACCATTTTCTTTTTTACAATTAGCTATATTAATTTTGTCTATTTTTATAATTAACTACTTGGTCTATATATTATAAATGATCTTGAAAAATTTATTGATAGTAAACTAACACTTTTAAACTTTAAGTAGTCAATTGAAAAAATAAATAGAGTTCATACTCTATTTAAACTTTTAGCCACATTGGCCCTTTGTCTTAATTTAGTGCATGCATAATGCCTAAAATTTATCCATTATGGTATTATTTGAAGATCCATTCACGTGTGACCTTAAATGCTTTGATTCTTATTGGAGTTGCGAGGATTTGCAGATAAAATAATTTTCATTTCCAAACCACCCTCGCTCTCTCCAATCCTACGCCCCGCCCAACCCCTTACCTAAAAAAAACCCCAAACCCCATTTTGTTACTTAGGTTACTTCTAGATTTGATTTGACGGGTCTACGTAAAAGAGAGTCCAAGTCCATATTCAATAGTGTCCATGGACCATGGTCACGCATATATATAATAATTTCATAAAAGTGGGTAATGGAAACAATACAATGTAAAATAAAAATAGAAAAAGAAAAAGAAAAAAAAAGTTCTAACCCATATGGCAAACCTAGGCACGTTTTCGAACTAGCTTGGAACCAAACCTAAACTTACTGGTTCCTGGTTTCTAAAATAGGGAATCGGACCTAGACCTAAACTCGTGGGATTGGTTTAAGAGTCGGTTCCTTAGATATGTCGATTCAACCAGTACTTCAAGCAATCATGAATTGGTCTTTTAAAAACATAATTTAAAAAATAAACTAAATTTTAGACTTTAAATTAAAATTATTTAAACACAAGATAAATGTTATCTTTAGCTCATTTTATAAAATAATTATTTTGAGATATGCATTTATTTATATACAGTTATATTGAACTTAATTATCATATTAGTAATGTGAGATAAAAGATATAAAGGCTACAAATATAAAAAATTTTATAAAACAAAACCTAGTTCCACATTGTTAAGAATGAGATTAGTCTTTTGGTAAATGTCTATATATATTAAATCACATAAGTTTTTAAAATTACATTTATTAACAACGTATTAAATATTGTTAATAGAAAATGATTGTTTCCTTATTTATATGGAATTAGTTAAAATTTTTTGTTTTCATTATTATTTATTTTTAAAATTACTTTATTTCACCATTCTTTTATTCTTTTCTTTTCTTTTTTTATCTTTTTATTTTTATTTAAGTCTACGGTTCAGGAACTACTAGGTCCATAGATTTTAGAGGTTAATCCTGCTTGAACTCGTTAATCCAATGGATTGGTTTTAGATTAGATCATGATTTAGACCCAGCCTATGCTTAGGTCTATATGGCACCCATTCCAAGTCCCCAGTCCATAATCATGCAACTCTCAATTTCAAAACGGAAAAAGAAGTGCTTAAACCAAAATAAAGCTATTGGTCGTAGGTGGTGGCAGGCAAGAATGGTAAGATGATTGATATTTCTAATTAATTTTTTTTTGGCCAAATATATTTGTAATTAGTTGCCATGGAAAATATTAAACATGCATTTTTTTATTATTTTAAAAAGGGAAATCACTTTTTATATAGAAAATACTTCTCGTGATAGCTAAACACTACCCATACTTGCCGATCAATACTTTCACCTCCCACTCCTAACCATAATTTTTGAAGATGGTTATCGTCATATTTCGTAATTATAAATATTGAAAAGTTTGAAAAATGTTTCCTTAATACTGTATGTACTCTAATAATGCAACTTGTTTTCCCCTTCTTATATTATAATTAATAAAGCAATAAATAAGAAAAAAAAGGCATGATGTTATTCACTTTGGCTACATTGTGTGTATGGTTTACCAGGATGGATTAAGGCTAGAGAGGTCTGGTGTCAGTTCCTCCATCACATATTGCTACCTTTTTATAAACTATATAGAGATTAAATACCTGCTAAAATCCATAATTATTTATAAGATCCCTAAATAACTTCATGGATCGTCACTATCTATAGTATCAGAATAAATCATAAAAGTATTAAGTTCTCCATTAATAATTAAAATAGCTCGAATTGGAAAAGAAGCATTTCAAAAAAGAAACTTAAATGATCTTGTCAAAATATATTCTCTAGTCATTAAAATCATAGTTATAGTCGTGTTACTATTGATCTCACTCCCAACGCATAGATAATAACCAAAGCTCAACAACGGCTAAAACATAAAAATCCCAAATGGATTATTTATGAGCACAGTATATAGCCATTGCGCTCCCATATGCCTATAATTACCAAATGCAATGATTGAACCAATTTATACAGTTAGGTGACATCAAGGGACATACTTCGATAACCAAAGTTTGAAAATACTTAGATTCTACTTTCATATATGACAAAACTTATAAACTTGACACCTCTTATAATGATACAGTGAGATTAATAGACCTAGAGATGAGTATCAGGCCAAACCGGCCTTAAATTGCCCGTTCATAGGTTAATAACATGGTAAATTATGACTAATTTATGAGTAGACAGTTTTCAGTCAATTCAAGGCATTTGAATGGTTTTTTTTAATATTTAATTTTTTAATTAATTTTATTAATTTCTTTTTTTAATACATTAATAATTTTTAATAATGTGATCTTGTTTTTTTTTTTAAGTTTACTAATAATTAATAATTTCTAATTTTTTATTAATTTTTGACTTAATGCGATTTTCACTTTTTTTTTTCCCTCAAATTTTATTTTTTTTCCTTATATTCAAATTCTTAATATTTGATAAATTTTACAAAAATGATTTATATTAATTGAAATTGAATTTTCTATTTATCCTTAACACCTAATTAACTTATAATTAATCATTTATCATTAGTTTGATGATATTATTTTTAAAAAAATTATCTTTCACTATTACAAATCAAATAGCTTTGATATATAATAATTTATTAGATATTATCAAATTATTATTTTTTTTACTTAGTGACCTCTCTGTTCTCTTTCTCATTCTTTTTCTTTTTTAAGAGGGTGCATCAGTCGGTTCAATGGCGGGTCAACTCGACAGTTCGTGACCCGCTGGGTCGGGTGGTTTCACCTTCTTAAACTGCCTAAGCCCTTAAAATTTGGCGGTTCAACCCACCTACTTTCAGGCTGATTTACAGTTCAGAACCGACCCTTACCCAGGTCTAAATAAACTCATTGTCTACTGCAAATAATTTGCAAGTAACGACTCTATTTCTTGTAGCTTTATAAGTAATCATCTCATATTAAGTGTAATACTTATCTTGTACCATTGCGAGTACAATCCATCTATTATGTTTGAGTTAATGACCTATACTATATGTAATTATCTCAGATTAAAAACCCAATTAGTCACTACAGCGACATTTACATGTACTTTTACCTAAATCATTTGATTGGTTGGATACTATTATCCACTTATCATTGATTGCCACTTATAGGTTTGAATGGCTAAGCACACTTAGCATGCATATTATTAAAGTTTGATAATCATTAGTCTAGTTACAACTATGATACACACATATGTATCACACAACAATAGCTACATACCTAGATTCTACTCAAAATCTTAATAGTACTATTAAATAAGACCAACACCTAAGTTTAATGTATAATATAGATTATTATTTAAATAACTCAAAGATTATAAATCTTAAGACTAAGGGATCTACGTTGGGTGGTTAACCAAGGGTTTTTGAAGCTAGGTTGTCGAGTCAAGAGTTAAGGCTGGTTGATTAAGGCGTCAAGGGTAATCGATCACCCAATGTTGGGTTATCGACCTACTCCGCCCTTAAGGGATCAATCAACTTAGAGTCCTATGGGGTTGATTGTATCTTTTCTTAAGAATTCCTCTAGTTTAAGAATTATCTTCTTTTCATCCTTTTCTAGGTTCTTCTCGATGATTTTTGATCATGACTTAATGATAAGGTAGGCTAAGTTAAGGATTTGACAAGCGAGACATATATATCTATTTCATTATCATTAAGAAAGTGAGGAAACAAGCAAGGAAGAGAATAGGCGGAGAATGCCTTGAAAGAGGGAGTTGTGAGGGAAGGGATTTAAAAAGTCATTCAAGGGGCAGTTTTTGGAACTACTTTAGCGGGAGTTGTTGCTAGTATTTTAGACCATGAATCTTTATAAGGGTTTAGAATAAGCTGAGAACCCGACTCCTATTCGAGATGCGAAAAGAAAAAGGGATCTTTCTTAGAGCCATTTGAAGTAAACAGGGAAGGGAAAAGGATAAGAGGCTCGCTATCGAGCTCAATGCTTTGAGTTCTTTCAGTATTTTCAGTCTAGTTTCAATCACATTCTTTGTTGCTAGCAAGCAAGTCTTGTTTTGGCAATTAATGGAAAGGTTATGGTAAGCCGTTTCGTCACAATAAGTCCTAGATGACTAATAGTTCATGCTTAGGAGTGCTCACAGACTCTTACTAAACCGTGTCATCACGGTAGTAATGGATGTTTTTTTAATCTTAATATCTCTTCCTTCTTGATGAAGGCGAGTAAGGAAAGTTCAAAGGCTAATTTGGCAACTGATGGTTGCTTGTATTGCAACCTTAGGGGCTCTAAATCTTAAATTAATTGATTCTTTAATCAATAGATTCAAAATTTTCACAATCATAATATAAAAGTCAATCAACTAATTGATCTGGAATATTATATAGTCATACTTAATTTTACCGCGAATCCACATACCAGGGTTTTATATAAATCCAACTTTGATTAAAAGTTCCTAAAGGATATAGATCTAGAAAGAGTGATCTGTCTTAACCACAAGAGTAGTTAGAACACGTTAAGTCCTTGGACGGGCTTTCCAATCTAATCGCTTCACCAATTTCGCAAAAATGCTATTAAGGTTAGGCTTCTGTCAACATAATCATAGAATTCCTCAGTGAACACATTATTTTAGTTACGGCTTTTATGCGCAGTCCAAGAGAGCTTTGGAATCTTACTTCCATTCTATCAAAAGGGATTTGAGTTGGTGTTTATCAATTTCCTTACCGATAAACAAATATATATATATATATATATATATAGATTTGTCAAAAGAATTGTATTTTATATTGTTGAAGAGGGAATCCATCACTAGCGGCAAACGTATTAGTTACTTTATCATAACCTTGTCCTGACATTTTATAAAACCTTCAGATGGCTTTGAGTGAGTAAGATGAATAAGATGTAAAAATCTTTGATATATATTTCCTTTAGTGTCAATAAACTTCTATGTACTTGTCGTTGTTGTTTCTAGGCTGATCTTGAGCTTTACCTACAGGCTACAGGTATACGATGTCTGGAATCTCCAGTCTCCTTGGAAATTTTCATTCAGCATGTTGTTTGGCTATATACAATATATCTCTTTTGTATAAAGATAAAAATATCATGAGCATATCCCAGAAGTATTATCAAATACAACTTGATAATAGAATGTTAAGGGCTCAATTAATTAGGGAATACTACCCACAAAAGAATCAACGTTTGAGATTGAATTCAAATAGATTATCAAACACTTTAAGTGGTTAATATAAAGGATTATTGGTAAGTGATTAAAAAAAACGAATTTTTAAGTTATTAAATTAGAAAATCAATGTAATGATAAGAGGTTTAAATAGATAATTACATGGTTATTAAAATTGTAATTCTATTGTTCATTTCAGTGTTTAGAATCGATAGAATTAGTAAAATTGTAAACTTATAGAATCGTGTACGAAAGTTCATAATTTTACTAAAAGACTGGATATAAATGATCTTACATTGATTTTGATTATGAAAAACAATATAAAATTATAAACTCTTTTAATCAAATTTTTGAATAACGATTTTAACAACTATGGACAATTAAAATCCTAGATTTAATTGATAACTTTCTCACTTTTAATCATTTATTAAAATCTCTTATCATAATATTGATCATCTATTTTAATCAAATGAAACTTCAATTATCTATTTGAGCTACTTAAATTCATAGAGTTTTATTGTCTATTTTATTGTTGAATTCTCTCAACACATGTGTAAAGATGAGCCACCTCAAACCTCAATGCACAATATAGGTTTTAACTCTGAATCACTTATTCATACTTTTTAAATGACTTTTTCAAGCTGTTGAGATTATCTCATAAAATATCAGAAGTGTTTAGACAAACTTTGTATGAAGAGAGTTCGAAGATGCTCTAGAATGAGTTTAAAGTGGGCGATATCTTTCATCATTAATTCTTTATTTACCTTTTTTTTTTTTCTCATTAAAGGTATCACAAATCTTCTAACAAATATTATAATGAGAGTTTGGAGATGCTTGTACTAACAAGACAAGCCTTCTAACAGATTTCTTCTTATTGAGAATTATATCACTCGTTTCTTCTTAGGGAATCTTAAGCCTCTCATTTTCTCCTTTGCCATTAAAATTTCATGTCTCTGATTATTTGTTGTTATGTTTTCACTCTACATGTTGCGCAATACAAAATTGATCATGCAATGAAAGTAAATCCAATCGTTGTGATTTGCAGGTTTTTTATTTAATTAGTGAAATTGATCCAAACCATATTATGTATTCACTTAGTCCGTTATCCACTAATTGATAATATTGAGCAATGAAACCTAGTTCTTTCTTTTCTTGTGATTTCAAGGTTCCACCTATAAAATAATATTTGCGTACTGTGAAAATCTTTCATGATGAAAATAAAGAAAAACCGGGAAAAACATAATATATCATTCTAAAAGGATAGAAATGGCGAGAAAAAATATAGAGAAAATTATAAGAAAAAAAAGTGATATGCATTTTCGGGCTTTTCTTAAGAGGTAATATGTGTTTTTATTTTTTGACAAATACATGATTTTTATTTTATAATTATTTGTTAATTTTAATTAGGAACATGTATAAGTGTTTTATTGAACCACTTATACAATTAAATATATGATCAAATAACATAATAAATATAAAATCAAAATGCAGAAATTTGGAGCAAAAGCCTAATGTAAAAGAAAAAATAATTAGTATGGGGCTCATCAGTAACCCAAGGACAGGCGTAGTCATGAACGATAATATCAAATGGAGTTGTGAGACCAATATGGTTCGAACCATCCCATGCCCTTAGGTGGTTAGAGATAGTTTATCTTTTCTTTGGTTGTAATTTTTTGTTGTGAGTTCATTATCGGAAAAACTAAAAAGAAAAGAAGAAAATGGCTAAAAATCCACTAGGTTAATGTCTTTCTTTTTTGTATTTTTTTTCTTTTTCTCCTATAATAGGAAATTGCAGAGCATCAAGAGTGGTTGCAACCTATTGTTTCAAATGACCATTCTCTAGCCACCCCGAATATTCCAAACGGTAAAAAGTTTTCTTTTTTTCTTTTTTTATTATCTTTCTTTTAATAGTATCTCTCTCTTTCTCTCTCTCTCTCTCTCTCTCTCTATATATATATATATATGACGAAATATCTATATATATTATTTACTTAAATCATTTAATAGCAGTGTAACCAGTAAGATAATACTACGTGTCCCTTATCTACAATTAACACAAAGTTAAGAACCATAGACTATGGATTTATCAAAAATGAAAACATCGTCCACTCCTTATAAAAGCCTAAGACAAGTCACTGGTTTGTGATTTTCCAAAAATATAATAAAACGATGACTTATTATATATCAAAAGGAAAAGTTCGATTTCCATTACAGTGACATATATAAAGGCCCGTGACGTATGAAAGCGACGTTCGAGCCCTTGAATTGAAAATGCAAAAAGGTGGCATAAACATGAAAGAAAAGTCAACAAAATAGGTCTCGATAGAAGGGAAATATGGAATGAAGCCAAGAGTGTGCTGAATGTCTTTCTTATTTTATCAACTACCCATTCACTTCCCCAGTTTCAATGAAATAAAACTGTAACGTAATAATTATTATTGAGCAATGATATAAAACTACATTAAGTTTTGAATGTATATTGCTATTTTTGTTGGATGCTATTAAATTAATCTTTATTAGTTGGAATATTAATTGCCCATTCACTTTATTGACTAAATTAAATAAGACTATAACATAATAGTTATTACTGAAAAATAAAATATAACTATAATAAGTTTTGAATGCATATTACTATTTTAGTTGGATGCCATTAAATTAATCTTACTTTGTTGGAAAAATTGATAGAAGAATAAGCCTTGAATAGCTAAAGCTAATAAAAAAAATACCTATTATAAATTTATACGACATTAATTTTACATTTGAATATAAACTTTAGATTTTTTTTTCAATTAACAATCTAATTTTTTAAAGTATCAATTTGATTACCTAATTAAATCCTCAAATGCTATCCCCCTCTTAACTCCATTGAGGATTGCTAGAGATCAGCATATTAAACCAATCTTTAGGTGACATATGTTGCTAAGCATTAAACAAATCTCATAAAGTCTAGCTAATTACATTCAATAGTACATGCATCTCTAAGGATCTCTTTTTTTCAAATTAATTAATAAAAAAAAGTTCAATCTTATCTGGAACACTCTGGGACCCTAGTTGATATAGCAACTTTCCACATGCCCCTACTAGTCAGAGACGTGCTAAGAAATTAACTAAAATCCACAAGAATGTCATAGCTGATTATACAATTTCAATCTAGTTATATCACCAAATAATTACAAAATAAAAGAGTAGAAGAACTCTTTCACTCATCATCACATAAACCTGAAACAAGTAATACCTCATTATATAGGGGAATGTCCTTCTCCTAAACATAAGAACAAAGAGTAATGATTCAATAGGAGGCTAACATGTTCTAGACAACTTCAAATGGCAAAAGAAACACACAAGGAGTTCATACACTCCAAATACATCAATAGCTAGTATCAACATAACCAGGAGTTTAACTCTCTTGCTCAGATATTAGTAACCTCAGCAAAAACATAAAATCTCCAGGATGAAACATAATATCTCAAACACCAAGAACAACCATCCACTAGTGAAACCACCTCATGAACAAACTCCTTCTTAGTCATCATAAAAGTATAAATGCTCTACATTGTCCTCCTCCTAAATATCATTAATAAATAGCTTCTCAAAGATAAAATAATCATCAGTACTTGTGCCTGAAAAAGATAAAAAGTGAGATGAATCCTCCTATGTGATGCATAAGCACAAGTGGATGCCAAGAAGTCTAATTCACATGCACACAATACAATTAGAGATAAGCTATAATTTAATTATTTTAAATTTAGTCTAGAAAACAATGAAGGGGCACTCATGACTTTACTACACCATGATCCTAATCTAATTGCGTCATCCCACATGCAAGTCTACTAAGAAATCCCGCATATGATCAGCAGTTGCTCCTTAGAGATTTGCTACTGAGGGCTCTTAAGATGAGCAATTAAGCACAATCAACAAACCATCCATTTAGGCCGGATATAAGTTGGTTTAGTTAGGTCTTTTCTATCTTAACAAGCATAACCATATAAACAACATGTACCTGTACAGCTAAATAAGACTAAAACTAAACCCAAATAGGGATATAGGAGGCGACTTGACTAAGAGAACTTAATAACAAGACCAATTGACTAAACTTAGACTCTTTAAATAACCAAATCAATGATATACTATATACCATCTAACTCTCCTTTTCATCCTCCTCATCCAGCCTCGTGTCAACTACGTCTCCACTTCTCAAGATCACCACTTCTATGGCTTCAACTACTTGTCTCATCTTAAACTAAGGGCTTAAACTCCCTAACCAACAACAATCAACTCCTTAACATGATTAATTTAATGTCATCAAGCCAAAGATAGCTTGTGCTCACTTTTAAAAGATTACAATTTTGATCACAACCTTTAAAGGATCACTTAGAAAATAGATTTAACTTTGAAAAGCATAAGACTTTACAGCTTGGAGTCCCAAATATCTAAGGGGATTTCGAATTCTAAATACTTAGCTTTTAAGATTTTGTAATTTCTCACCAATTGAATTCATCACGGCTTAAGGCAAAATGAAGTTAAACTTTGATTTGAGTCAAGTAAAACTTTGATAGATAAAGGTGTTAAGCTTGATTAAAGACGATTTAGAGGTTGCAAAACAAGTTGGAAATCAAGATTGGAATGAAGTATGACAAAATAATAAGGAGGAACAAAAGTCTAAACTCCCTTGAACATAAACCAGCTAGCTAGTTCCAATCAAACAACAAGGCCTTTTAGCTACACAACCAGTTGACTGGTTTCGATGAGAATTGGTAGGTCGGTTTACACCTTACCACCTGCAAGCCAATTTAATCGAGAACTCGTGGGCCTGTTTAAGGCTTGCAAATTCTACAAGTCATCTCTTCCTTTGAAAATCTACAGAAACTTCCCTAAAATCATCTTGAAACTCTAATCTAGATTTATAACATTTCAATACCAATTGAAATACTCGAAATACTCCTAAAACCTAAATAAAAACAACTCCACAATAGATTAAATTTCCAGATTCAAACAAAACTCATAAACATTCAAACTTGAAAAAGAGAAGAAAAGCATGAATAAAACTTACTCTTGCAACCCAATGCCTGAAATGCCCAAGAATAAAGTTGATAACCCCCTAAATACATCATTAAACACTTGTTTAACTTTCGGATTTGAAGAAAACCCTATTGATACAACATCCAAAATGAAACAAAGTGAAGAGAACCAACTTGGTTTCTTACCTCAATCCCTTCCTTTCCTTACTTTTGGTGTGGATTAAGAGATTACCTAAAGAAAACCTAAGATAACAAGATGTGAATGACAAGAAAATGGTGATTTTAGCAGGCTATTAACCCCAAAAGGAATTTTCCTCTAGAAAATCCTTATGTTTTATGTTAATCTCCTCTCAACTTCCTCTTAGGGCTTAGGTTTTGGAGGTTACCTTAGTTTTCTACAAATGAAAGAGGGTTAGTCTATTTTTGGAAGGGTTAGGGTTTTAAGAGGATGGGAGCTACTTAAGGGGATAAGGTTTTTAGTAACTTGTTGAAAAGACCAAAATACACTATGTTTTGAAAATATTTTCGTGTAATATTACATTATCACATTATTAAATTAATATTTACATACATATAAAAAATAATTAATATCTATACTAATTAAAATGAATTTGTAAAACTAAAAAAGTGACTTCGTTGCCGCTATCCTTTACCATAAGTAACTGCTAAGTAGCCACTTTTTACTATTACCTTAAACCTTATATCATATTCTTTCCTTCAAATCCCCACTAGAACATTAACCCTTAAACTTTGAAACAACCATAACAAACCCTAACACAAATAAGAGAAGAATGTTAAAACTTCTATTTGGAAACCATGTTATAGAGGAGGATTGTGCATTTAGCTGGATTCACCTTACGACATTTCCATGAAGATTTCTATTGTAAAAGGAATCGCAAAATCTCCATGGAATAATTATTATATAATAATATAATATTTCATGATGTATCTATAAGATTAAGTTTTTAGATAATACGATTGTGGTGTTAGTCATAAGATGGTATTAGAGCAGGAGGTCTTGCCATCTTAGGTTTAAACTCTTCTATCATCACTCAAATTTCATCTAATTAAGTTGTCCATTTGTTGAGCCTTAATCAAAGTCTAACCCATAAGTGAGAGGTAGTGTTATATAGTAAATATAATAGTTTGCGTTGTGTCTACAAGGTTAAGTTTTTAGATAAGACGATTGTGGTATTAGTTATAACAATAAGAACATTAATAGTAATAATGTCAACAATTGGAAATCCCCTTAAAGTAGCATTCGAAAATCTCCAGTAAAAGAAAGAATATTGACAAATTTATATTAAATAAGCCTTTTAATGGGTAGTAACTAGATTAAGTTTAATGAATTCAATTAATGATTTGGTATGAGATTGGACGCTATTATTAAGGTTGATTTTGTTGTTCATGGATAAAAGATTTCTATTGATTTTGAAGATGTTAGTTTATGATAATGGAAGGTAATATTGTTCTGGGTAAAAGAATGAACATTATTTTTTTACTACCGCCCTCCATAACAATAACCACTACTTGAATCATCATTGTTGTAACCACCCTTTCATAACATTATAAGCATGTTTTTGCTACTGCCACTACCACCGCCATGATAATGACCTATAAATGCTATTGTAATGGATTGCTAACCTTCGGAACCCTCACTCATACCCATTTTTGAGGCCTCCAATCTCTCATCAAGAGGATTATCTCTCGTTAGCCTATCGAGGATGAGCTCCTATACATGGAAGAACTATGGGCGAATTTTTTAAAGTCCTAGCTTGGACGCATTTTGCTTTACTCAGACCCCTACCCTATCATCAACTTGCCTAATGTCAAAGTTGACCTACCAAGCACCAGATCTAAGTCTACTACATATTGAGCCCTCCTCTTCGTGCATATAGAGTCGCTAATTGTTGAGCTTACCTATCGAGTGCCGAAGTTGAAGTGACTATGTGTTGTGCCCCTTTCTTCCAACCTATTGAATTGCATCATCCTTCAATCACCTCAGCAACTTGTAGCATAGCTCCCTAACAACGACTACAACATCCGTCCAGAACATCCATGGCGTCCTAAAATTCTCTAATATGGACCCATTGACGGATTGCCATCTGTTACTACTTTTTTGACACTTGTACTATTTTTCTTTCTATTCTTTATCTTATTTACCCTTTTCGAGCATATTAGGAATCTCTTTTTTACATTGTCTTCTATATAATTTTTCTTATTTGTATTTGCCCTAAAGGACTTATTATAAATAGTCCTTTTATTGTAATTGCAAGCATCATCGTATCCTTACATTTAATGAATATAATTGTTCTTATGAGATATCCCTCTTTCAGTGCTTTTTTTTTTTCTGTACTCTTATCTAGTCTTGCCGAGTAACTCGAGATTAGTGGCGAGTAGACCTTAGTATTAACTTGTGAGTCACATCAAATGAAGTGTTAAGTTGTGTCGTATTCATTGGTGTGTCATATGCTCTGAGTAGCTTTATGGAAGCTATTGTGTTTGACATTTTTTTCATTCCATTTTCTTCGATATCTCGAAGGACCTATTTGGTTACTATCTCCTATGGTTAATCCTAGTGATTACTGAGCTCTTAAATACAGTATATAATCTTGATATTGAAGTGTGTATGTTTTGTTATTCTTTTTTTTTTTAAGTGAAAAGTATAGCAAGTTTTTAAGTCGCTGTGTGAAGTTGTATTATTGAAGTTGTGCGAGAATCTTTTATTGACTAATAATCTTTTGGAGTTGTGTTTTGAGAAATGTCGAATCCTAGTGTTAAAGGAGAGATTAATGATGTTGAGAGTGATGCCCTTGGTTACGACTGCGTCACTCAACAAACCTTACAAACTATTGATGGGTAGATACAAAACTTTGCTGTTATTGTGGCAAAGTAGGTTATTTTTGTATAGAGGGTAGTAGAAGCTAGGTCCGAAGAGAGAGTTTTTAAATAAGGCCAAGAAGTGAGAGATAGGCCGAGAAGATAGATGGGTGAGCTTCAAGCACCCAAAGTTATGAACGTAAATCCAGCTCCATCCCGATATGCTTAAAGGGTTGTGAGAAGGAGACTAGAGCTAGATGAAGTTGAGGAGTATGGAAAGCAGAAATAGTATGAAAAATTCAAAGAATGTGAACTTAGAGCTCCTAGATGAGCTAAGCATCTCAAAGTGCAGGTTCTAAGTTTTAATGGGTTGAACGAAAAGATATACGACTTTTATGATTATGAAGACGTTGTTCGTATTTAAGTAGCTACGTTAAAATTTTCTAGGTATGCATTAATGCGATGGAAGAAATTACAGAATGTAAGTCAAAGAGCCCAACATGAAATTTGAACATAACATGAGTTGAAGAGAGTTTTGAGGAGTAGGTTTGTCCTAGAACATTATGAGCAAGACACCTTCCGATGCCTTTAAGAACTCAGACGAGGTAGCTGACATCTTAAAGAATATGCCTAAGAGTTTCAACTACTGATGATTCGCTATGATGTTAATGAGCTCAAGGCGCGAGCAATAGCAAGGTTCATTTCTGGACTAAGGATCGAGATTGGTAATATAGTGGAGGTACAAAGGCCAGGAAGTCTAGATGAAACCATCTAAGTAGCCCAAAGGGTAGAAAGATAGAGGAGAAATTAGCTCAGCCGAGAACTGAGCAGTTGACTTGGCTTATTGAGGAGGACTGGTATGTTGAGTCGAATTGGATATGATCGAGCCCAATACAACTCTGAGGTGGACTACTGAGGTCAAATGCCGAGCAGACCTGATGATGGCTGAGGCAAGAGCAAGGTTGAAGAGCTTGAGGTTAAGAAAGATTAGGGTCAGAGTTCAGGAATGAAGACCCGAGAGATTAAGTGTTTCAAGTGTCTTGGTTTTAGACATGCGGCTAGTTAATGTCCTAATTGACGTGTTATAACCATTAAGGGAGATAAATCCTAGTTTAAGGTGGAAAGTGCTATTAAAGGTGAGGAAGAAGTAGGAGTTGATCAACTATTAGAAGAAGTTTGAGAAGACTCAAATGTTGTGACCTCACTTGAAATGAGAGAATATTGTATGGTTGTGGTGCAAAGATCTCTAAGTACCTTTACCTCTGATGACAATGAATATAGAGAGAACCTATTCTATACAAATTGTCGAGTGAATGGCAAACTCTGTTTCTTGATCATTAATGGAAGGAACTGCACTAATTGCATTACACAAGGAGTAGTCAAAGCCCTAAAGTTATCGACCTACCCACACGTTAGGCCCTATAAGATTCGTTGGCTAAATGAGAAAGGAGGTCTACCTATTGCTAAGTAAGTTAGAGTGTCGATTATTGTTGATAATGGATACAAGGATGAGGTATTATGCAATGTCCTACCTATGTGTACTTTACACGTATTACTTGGCCGACCCTAGCTATTTGATCTGAAGGTGTTGTATGATGGATATAGGAATACTTACATGTTTCATAAGGATGGGAAGTAGGTTATATTGACCCCAATAAGCCTAAAAGAAATTTAAGCATCGTAAGAGAAGATTACTAGATCATTACAAAGGAAGTTCTTGGTGATTTCCCTAGCCCAATTTTCTAGAGATGTCAAGATAGAAGAGTGTGTACTCTTATTAGTTAAGAGACTTCTAGAGTTGAAAGAGGCTGGAACCTTACCTATTGAGGTATAGACAACACTTCAGGGGTTTACCGATTTGTTTCCTGTTAAGATGCGAAGAGGTTGACCACCTATAAGAAGGATAGAGCATTACATCGACCTTTAGCCTAAAGTTGCTATACTTAACCAACATGCCTATAGGCTTAACATTAAGTAAGTAACTGGGTTGAAGAAACAAGTTGATGGGTTGATTGAACCAAGAGAACATGAGCCCCTATACCATACTAGTTGTTCTAGTGTTGAAAAAGGATGGTTTATGGAGAATATGTATTGATAGCCAAGTAATCAACAAAATCACTGTTAAGTACCGATATCCGATCCTTCGATTAGATGATATGCTTGATGAGTTACACGGTGTGCAAATCTTTTCGAAAATTGATCTGAAGAGTGGCTACCACCAGATCAGAATGAGACCTGAAGACAAGTGGAAAATTGCTTTCAAAACAAAGGACGGTCTATTTGAATGGATGGTGATGCTGTTTGCTCTTACCAACGTGTCGAGCACCTTCATGCGGCTTATGAATCATGTTTTGAGAACTTTGATTAGAAAATGTGTAATAATTTACTTTGATGATATTTTGGTCTATAGTTCTGACCTCATTTCTTATGTCGAGCACTTGAAATCTGTATATGATATTCTCTGTGCCGAGCAATTATTTAGCAAATTGAAGAAATGTGTATTCTGCACAAAGCGAGGTAGTATTCCTTAATTATGTTGTTTTTGAAGGTGGTATCAAAGTTGATGACAAAAAAATTCGAGTTATTCTCAAATGGTCGATGCCAACTAGTGCTACCAAAGTAAGAAGCTTTCGTAATCTAGCTTCGTTTTATTGAAGATTCATTCAAAACTTTAGTTCCATAGTTGCCCTACTAACTAAGTTGACTAAGAAAAACTCCAAATTTAAATGGTTCAAGAGAACTCAAAGAAGCTTTGATGAGATCAAGTCTAGGTTAACTTTTACCCTAATACTTGTACTGCCCAACTTTGAGAAAGTCTTTGAACTAGAATGTGATGAGCTGGCATTGGAGCTGTTCTCATGTAAGAGCATTGACTAGTTGCATACTTCAGCGAGAAACTTAAAGGTGTCTTACTGAATTACTTAGCATATGATAAGGAGTTCTATGCCTTTATTTGAGCATTTCAGAACTAGAAATAGTATTTACTATCGAGAGAGTTCATCATCTACACAGATCATGAATCTCTCAAATATCTCATAAGACATCAAAAACTTTCTCGACGCCATGCCAAGTGGGTCGAATACTTAGAGACTTTTTGTTATGTCATTAGATACAAGAAGGGAAGTACCAATACCGTGGTTGATGCACTTTCTTGTTAATATGTTCTTCTTACCACTTTGCAAGTAAAGATACTTGGGGCATGCACCCTACCTGATCAATATAAGCATGACTTGTGCTTTAGACCCTTAGTGGCCAAGTGCAACTTTGGAGGAGTTATGGATGGGTTCCACCTAAGCCAAGGATTTCTGATGAGGAGAAGGTAAGTCTGTATGCTAAGTGGTTTTACTAAAGAATTACTTGTCCAAGAAGCCCATCTAAGGGCCTAGCCAGCTACTTTGGTGAGAAAAGAATGGATGAATTGTTAAAAGAATATTTCTATTGGCACGTGATGATGAAGGATGTGTGCAAAGTTCTTAAGCATTGCGAGGTGTGCAAACAAGCCAAGGGAAGGAACGAGCCATATGGAGAGTATATACCTCTACCCATACTTAAACAACTATGGACCAATTTAAGCATGGATTTCATGCTTAGCTTACTCAAAACACCATGGAGACATGATTTTATTATGGTAGTGGTTGATCGGTTTAGCAAGATGAGCTACTTTATCTCTTACCACAAAATCAATGATGCTTTGATTTTTGATATCCTCTTTTTGCAAGAGATCGTGTGGTTGCATAGAGTACCAAGAAGCATTGTGTACTAAGAAGCATTATGTTTGATTGTAATTCAAAGTTTACGAGCCTCTTCTAGCAAACTCAATGGAAGAAGCTTGTCACTAAGCTTATGCCAAGCACTTCTTGCCACTTACAGATAGACGACCAGACATAAGTTGTGAACAGCAAAGTAAGCAATCTCCTTTGAGCTATTGCTGGAAAGAATCTGCATGATTGGGATTTATGCCTACCCATCATCAAGTTTGCTTACAACTGCTCCATTCATAGCTCGATAGGAAGATTACCCTTCGAGGTCATCCATAGACTTAACCTGGACTTACCCTTGGACATGATTATAAGCCTAACCTCCAAAGGAGAGAGTCACTCAAGCCTAAGACTATGGCCTGACAAAAGGAATAAGGAAGCAGAAGAAGGAGGTGAATCATTTATAACCCAGGAGACCTTGTTTGGATCTACCTCAACCAAGAGCGATTCCTAGGGAAAAGGACAAACAAGCTTTCACCTAGGTTAGATGACCCTTTCAAGATCCTTTGATGCATCATTGACAATGCGTAGGAGTTAGAATTACCCGAAGGATATGAAGTGTCTCCTGCCTTTAATGTTGCTGACTTGACGCCTTATGTGCTAAAAGAAGAAGAGGACTAAGATTTTTAGGCAAATCTTTGAGGCCTCCGATATCTCACCAAAAGGATTATCTTTTGTCAACCTACCAAGAACGAGCACCTATATATGGAAGAACTATAAGCAAACTCTTTGAAGTCCTAGTTCAGATACATTCTGCTTTACTTGGACCCTTACCCTGTCACCAACTTACCTAGTGCTAAGGCCGACCTGTCGAATGTTGAGGTCGACTTACCAAGTACCGGATTTGAGTCCACTACATAATAAGCCCTTTTGTTCTTGCATATAGAGTTGTTGAGTGCCGAGACTGAAGTGACTATACGTCACGTCCCTTTCTTTTAACTAATTGAATTGCAACATCCTTCAATCGCCTCGATAGCTCCCAACATAACTCCCCAATAGCGACTATAACATTTGTCTAGAACATCCATGGCGTCCCAAATTTCCCCAATACGGACCCATTGACAGATTGCTACCTGTCACTACTTTTTTGACACTTGTATTATTTTCCTTTTTGTTTTTTTGTCTTATTTACCCTTTTTGAGTATACTAGAAATCTCTTTCTTACATCGTTTTTTATGTAATTTTCTTTATTTATATTGTTACCCTAAAAGACTTACTATAAATAGTTCTTTTACTGTAGCCGTAAGCATCAACATATCCTTACATTTAATGAAAATGCTTGTTCTTGTGAGATACCCCTTTTCGAATACACTTTCTCCTGCACTCTTATCTAATCTTACCGAGTAGCTTGAGATTAATGACAAGTAAACCTTAGCATTAGCTTGTGAGTCATATCAAGTAAAGTGTTAAGTCATATCATATTTGTTGGTGCGTTATATTCTCCAAGCAACTTCACAAAAGCTACTATGTTTGGCATCTTTTCCATTCCATCTTCTTCAATATCTCAAAGGACCTGTTTGATTACTATCCCCTACGGTAAGCCCTAGTGATTACTGAGCTCCTAGGTACATCACACTAGTATACCAATAAGCATCACTACCATTATAATAGATGATATTGATTGATAAGAATGAATATAAGAGAAATTCTGAAACAAGTATTTGATTTAATAAGATGAAAGGTTCAATTCATTATCTATTACATATAAAGTCTTTATATAGCTAATAAAATCCTCACTAATTAATTGGATAAAATAGGAAATAAAACAATTAACAAAGACATAAAACTAGAAAATAAAATGAAAGTGCATATAGGGAAGGGAAGTGTATGGTCAACATTGCCCTTAAGGGTAACCATCAACCTTTACCTAACAAGAGCCTATTGACTTTGGTCCTTAATGGATCAATCAACCTTAGCTTGGTTATGATTCGTCAACCATGGTTTATAGACGATTGGTCGACCTTAGTCCTTATAAGGCTAGTTGACCCTAGCTTCTTGGTTTCATTAGATAGGCTTTTGGTTCGCCTTCATTGTAGATTATCTTGATTATTGGCTCTTACCTTTGAGATATTTCCATGGAACTAGATCTTTATCAAATAATTTTTTTTTTAATTTATGCAGAGTAATTTATGCTAAATGGACTAGATTCAGTAAAAATTAAAATTAAGGAGAAAAGAATTTCTCGAACTTGACAAAACCTTTTATGACCTTAAATATAGGTGAACCATAAGAAAAAAGGTGGATAAAGGAGACAAAATTGAGCTAAAAATCCCCTTCTCCAGAATTCAATTAATTAAGGTAACATTTGACTCACCACCCATTCAAACATTAGCCCACTTCACTTAGCCATTAAATTTTAGTTGACTAATTTTTCTTTTATTCATTTTCATAAGCTTGTTCTCTACTTAGAGTCATAGTCAATCTACCATAGACTTAGAATCACCCAAAATAGAGTTAGGAGTGCTTTAATACTTGTTTCAAAATTAATTAAAATATTTCTATAATTTGTTAAAAATTTTAAGTTAAACAAACCTCTTGTGCCCCTTGGTTATTGTTCTCTCGTGTAAGGAATTGGAGAAAAAAGCCAAGTATAAGTGTAATTTTGTCGTTAGGGAGTAAATGAGTTAAATTACTGTAAGTAACTTGAGTTTGACTCGATCTTTACTTAAGTTTGACCCAAGTATAATTGATTGGAGTTAGAGCTAGAGCTCGAGCTTAAGTTTGTTATTCGAATAATTAATTTAGTCGAACTCAAGCTTTATAGTGTTTAATTGGACTAGCTTACAAGTCTTGAGCTTAAGTTAAGTATAAATATAAATAAGTTTGAATCAAGTTTCCATATTAGTAATATTATAATTAAATAAAAATATATATTTTCAGATGAATTGAGCTTAAATAAGATTAATCAAGTCGAGTTCAAAATTTTTAAATACCACTTTGAGATAAGATTGAGCTCAAAATTCTAAATTTGATCGAACTTAAGTTCAATATTACATCAACTTGACTCGCTTATAGCCTTACTTGTCCATAAAGAATCATAATGATAAATAAAAAATATATTTATTAAGTAGTTCTACTAAGGAAAGATCTTTCCATATGTTTAACATGCTTCTATTCTTTTCCATCCCTTGCTTATCTAAAATAGAAGATGATGTGTTTGGAGCTCAATTCATCACTAAGGCTTATCGTAGAGTGGAAATGAGTCCTTCGAAATATTGAAGAAGGAGCAATAGGGTTTGATTTCCAATATCTTTGTGAAGCTATCCCTTATATATGACTCATAAGAGAACACAATGTGACTTAGCCTCCACTTAATGTGATGCATAAGTAAAGATTAAGGTCTATTCGCCACTAATCTCGATCTACTAACAAGATTAAATAAGAGTATAAGGGTGCAACTTAGAGAGGATTTCTCAAAAGAACAAGAAAAGAATATTTATTAATAAGCAGATGATGATTTTGGTTACAAGAATTTGGGACTGTTTCTGGTATGTCTTTAGGGCAACATATGTTCCAATGAAATTACAAAAGTGTGATACAAGATAAATAAACCTAGCACATACTAAAAAGGACAAACAAGACAAACGAAACAAAAAGAATATAATACAATGTCGGCAAAGTGAAAACAGATGACGTATAATTGTTAGGTCGTACACAAGTGTAGAGTATGGCAAGAGTTACGCTTTTCAGTATAAAAAACAGGTTGTTAAGAGGAACTTGGATGTGGTCAGAGTGATCTTCTATAGAAGATGACTCAGTTGACAACTGGAGCTTACTAATAGAGATCTTGGCATCCTAGAGGTTGGCCTTGCCAGGCATAGTCATGAGCTTAAAGTCTAGGTTGTCAATTTTGCAGATTAAAGTGTTGTGGCTAAGTTGAACATGTAAAGTGTTCAACCATAAGTCGTCCTAGTATGGGAGCTCATCTTCAATTGTCTAGAAGGTTAGCATATGCATAACCAAACATTGAAGACCGCAGAGTTCAATAGTCCCATCAGAAGAGATTAATACTTTACTTTACCTTCAATTTATTTTCCTTCAAATCTTTCTCTACATTTATTTTTAGGGCAATGTCACCATCACTACCCTAACTTTGTACTTTTCTTTAATTATATGCTTGAACATTGAACTTGTCAAATTATAAATCTAATTACTTTCTTGTGTCCATCTATACTTATGTATCCTAATCTAACTTTGTTAGTTCAATTGAGTCAGCTTAAGTAGTTAATGAATGGTTGGCATGAATCTTTTACTTTTTTTTTTTTTTTTTAATTTCCTAGTTAGCATTCAATTCTTCCACTGAAGCATTCATGTAGGAAAAAAATTTCCATGTTAGCTTAGCTTAAAAACATAATCTACTGTTAAATAAAATAAACATTTAAAAAAGAAGTAAAAAAGGAAAAGGATGAAAGAATCAAATATGTCTCATCTCCCCCAATAAAAATCATACAATACCTTCCTTTAAAAGGCAAACAACAACCTTAACCTTAACCCCTATATACATTTGAAACCATAACCCTAAAAATATATCTAAGCCCAAACCCTAAAATTGAAGAAGAAATAATAAATAATCATTTCTCATCTCTTTTGTACACCTTAAACACTAACCTCAAAGGAACTTAGAGAAGAATTGAAACTTGATGAAAACCAAGTAGCAACTCCTTAACTTGAAGTGTAGAGGGAAGAATCAACCTTACTTTGTCGGTTTCATTTTTTGTAAGGAGATTGCAATAGACAAGATGTCATCTTTAAAATCAATCAGCTCCTCAAAGTCTTGCCAATTCGTTGTTTATAAAGGGTTTCAATTTGTAAAAGATGGAATTGCTTTGTGTTGCAGTTGGGATTTCAATTGAGTACATGTGCTAAGGTTAGGGTTTTGAATGTATTGGAGGTTAAGGATATGAAGGATTTTGATTGTTTAGGGTTTTGACTATGAGGGATAGGGTTTCAAATGGGTCATGGCAAGTATTAGGGTTTAGATTTTATATGGGGATATGTGTTGATTTAATTTATTGTTGTTGTTATTGTCATTGTTGTTGTTGTTATAGGTAATGGGTTCTCTTTTTTTATATATTTTCTCTCTGATTCGATATAAATTATTTAAGTTAAGTTGACATGGAAAATTTTTTCCAACATGGATGCTTTAATGGAAAAACCGAATGATGACTAGGAAATAAAAAATAACATATCAAGTATTTGGTGGCTACTTAAGTTGACTTGACTAACATAATTACAATAAGATGAGGTATAGATAAAGAAAAGAATGCCTCATTTGCTTTTCTTTGGGAGGGGGAGATGGAGAAGGGAATAGCAATTCCATTCATCTCTATAGATGCCTTATTTTTGCCTTTCTATAGTTTAAAATTTTTTTTTAGAATAGGAAAAAGAGTTTTAATTTAGAAAATTACAAAAAGAAAAAAACAAAAAAAAATGAAAATTCAGAAAAATAATAAATAGAAAAGATTTAGAAAAATAGAAAAGAGAAATTAGGATGTATTTTTGCTTGAAACTAAGTTTAGTGTTTTATTTATTTCTTTTCTCTTCTTTAAAAAAAAAAAAGATATGGCTCAAACCAGGTAGGAACCAGGTAGAAGACTTAGTCCACATGCATAGCCAATAAGGCTAAAGGCCCTAACATAGGACAAGCACTACGCATGTAAGTGCAAAAAGTGCCTACAATTTTTTGAGTAGCGCGTGTCCCATACGTACCATATGTATGGGTGTTGTCCCCGTCTTCTGCCTTTTCTTTTTTCTTTCATTCCCCTTATTGTCAACTCTTTCTTTCCTCCTTAGGTTGGCTAATTTAAGGCCATTTTGACCTATTTTTTGTACATGATTTTACTAAATTAATGGTGAAATCGTATATATTACTTAGCATACTGTGAATTGAGCCCCAAATTTTGTCCAAATTCATCTATGATATTCCCTAATTTAAGCCAAAAAAAAAAAAAAAATTTTGGGTAAGAGCATTAATGGCATAAATTCACCATTAATGAGCTTTCCAAGCTCATAGAAGCCGAAAACACTATAAATTGAGCCTCCTAATCCCTTCCCAAGCATCAACTCTCGTCAAATAATTTGAATTACACTTGCCCAAATCCTTTCTCTCTCTACATCTATAGTACCTTCTCTCTCTAGCAAATTTCTCAAGCTTAAAAGCTTTTGAGCTACTACTTCATTTGAGTTTCCCATGTCTTAAGCTTCCCAACCCAGCTATTCTTTTTTATCACCATGCCTCTTAAGCAACCTAACAACCAAACCTTAACCGCCCTAGCGACTACCATATAAAACACCCAATGCCATTGCCATATGACACGAGCCTACTATCGTAGGATGACTCATTATACCCAGCAACCTTAGGCTGACAACCCTCTACACTTTGATTACTACCCACAAGCTATGCGCAACCTCTCTCTCATCACTACATTCTATCCAAACTCAGACCACTAATAAACGGCCACCAAATGTGGTGGCATCACTCCTACACCCATTAAGTCTAATAAAACACACACAAATCCTTAATCACCTGCTCAAAATTTCCCTTAGAACCCTTGGAAGCACCCCCTCATTCGTTGCTAAAAAAGAAGTTTGCAACCCTGATTTGACCTAACTATCCGACCCGAATTTAGTTGCATAACCTGTGTCCAGTCCTTAGTCCGGCCCTTTCTTTGTTATCTTGTTTCACTTTTATGTATTCTTTATTTATTTTTTGTAAGTTTATTGTATTGTAAAAAAAAAAACCAAAAAAAAAAGAAGAAGAAAAGAATAACATATGAAGCTTAATTTTTTATTTATTTCATTTTCCTTCTTCGCTTAAAATAATAATAATAATAATAAAATAAAAAAGTGAAAACTATTTTATCACTTAGAAAATTCGATTTTCAATAAAAAATAATAAAATAAAGCCAACCCTTTTCAAAATTAGGATATTTTAGAATTTTCAAAAAAATAAACAAACCAATTTAAGACTCTTTAGAATTTTGCTTAAATAAACTCGAATTGAATTAAAATGTAAATTCAACTAGTTTTTAGAAATTAAAAAGAACCAACATACGTAATAATTTTAGAAAACGAACTACGAAAAATCTACTTCTTATTAAAGGGTACGTAGGCACTTATAAGACAACTTAAAATAGGAAAATATTTTTATTTTCCTTTTTGTAAATAATTTTTTATTTGTTATTTTTTGTGTAAATAGAATTATTTTTTTTTTCCATGAACATATAATTGCTAAACAGGTATTTTAAAAGATAAATTTAAATTTGGAAAGTTAAAAATGATATCCATTAAAGGTTTAATAGGTTAGCCTTTGGACTTAAATCTCCGATTTTCAAAAACCATTTTTAAAATTGGTTTTCAAGTGGTTTGATGTTTAGATTGAAATCAATTCACCAAATTAGTTTTAATCTAAACCTTTTTTTAACCCTATTCGGGTGGCGACTCTAAGTTTTTTTTTTAATAAAAAACATATTTAAAATCCTAGATTTTCTTTAATTCTTAGTTGAGGGTTAATATTGAATGGGTTTGGTTTTATATTGACTAGAATAAGGGAAATAATCAAAACCAGAAAAAATTAGGCTCGACAATCCCTTATTTCTTACTCTTTCACTATTATAAGGTTCACTTCAATAAATCACAATTCCTACGGAATTACTATTCATAAAAACATTGAATTGGGATTCTTGAGTTATAGTTAACAAAATTACTTTCACTACCCCTCTTCTTTTCAATACAACACTTCATTATAATAGCCACCACTACTTTTCATAACCTATTACCATTATCACCACCACCACCAAATTACCATAACACCGTCTATTCTCTCTCTTCGAGCTTTCTTCTTCTTCTCTCTCTCTCTCTCTTTAAGATCTAGTAGCATCACCATTACCCAAACACTACATACAACCAAATCTAACATCACAGACCATATACCTATGAGTAGATCATCCCATGTACTAACCCAAACGGTTTAGCAAATGCATGTTTCTATGTGCATTATTTTATTTTATTGATAAATGGTTATTGTCCATGAAATGTTTGGGCTTACAAATAATGGTAAGTGACCAAGTGAACAACTAAAGAATCAATAGGTTACAGGACCTTCCTAGGATTTGCGAGTAGTTGCTAAAAGTTGAAATTGCCTATCTAAATGAGAAGTTTGAATGTTCTGAAGCTCATAGCCAGGCCTTAAAAGCCTTTTTTGGACAAGTCATTAGAGAAATCCATGAAATGTTAAAAGAACTTAGAGCTCATTTGTGAGACTTATTTTAGGGTTCGTTAGATTATAGCTAAGGGGCTTAGAAGAAATGTCGAGTTTTAATTGAGAATAAATGTTAGGCTCTTTATCTTTGTTTTTCTCCAATTGATCAAAATAATAAAAGTTTCCTTCAATTTATCACTCTTCATTCTTTAATATTCCCTTTTTATAAATAGTCCTTCAATAAGCATTCATATAACCCTTGTTCCCTTTCACTTAAGGAAATGTAAATAAATCCCGTAGACTTGTAAATAAAACCTTAAAATTGTCATCCTTATTTGTAATTAGATTTCTGGGTTTCTGTAAAATAATGCCCTATCTTTCTCTCTCGAAACTAAAAAAAAAAAAAAAGAGAGAGAAGAAAAAAGAAGAAATTTGCTATTAGTTACAAATTCTTATGGGACAATCTAAACATAAATCCGTCAACCCATTAAAGCATCCAACCAAAACAAAGCTACTTGGCTTGTTAAGGAAGCTAACCCAAACACAAGTCCTTTGGCCCATTTAGGTAGCCAATCTAAACATTAACCCTCAGCCCATCAAGGTAGTTAACCCAAATATAAACTATAACCCATTAAAGTAGCTGAACTAAACACAATCCTCGACTTATTAAGGTAGTTAACCTAAGTGTAAGCCCTTGGCCTGTTAAGGCAACTAATCCAAACATAAGCCCATAGGCCCATTAAAGCACCCAACCCAAACGAAGCTACTTAGCCCGTTGAGGAACTCAACCTAAAGACAAGCCCTTCGACCCATTTAGGTAGCCAATCTAAACATAACCCTTAGCCCTTCAAAGCAGCTGACCTAAACACAAACCATGCCCTATCAAGGCAGTTGAACCAAACATAATACTCGGCTCATCAAGGTAGCTAAACCAAGCTAAAACTATTGGTCCATTAAGAAAAAGCTTAACATTAAACCAGGTCAAAATGTGAAGTCAAATGCAACCTTAGTTTTAAACTCGGATCAAGTGGAAAGTATCAAAACTGGGGCATGTTTTGAGAAACCGAGAGGCAAAGTCAATCTTCACATTGGGGTAAATAAATATAGATTCTTTCCTAAGGAATTGGTAACTTACTTTTAAAAAGTTTAGGATGAAAAGAGGCAAACTATATCCCAAACACTAAACCCTAAAATACATATACTTTGAGAGTTGAGTGACATCATAATGAGGGCTCGTTTCTTAAAGTAGGTCAATTTTGAATTTGATACGCGAATTAAAATGAGGTTAGGCATCCATTTTCAAATCTCAAAACACAATTATCTTTTGTTAACCTCATTAGACCAACTTGAAGTATTTTCAAATTTAAACCTTATTAAAAACTACCCTATATTAGGGTAATTTAGAGGTTAGGATCATTAATAAGGAAAAAAAAGGATAAAACTGGTTTTTTGCTTGTTTTAGTAGCATTGATTCAAGAATAGTTTTTATTTATGATAATTTATTTTCTTTGAAATGAAGAAGAGTCCACAAGAACCTTATACATACAATTCAAACACTTTGAGGAGACAATTACTTTTGGGCTTAAGAAAAGAGGGAAAAAAAATAATGAAAGAATAGGGCAACAAAAAATAAAAAAGGAGGAGAAGAATAAGAAGAGGAAAGAGAAGAGTCCTGAAAATTAAGCTCAAGTGTAAGACGAAAACCCTAAAAGATATATCATGTCCTAGAAAGGGTAGTAAAATTGAATCAAAAGGTTTGGAATCAAAGCCTAAAGAGTCTAAAAAATGCAAGACTTTGAATCACATTCTAAGCCCAAAAACACAAAACCTTTATGTCCACTTTGAATTATTAAAAATCACAAATAGAAAACTTTCTTACCCGTTCTGAATCACATAAGGCCTCCCTACCTACAGTGCCTCCTACAATCGATAAAAGCTCTTCAAGTTTTAAAGGATAATTTATTTTTAATAAAAATTATTTTTGATACTATGGTAAGTACACTTCTAATTTTTTCCTAAAGGTTCTTGACTTGTACACTTAAGTTGAATAAGTAAATCTTTCAAAATAGGCCTTCTCATTAATCTCTCTTGAAATTATTTGACTAAAAGCCTAAATTCACAATGCTGAACTGCAAAAAACCTAACAGATTAATCAAGACATATCACTTGTAAATTGGACTATAATTTTTGGAATTGTAATTAAGAATGAAATCTAGACCGAAAGTGCACAAGAAAGTCCTCTTCGACTAAGACTAATCATGAGTTATCTTTTCCTTGGGAAAGGAACGATAAGGCCTCATCAAGAAGCTTAGCATCATGGTTAAGGGACATTTTTAGAGACTAATAAGAATATGAGATGCCCCGTATAGTTAACAAGGAAGGGGATGGTTATAATATTTGCTCCTCAATAAGAATTTATACCCATTAGCAAACTTTCAAGAAAAAAAAGAAAGAGAGAGAGAAAGTAAAGGCTTGTTACAAGTTTTCCAGTCCATGTTAGCGTGATCAGCCAAGCTTTTAATTCATGTCACCTACTTCCTTTTTTAATGTGGTCATACCTTTTAAGTTAACCATATTTATCTAAGTCATTTTTTAAGGTCTATTAACTCTTTTTCAAGGCAAGGGACCTCATCTCTAGTACCTTTTTAGTGTTAGGTAAAAATCCCCATTTGTAAATATTTTAAGTCAAGAGGTTTTTCAAATAGGTTTTATCCCCCAGTTTTGCTTCTTAGGGTCTTGAGCTAGCCCATAAGGCACTTGCCCTTTATCCATTTAGCTTTAGGGTTTTATCCAGCTCATGGATCCTGATCTACATTTCCTTAAGGTTCTAGCTAGCTCATAGAGCATTATCTTGATTTACATTTAGCTTTAGGATTCTAGCTAGCTTATAGAGTATTGTTTTGATTCACATATCTTTTAGGGTTTTAGCTAACTCATACAACGTTGTCCCATTTTTTGACCAATCTTTAGGGTTTTAGCCAACTCTTAAAGTGTTATCCAACTCATATTGTCCTTTAGGTATCTGGTTAGCTTGTAGAGCACTCTCCCAATTCATCACCACTCTTAAGGTCGAGCGAGCCCATAGGGCACTTCCCTTTATCAACTTCTCTTAGAGTCTTAGCGAGCTCATATGAAACTTCTTTTCATCAATCTCTCTTTAGGGTTTTAGCAAGCTTATAGGGCACTTCCCTTCATCAATTTCTCTTAAGGTCTTAGTGAGCGCGTAGGGTACTTTCTTCATTAATCTTTCTTTAGGGTCTTAGCAAGCTTATAAGGCACTTCTCTTCATTAACTTCTCTTAAGGTCTTAGTAAGCCCGTAGGGCGCTTTTCATCACCAATCTCTCTTTAGCGTTTTAGCGAGCTCATAGGGTGCTTCCATCTATCTATTCTCATTTAGAGTTGCTAGTCTCCTAGAGATGTTTCCACCTAAGTCTGTTTTCTAAATCGATTCTCATTTAGGGTTATTGGTCCCCTAAAGATGCTCCCACTTAAGTTAGTCAACTTAGAAGAGCATTTCTCGTTTTCTTAAATTGATTTCCCATTTTAGAGTTTTTAGTTTCCTAGATATGCTCCTACCTAAGTTAGTGAGCTCAGAAGAACACTTCTAGGTTTTCTCAAATCAATTTCCCATTTAGGGTTGCTAGTCTCCTAAAGACACTCCCGCCTAGATTAGTCAGCTCAGAAGAGCACTTCCAAGTTTTCTTAAATCAATTTCTCATTTGGGGTTGTTAGTCCCTTATAGATGTTTCTACTTAGGTTAGTTAGCTTAGAAGAGCACTTTTAGATTCTCTAAAATTGATTTCCAATTTACGATTGCTAGTCCCCTAGAAATACTCTCGCCTAGGTTAGTCAGTTTAGCATAACATGATTGAGTTTTCTAAATCGATTCTAATTTATGATTGTTAGTTCCCTAGAGACATTCGCGCCTAAGTTAGTTAGCTTAGAAGAGTACTTCGAGTTTTCTTAAATCGATTTCTCATTTAGGATTACTAGTCCCCTAGAGATGCTCCTACCTAGGTTAGTTAACTCAGAAGGGTATGACCAAGTTTCAAATCATTTTTCCTAAGCAGCTCATAGGGCGTTAGACTAGAGGTAAGCGATGGGCTGGCTTAACTTTGAATTGACTTGGAATTGTTGGTTCATAGGATTGGCCATGGCTAAACCGTGACTAGCTTGTATAGGGGGGAGGCGGTTTTGAGCCAGTTCAGCTATTGAATCATTTTTTTTATATTTAATTTTTTATTAATTTTGTTAAATTTTTATAAATACATTAATAATTTCTAATAATGTGATTTCCTTTCTCTTTTTTTTTTAAGTGTACTAATTTATTAATAATTTCTAATACTTTTATTAATTTTCAACTTAATATGATTCTAACTTTTTTTTATTTTTTTCCCTCAAAATTTTTTTTCTCATATTTAAGTCATTAACATTTGACAAGTTTTACATAAACGACTTACATTAACTGAAATTGAATTTTCCATTTGTTCTTAACATATAGTTAACTTATGATTAGTTATCTATCATTAGTTAGATGGTATTATTTTTAAAAAATTATCCTTCACCATTGTAAATAAAGTAGATTTCATATGTAATGATCTATTGGATATTATCCAATTATTTTTTCTGACTTAGTGGCCTTCCTTTTCTCTTTCTTTTTCTTTTTTTTTTTTATAAAGGTCATGAATCGATCAAGTCAACCCGTTGGTTTGTGACCTGCTAGTTCGGGCGGGCGGTTCAGCCTGACCTCTTACGGGCTAACTAATTTAAGGTTCAGAACCGACCCTGAGTCAAGTCTACGTTAGACCCTTCTAAACTCACTTTAATGTCTTAACCAACTCCTAGAGTATCATATTACTTCTTTCAACATAACTCTAATAGATCAAGCCTAAGATAGTAAGCTAATTATAGCGTTTTTTTAGGGCAAATTCATCTGTAGGGTAAAAATGGTGTTACTTTTTGTCTTTATAGCAAAGTTTTACTCAAACTTTATAATAAAGAGGGGTAACTACAGACATCCAATTTTTGTTCCCTCTGTAGTTTTAGAATTTTTTTTTTAGAATAGGAAAAATGATCTAAATGTAGAAACTAGGTCTAGTGTTTTATTTATTTCTTTTATTTATTTATTTTCTCTTCTTAAAAAAAAAAAAAAAGATAAGGATCAAACTAGGTACATACTTGGTCCATATGCATAACCAATGGGGTCGAAAGCCATAACGTAGGACAAGCATTACGCACGCAAGCGCAAAAAGTGCTTATAATTTTTTTAAGCAGCGTGTGTGTGTTGCACGCATGCCAAGGGCACGTGCTACATGTGTGGGCGTTGTCCCAATCTTCCTATTTTTCTTTTTTCTTTCATTCCCTAATTCTCAACTTTTTCTTTCCTCCTTAGGCTGACCAATTCAAGGTCATTTTGACCTATTTTTCACCAAATTAATGGTGAAATCGTGTAAATTATATGGCATACTACGAATTGAGCCCTAAACTTCGTCCAAATTCATTCATGAAATTTCCCAATTCAAGCGTCAAAAATCAATAAAATACATTTTTGGTAGGACGGCAAAAATCTACCGTTAACAAACTTTCCAAGCTTGTGGAAGTTGGAAACACTATAAATAGAGCTTCCTAAGCATCAACTCTCGTTGAATAATTCGAATTACACTTGCCTAAATCCTCTCTCTCTCTCTACACTCGTGACATCTTTTCTCTCTAGCAAATTGCTCATGCACAAAAGCTTTTGAGCTAAACCATTGCTTTGTTTGAGTTTCCCATGTCCTGAGCTTCCTAATCCGGCTACTCTCTTTAACCACTATACCTCCTAAGCAACCTAGCAACCAAACGTTAACCACTCTAGTGACCACCACACTAAACACCCAATGTTGCCTCCCTTTGACAAAAGCCCACTACCATATGATGACTCGCCATACAAAGCAACCCTAGGTCAACAACCCTCTATACTTTAAAGACCACCCACAAGCCGCGTATAACCTCTCTATCACCATACCTTTTGTCCAAACTCAAACCACCACCAAATGACCATTAGATGTGGTGACATCACTTTTACACCCACTAAATCTAATAAAACATACACAAAACCTCAATCACCAGCTCAAAATTGCTCGTAGAACCCCTAGAAGCACCCCTCATCCACTATTGAAGAAGAAGCTTATAACCCGAGTCTAGATCCACAACTTGCGTCCAATCCTTGGTCTAACCCTCTCTTTGTTATCTTGTTTCAGTTTCATGTATTATTTATTTATTTATTTTTTGTAAGTTTATTGCATTGTAAAAAATAAAAAAAAAAAACAAGAAGAAAAAAAAAGAAGAAGAAAAGAACAACATATGAAGCTTAGTTTTTTATTTATTTCATTTTCCTTCTTTGATAAAAAATATAAAAAAAGTAAAAACCATTTTATCACTTAGAAAATCCGATTTTCAACAAAAAAAAAATAAAATAAAATCAACTATTTTCAAAATCAGGATATTTTAGAATTTTCAAAAAAATAAACAAACTAATTTAAGACCTTTTAGAATTTTCTTTAAATAAACTCAAATCAAATTAAAACGTAAACTTGACTAGTTTTTAGAAGTTAAAAAGAACCACTACATGTAACAGTTTTTGGAAAACGAACTACATAAAATCTAATCTCTATTAAAGGGTACGAAAGTATCTATGGGGCAACTTAAAATACGAAAATCTTTTTATTTTCTTTTTTGTAAATAATTTTTGATTTGTTATTTTCTGTACAAATAGAATTAGTTTTTTTTTTTTTTGAATGTATACTTGCTAAACAGGTATTTTAAAAGATAAATTTAAATTTGGAAAGTTGAAAATGGTACCCATTAAAGGTTTAATAGGTTAACCTTCGGACTCAAATCCTTAATTTTCAAAAATCATTTTTAAAATTGGTTTTCAAGAGGTCTAATGTGTAGATTAAAATTAATTCACCTAATTTGTTTTAATCTAAATCTTTTCCTGACCTCGATCGAGTGGCGACTCCAAGTTTTTTTTTTAAATATAGTTAAAAACCTAGATTTTTCTTAATTTTTAGTCGATGGTTAATATTAAACGGATAAAGTTTAATATTGACTAGATTAAAGAAAATAGTAAAAACCGAAAAAAATTAGGCTCAACAATCCCTTATTTCTTACTCTTTCCCTATTATATTGTTCACTTCAATAAATCGCAATTCCTACGGAATTAGTATTCATAAAAACACTGAATTGGGATTCTTGAGTTATAGCTAAGAATTAGGATTCTTGAGTTATAGTTAATAAAATCACTTTCACTACCCTTCTTCTTCTCAACACAACATTATAACAGTCACCACCAATTGTCACTACCTTTGAGCTTTCTTCTTCTTCTTCTTCTTCTTCTTCTTCTCTCTCTTTGAGATCTAGTAGCACCACCATCATCGAAGCACTACGTACAACCAGATCTAACATCACAGACCATATACCTATAAGTAGATCATCTATTGCCACCACTTGCTTTCTTCTTTTCTCTCTATCTTTGAACTATTCTCTCCTTCTCTCTCTTTCTTTGAGTTTTCTTCTTCTCTCTTTCTTTGATCTATTATCTCTCTTACATACTATATTAGGGTTTGAGTCTATTGAACGAGTGGTACTTCTAATAGAAGGGTGATTGTGTAAGTGGCATTTAAATCTGATGGTCTTGTATGTAGGTATTGCTTGTGTGGCTAGCTGAATAGTAATATGTGTGTAGATAAGTTTGAAGCTCACTTAAGTGACTGTATTGGTGTTTATGTATTGTAGTGATTGGTGATGTGTGGTGATGTGCATGTTTGTGTGTGTTGCAACTGTGATTACTGTTGGACATAAGGTGGGAAGAAGATAGACGACAATGGGGTTATGCATGGGTAGGTGAGGTCATTGGCTGGAGAAGAGAAGGAGAGGTATCGTGGTGACTTTACAAGTTTGGAAGAGAAGGAAAGTTTTTCTTGTTTTGTTTTAATCATTTTATATTGGGAGTGACATGAGGTTGAAGATGAGGGTAAAAAAAAGTTTTATTTATATTACAAATCTATTAATTGGAGTTTTTTTACCAATTGAACAATATAATAGTGATTACAATCTTCTTTAATTTATAAGAATATGAATTCTATTGCATGCCTATTCCACCTCGTGAAGTAAATGGGCTAACAAAATTTTTATTGGATGTATAATTTGATAAATTTAAATTTTAAGTGTATAATTGAAAAAAAGAGCAAAATTAGGACAAAAAAGGGTACATTGCCGCTTTGTTTTCCTTTCAAATTCTACCATTCTTCTTATACATACCGTAAATGATTGTGTTAAGCTTACGTGGAAACACAATAAATTTGTGCATATCACACAAGAAGGGGTCAATTCTAGGGAAACAAAAAAGGAGGAATATTTTAAAGAATCCATTGGTTTCAATTAAATAATGAAATTTAGTAGGACTTGCTTGGCAAAAGATGAACCACTACATTACACATCCTTATCCATTAATACTAAACTTGGCCCCATACAGCCCATAGACTTATAAACGAACCATAAAGTACACGTGTTCCACCAAAAGTATTTTTTTTTAAAAGTACAAATTCGTTGTGTTCAAGAATCTTCTTTTATGCATGCTTATCTGTTCCTTATATATATATATTACGAGGATATACAAAAGTGCATGCAATACAAGAAATTAATAAATTTCAAACCTTGTGTAACTATCGTTACCGGGCTAAATCGATAATTTGCAAAAGCCCCTACCGAATTGATATGAGATATATTAAAGGTATAGTATAGATTCAGATATACAAGATTTAGTTAATGTTGAATATTAAATGGAGTTATAAATAATTTCGTAAAATATTAAGAATTCATTTATATTTGTATATTGTAATTGTAGCTAAATAATATAAATATTTTTTTTCAACACAATGGATTAGATTTAAATCTTCATTTTCTTATTATTGTAATGATAATGTTTTGAAAAAAAAAAATCATATTTAAACAAAGAAATGAAGTTACATTCACCTTGTTTGTTTGATATTTATTTAATATAGATACAAAAACACAAACCATATATAGCAATTTTTCCTTTTTTTTTTCAATTTAATGTATCAACATACAGATATGTTTCGAAAATATTATTAAGAAAAGTTTCGCAATAAATATAATTATAGAATCGCAACATTAAAAAAATCGACATAATTATAAAAATTTATATAATCTAATTTTACCTGTATTGACTTTTTATTTTATTTTATTATGTTTTCTTTAGAAACTCACGTGATTCCAAGTCCTTCAGGCGACGAGACCGCCAGTCCGAGGAAAATGACAAATGGATTTGGACGAAACGGGATGACTTCCCAACTTCAATCTTCATCTGGACAAGAATTTAATGATAAAGTTTAACAATCAACAAGTGTCCCTTTTGACTGACCAACATTTCATCCTGTCCCTTCCCTTCCCTCCTCTCTCTCTCTGCCCACAGAACCCAATTACTCCCCTTCTGTTGCTTCCTGTTTTTCCTAGTAGTTTCTTCTTAAACTTTCCTCTTGTCGCTGTTTGTCTTCAAATTTCACACCCAACTAACTCACTTCAAAGTAAAACCAGACAACACCCAACAATCACCATACTTTTTTTTTTTTATGACACAAGAACAACAAAAAGAATTGCAAGATTTCAAATTGAAGGTTTGTTCTTCACTCTTTTAGCTTCTTCCATGCACTCTCATCGTGAAGAGAAAAGGATTCACTGGTTAGTTACACACCGTAGGCAGTATATTCAATGTGTAAGTTGTTCACGTGTAAATACACATGAGTGGTTATCCACTACCAGTGTTTATCGCATATTTAATTATGATTGGGAGTTACACACCGTATATAAACATGATGTCTACTATCCGTTAATTTTCTTTTTTCCATCATGAACGTTTCTCGGTTTTAAATTCCTTTATTTTGTGTATATGTAATGGCATGTCTTAAGACCCTATATGTAAAATGTAGTGGATTTTTTTTTTCGTTTTGAATTTGTAAATTAATTAAATATTGGAGAATCATCTGGATTTTGAGTTATTTTGCTTATTTTAAAAATGTAGTTATGTCATTTACATTTTGTTCAGATTTGAAGTCAAGGTTTTCAGTGAAATATGTTGGTATTAAGCATGAATCAGAAAAGACAGAGACGTCCTAATGTTAGACTTGAGGAGATAGGGGATTTTCCTGCTGCATTTGCATGTGGGTTTTCCCCGAAAAGTAGAATTAATTCGGTTCACAAGAGATGGAAACATGAACTTGACAAATTTTCAGAAGTTGAAACTAATGCTAATTCCAAGCAAGAGCTAGGTGAAGTAGATACTGTCGTGTCTGTGAGATTTTCGGATGATTTGGTTTACAACAGAGAGAACAAGGACCCGAATTCATCGAAATTACCTCTGGATGTGCCAAGTTTGATTGAAACTGGGATTGCTAAGTCTGAATTGGATTTTGGTACAATTACGCGTAAATGTCGGATGATGAGAAGGAGAGGGCGTAGCGCGAATGGCAATAACAGGATTTTCGCTTTTGATTTGGAGTTGGAACATAGTCCTAGCACTGAAGATGGGCAGGAGTTTAGTGGCAATGTAACGGAAAAAATGAAATCGAATATAGCGTGCAATGAGAATGCTTCTAGTGAGATTAATGATTTCTCATGCCATGAAAATTCCCCTGCAAGTAGAGATGATTCTGAGCACAACAGACATAGCTCTGAGACGTATGACGAGCACACTGACAATGAGCATGATGCAAGGGATGGCAAACATGGTGTGGCAGATGTTGATGGTGATATGGATACTGTCATGGGAGGAGGGTACCATGATCGTGTGCATAGCGTGAGAGGATGGTTGGAGGAGCAAGGCTTTGGTAATTATGTCAATGTCTTTCAATTGCACGAGGTGGATGAGGAAACATTGCCTATGCTAACATTTGCAGACCTTAAGGAGATGGGTATACTTGCTGTTGGGCCTCGTAGGAAGTTGTACAATGCAATTCAGCACCTGAGAGATGCTTCCTGATCTATGAATCGTCCAGACACATTGTGCCGAAACATAACCACCGACTCTGTACAGTCTTTTGTATAGCATGGTCCTATGTATGTAAGGTTTCTTTTAACTTTCTCTGTGGTTTTTGACTCTCTTTAATAGTGAGTTAAAGCTATCCTGTCTGTAAATACTCCTTTTGTGTAAATAAAACTCGTCTTTTGGCTATCATCTTCTGAGTTATTATTTGATGTCACAAATCTGCCTTTTAAGACGAATCAAGTGCTTTTTGTTGATTTGAATTGACATCTCATTCATTACCTTTCTTAACACAGATGATGTTCTGCAGCAAATTTCTCTGGCTCACTCATATTGCTTTAGTCTATATTAATATTATGTGCGTGGAGCAAGTTGAATGCAAAAACCTGTTTGTCCATCTTAATAGGAGAGCATAATGAACCGCATGTTGTTTTCAACCCATTATCATTTTTCCTTTCCCCGCTGATTGTGTGCAATCGATACCTGTTGATTCCAAGGGCTACCTTCTGGTACTGCTGAATCTGTTTCTTTGCTGAGAACTGTGTTTTACACCGACTACTGACTGAATCACTATTTCCTGGTCGCTTCTTTATTACATATTTTGCGGAGGAGATGGGGGAGAATTCATGAAAAACAGCAGGAAATGCCACTTATTTCTTATAAAAACCATATGATTAGTGAGAAATGAAAGCTTTCACTTCTTTAGCCTGATCCAGAAGGGCTGAAGGTTGGAGGAAAATGTCTATAAGCTGTTTTACTTCTGTGCTTAGATTCTTGTTGAAGAAATCCATTCCGGTCGATGTTGGTGCTGTCACTAGCAGAAATACTCTGCGTCGTTGATTTTATCCATTGGGGAAGTTGCCTGTGTCATTTTGCAGATAGCACAAAGAGCTCTTTTCTGAATCTACAACAAAAGCAGTCTTTCACCCTTCACATCTTCTGGAATCCATACGGTTATCAATGTCGGATGTATGCAAGCCATGAGCGTAATTTGTAAGTACTTTTTTCTTTTTATTTCCAATTCATTGATTATTTAAATGCATTTATCTCCGTGCTGTGAGTTGCATAAATTGCCTTGTTGATCTCTCTCAGCTCCAGGTCGTGTAGAAGCTAGGGAGGCTATATTGGTAAGCAGAGGAAGATCAGCACTTGTTCTATCTGTTGGTATCTCTAGAGTCTTAATAGGTTAGTCAAATTGAATCATGTACGGAAAACATACTGGTTTAGGACTTATGGACCTCGATTCATAGTATATTATACCTTAAGGCAACATCAACCAAGCTCTTGCGTGTGCGGAGAGAAAATCATCTTGCATAAAGTTTTATAATTAGAGAGAGACCGGATCAAGCCGAACCGAACCTAATAAAATGGAATTGTGACTTCAGATTTTACCAGGTTCACTTCAATCCAAAGAAAATATATATGTACCTGTGTCATTTGCTTCTACAAGTGTTGGTCCTATGAATTATTCTTGCCTAGAAATAAATCACGCCTTTCATAAGGGGGTGGTTTATTTGAAACTCAACATAATGTTCTTTATTAGTATTTGAATCCTTCAAGCTTTTCAAGATGTAGCATGGTTCTTTTGATTTGTTGTTCTTGGACCTCTTACTATCTTGAGAACTAGAATAGTAATGGATATATATATATAAGTATAGATATGAAGTTGCCACTAGTTTTTATACAACTCCAAGCTTGTACGATGTTCAATTGAGGCATTAAACCTTTCAAAAATATGCAATTTGGTCCTTTTTGCATGGAAAAGGGCATCTCCTTGACATTGCCCTATAGAGAGTATTTTGCAAGCTTTTATTGACTCAATAGACTGTTGTTTTAAGATTTAGAACTTGATTGAACGATAATCAAGCATTTAGAATCACCGCGATATATTGCAATATGTATGGGTTTTAGATCTAGTGAAAGGGGTGATCGACTATAAAAATAGTGCCCTCGTGAACCAGTTGAACCTATGGTAATTATGCTTGTTGGAGAGTATAGCTTAATCTTTTGGGAAAAGGGTTTCATTAGTACTAATATGCTACTTGTTTTGATGAACTTGAAGCGTGAGTAGCGAAAGAGTAGCGAAAGTGTAGGTTGGCAAATAAGAATGTGATAATTGTGTGTAAGTTGAAGCTTTTGTTTTTGAGAGGAGGAGGTGCAGAAAGAAAACTAAGTAACTGTACAAGATGATATCTATACAAATTACTTTCTTCTAGTTACTTACAGAAATTAGTTGGAGTTAGTTGTAAGTCTTGATCATTCGCTTGCCAAACTATGATAAATAAGTGTATACTTTATGACTCCCCTCAAGATGGAGAGTAAATATCAATTACTCCCATCTTACCTAAGAGAAAAAGAAATTGTGCAATAATAACAGATTGATTATATGAAAATAAGTGAATAGGAAGAGGTGGATCAACACGAAATTCTTTAAGAAGACCAAGCAATCATATTAGTTCACAAGTAATAGCAGTAAGGGTGTGATACTCTGATTCAGCAAGGTTACGTGTCACCATGGATTGCTTCTTGGATTTCCGACTCACCAAGGAACCTCCAAGAAACACAAAACCTTAATATGGAATGATGAGTATCTATACAGCTTACCTAATCATTGTCACCATAGGCACATAAAATTAAATCTAATTTAGTATAGAAATAAAGGCTTTTCCTTGGATGCAACTTCAGATAACGCTAAACTCTCTCTAAAGTCCGTTGATGAGATTGATATGGAGCTTGCATAAATTGATTGAGAATATGAACAGAATAAGCAATATTTGGATGTGTAATAGAAAGATATAAAAGCTTTCAAACAAGTTATCTATATCGTGTAGGATCAACAAAGTCAAATGCATCATCCTTGGACAACTTGTGATTAGGAATAATGGTAATAGTAGCCATGTGTATACTAAGAAAGCTTGCTTGTTGAAGAAGGTCTAAAGCAAATTTTTGTTGTGAAAGGACAAGATCACTTGGAGACTTGGCTAATTTAAGGCTGATGAAATACTTAAGGATACCTAGATCCTTTACTTTAAAATAAATAGCAAGAAACTCTTTGAACTTAGAAATAACAACAAGGTTTTTGCTTGATATGGCAAGGTCATCAACATATACCAAGACAACAAGAAAACCATCTCCTCTTCCCTTAGTAAACAAAGAGTAATCATAGTAGGATTGATGAAAATCATAAGACAAAAGACAGTGAGTTTAGCATTCTATTTTCAAGATGCTTGCTTCAAGACATATAAGGATTTTTGCAACCAACAAACCAATCTATCACCATGCACTCCCTTAGTATCTAAACCCAGTAGCAAATCCATGTACAATTCCTCATTCAAATCCCTATTTAAGAAAGCATTGTGCATATCCATTTGATGGATATACTAATTAAAATGAGCCATAAGACAAAAGAATAACCACATGGTAGTATGCTTAATAATTGGACTAAAAGTTACATTATAGTCAAATACTTCTTATAGACTATAACCCTTAGCCACTAGATGATCCTTATAACGATCAACAGTGCCATTAGTTTTAGTCTTCAATTTATATACCCATTTATATCCCACAATATGTTTATCTTGGGGTGGAGAAATAATACTCTAGGTGTTATTTCAATGCAAAGCTTTAAGTTTTTCTTTTGCCAAGGCTATAAGTTCTTAGCTTAACTATATGAAGTAGGTTCAATATGTGGAGACAAAGTAAAAGAAAAGGCTTTATATGCAGGAGACAAGAAATTATAAGAAAGAACATTGTGAAGAGGGCAAGCAATAGAATAAGAACCATAGGAAACATGATCAATCAATACGAAGCCTAGATTATGATGATAATCAGCAAGATATGAGGATATGTATTTAGTTTTGGTGCTTTTCTTGATAGGTTGAATAGTAGAAGAATATTGTTTAGCATGACAAAGTATATGTAGATCAGTAGAGGAAAGTGTATGAGGAAGTGTTTGTTGATCAGTAAGGGATGGATAGCAAGTAGGTCAGTGTGTGATGGAGTAGGGGAATCGATGTATGATTGAAGTTATGAAACAATAAATTGTGTATCAAGCAAAGTAATATGTGAAGCAAGCTATGGTGCAGAGGTGTTAGAGGAAAGAATGAGGACAAAAGATTTGCATAACTGGATGAGTCCACTGTTAATAGAAGGTTGTTTATGCTGTCGAGGCAATAAAGCAAAGGTAAATGAGAGCTTAAATGGAAACAAGTTGTATATATTCAATTTTTGCCCCTTTTATTTTTTAATAGGGTAAAGGTTCCTAAATTAGAAAAAATACAAAAAAAGAAAAAGAAAAATAAGAAATGTAGAAAAATATAAAAAAAGTAGAAAATTTAAGAAAGCCAAAAATCAAGAAAATTAAAGAAAGTAAAAAAAAAAGAAATTTAGAAAAAATCACAAAAATATAAAAATAGAAGATTTACGAAATTTAAAAAATAATAAATCTTTTAAATAGTTTACTAAAATATAATTTTTAATTTAGATAAAATAAAAAAAGAGTCATTCGGCTTGAGTTTAGATTTGAATATAGTTTAGGTTGATTTTGTCCATATGAATAAGGTACAGGTAAAAGATTTAACAGATAAGTATATTGATATAATATTGGGTTTAAGCTTAAGGTCAAAGGTTTAAATATTATTAAAAGCAAAAACTGCCTTTTTCATTTTTCCACAACACATACTATACTGCCACATGTTAGGGTTTCACCGTACCATATATCCTGACGTAGGGTACCCTTAGATTAGACAACGCTGACATGGTACTACATGGAAAACTACGTGGCATGCTACATCAATGCACCCGTGTTACGTCAATTACCACATGTCACTATAGGACACGTGATATGCTAAGATTGGATGATGCAGGCTGATGTAGCGCCATGTTAGCCACTTTCTCTCCCTCTCCTTTCTCTTTCTACCCCTTTCCCTCTTCTTCCCTAACTTTCTCAGCATGAAAATAACTCATACCCCTTACTTTAGATCCATTTTTTTGCAAAATTCCACACACGAGCACACTTTTTTTTTTTTTTTTTGGTCTAGCCTTGTTCTATGCATGGCATACTTTAAATAATACCTAAGAACACGTACAGATTCATGCATTTGAGCATTCAAATCGGTGTTGTAAAATCGAAAAAAAAAAAATGAATGTATGGAAATTCTCATTCAATTCAATTTTAACTTTCTTTGCTTATTGAGTTGATTTTAAGTATAAAAAGGGGTTCTAAGACTTTGTTTGGACATACATAAGCAACATAATCACTCACGAATACCCTCTCTCATGTCTTCGATCACCCTCTCTCTCTCTCTCTCTCTTTCTCTTTCCTTATAATCGCGATTTTTCTCTTTCTGGAACTCTCTCTTTTAAGCTTCTTCACCTAAAGCCACCATCACGACTAGTTTCATGGTGGTTCAAAACCCCAACCCCAGCCATCCATTTGACCCCAGCAAGTACCATCTGAGTACTACATCAACCATTGCCGACCATTGTACCCAATTGCTGTAGCAACGATCCTAAACCCCTCAAGTCTAATAAACTACACACAAATCTATCCTCACTCACAAAAAATTTTCTCCAAATAGCCTTAGATTGCCTCTATCGAAGCCATTGCTTCTTCAACATAATCAGATCATTTGACCCGAATTTGATTGGATCTAACCCAACTCGATCCGGATCTATGCCCAGCTTTGACCTGTGCCTTGACCCACGTACCTGATCCATCCTTTGGTCTAGCTTTGGTTATTTCTTTTATCTATTTATTTTTTATTTATTTATCTTTAGTTATTTCATTATAAATGTAAATGTAAACAAAAAAAGAAGAAGAAAAGAATAGTTTTTTTTTTATTTTTTTATTTAAAGCATAATAGATAAAATAAAATAATAAATAAATAAGATAATAATAATAATAAAAATGAAAATAAATAAATAAATAAGTTAGTGAATAAAAATTGTTTTGATACTTAGAAAAATTAAGTTTTCAAAAAATAAATAAAAATAAATGGACCCTTTTCAAATTAGAACTATTTTAGAGTTCCAAAAATAAAACCTTAATTAAATCCTTAGAAAATTTTCTGTAAATAAACTTAAAACGGGTAAAAATGTAAACTTGATCTTTTTCCAAAACCTAAAATCGATCAACCTGCTATGTTTTCGTAAACGAATTATAGAAGTTTGATTTCAAATAGCGAGTACATAGATATCTGTACGTGCGAAGCGACTTAAAACATGGAATTTTTTTTTTTATCTTTTTAAAATAATTGATCATTTTATCCTTTTAGAATTAAATTAAGTTGAATGTACATAGATTTCATTATAAGGATATAATTAAAGGTAAATTTAAATTCGGAAAATTAAAAGTGATACCTGTTTAGGGTTTGATAGGATAACCTTGGATCTAGATCTCTAGTTTTAAAACCGTTTTGAAAATCAATTTTATCGAAAGACTAGTAGCTAAATTATAACCAATCTATCAAATTGGTTGGATTGGTTACAATTTAACTTATTTTCCTAATTTCGATTGGGTGGCGACTCCAAAAACATTTTCAAAATATAAAATAACCAATTTTTTTAAAACCCTAGGCGAAGGTCGATATTAAACAAATAGGGTTTAATATTAATTGGTTTAAAGAAGATCAATTTATAAAAATTGGGGAGGAAAAAAAAAAACCAAGCTCGACACAAGTGTTTTAGAAAATGATCATCTCAAGAAATGATGAATTTCGATCATGTAAGTCATTCAACTTGTATCCTTTAACATTAGTAGGATAGCCAATAAAGATAAAATGATGAGCTCTTATGTCAAACTTAGTATGATACCATTGTAGAGTAGATGTAAAACATAAACAACCAAACACTCGAAATTGAGAATAAGAAGGTAGTATATGAAATAAAGTCTGATAAGGAGACTGATCATTAAGAACAAATGTGGAAATATGGTTCATAAGATGAGTAATACATAGAATGGAGTCTCCCCAAAAGAGCAATGGCAAGGAGGATTGAATTAAAAGATTTAGCAATAGCCAACAAATCTTTGTGTTTGCGCTCAACAACTTCATTTTGTTGGGGTGTTTCAACACAACTAAGTTGATGAACGATACCATTTGTTGGAATGAAAATCACTCAACAAGAACTCTTTACCATTATTGGACCTAATGACTTTAATTTTTTTGATTAAATTATATAAGGACAAGCTGATAAAAGGAAGGAACTATAACAAAAACTTCATGTTTATACTTCATAATATAAACCTAAGTTACTCTAATGAAGTTATCAACAATTGTAAGAAAGTATTTGTGACCTTCTAAAGTAGCAGTAGAAAAAGGACCCCAAACATCCATGTGAACTAAGTTTTAGGCACAAGTTATATTTCTAACATGCAAAGAAAACGATGATCTATGTTGTTTAGCAAGTGAACAAACAAGGTAATCAAATTTGTTACAACTAACATTGTGATCAAGTTTATGAATGTGTTTCATCTTATCAAAAGAAGGATGATAAAATCTAAAGTGACAAACATCAAATGTACTCGGCACATTATTAAGAACAACTGAAGCAAAAGGAACATCTATGTTTTTACAAGGCATAGCAATAGAATTACAGTATAACAAGTTTTGCTCCAAGTAAAATAAACCAAATCTAGCCTTGACTTGAACAATCACTTTCCGAGTTGAAGAGTTTTAAATGAAGGCAACATTTTTAGGAAAGAAAACACAACAATCAGCAAACAAAAGTTTAGAGACTGATATAAGGTTGAATTTGAATGCAAGGACAAAAAGAACATCATAAAGCACTAAATCGGATGATATAGCAACTATACCTTTATGAGTAGCTTACAAATGGACGCTATTGGGTTGCTGAACAAAGGTGTTTGAAAGAGGTGAATATTCTTGGCAAAATGCAACTGAACTAACCATGTGATTTGTAGTGCTTAAATCCAATACCCAAGAGATTGTGTTTGAAGAATTAGAAACAGAGGAAAGAAGAGATATACCTGCCATATGATTGGCATGAACAGATTCTTGATTTGAATGAGAGTTTTGCAAAGAAACAACTGAAGACATAGGTGAATTATTAGCAACAAAAGCTTCAGAACTAGATCCCTCAAATACATTGAGTAAGCTTAACAATTGAAGAACTTAATCCTTTGTTAAATTAACAACTAGATTATTGTTTGAAGAAGTTGAATTCCCTACTGTACTCGTAACAACAGAATTATCAACAGCAGCATGAGAAAGACTAGTAGTAGACACAATTGAATTCGCTGCTTCTCTAATCGCAACTTGATTAGTAGCTAAAACTTTAGGTCTATTAAACTTAAAGTAAGGTGGAAAACCAATTAGTTTATAACACCTATCCTTAAGATGATCTCTCTTTCGACAATAGCTGCACAACAAATCATTTCTGCTTCTTTGATCACTAAGTACAAGAGATCTTCCCCTGTTTTGATTTACTGTAACCATAGCCAAACTTTCTCTAAAAACTATCTCTTTCCATCCGCTTGACCTCTGAAACTCGTCTCATAACACTTGATTATGGGTTTCATCCAAAGATGGAAAAGGCTTCAACACTAGTATTTGTGACCTCAATGTTGAAAAAGAATTATTTAAACCATTGAGAAACTTGAAAACATAGTCCTTCTCAGCCATTTCAACAAACTTCTTAAAATAATCTACGATACAAGATTTACAAGTACAATGTGGAAGAGGTTTAAAGTTTCTTAATTTTTCCCATACCGTGTTAAGCTCATTAAAATACTCATCCACTATCCTATTTCCTTGTACAACCGTATTTAACTGACAAATTCTAATAAAATCGGGTTGTGAAAACCTTACCTTCAATTTCTCCCAAATTTCTTTTGTTGAGTTCATATATATAATGGTTGTAGCAATTGATGGAGAAATTGACCTCAATAACTAAGCTACAATCAAATTGTTGCACCTATGCCATGTTGGATGCTATGAATCATCCTTTGAAGGTTCCTTGATTCATCTATCTACGAAGCTTATTTTATTTCTAATTGAGAGAGCTAAAAGAAACGATCGAATCCACATATTGTAATTAAGACCAGTCAGTACAGGAGAAACCGAAACTAAGTTTTGATTATCGGAGTGATGAATGTAGTAAGGAGATGTAATGTCTTCCAAAGGTGAAACTTCGAGCTTTGATACCATTTTAAACTTGATGTGTGAGCAACGAAAGTGCAAAGTGGCAAACAAGAATGTGATAACTATTTGTAAGTTGAAGCTTTTGTTTTCAAGAGAGAAGGCACAAAAAGAAGATGAGAGTATAGACTATTGTATTGATTAACTAAATAACTGTACAAGATGATATTTATACAAACTACTATCTTCTAGTTAGTTACAGAAATCAATTGGAGTTAGTTGTAAGTCTTGATCATTCGCTTGCTAGACTATGATAAATAAGTGTATACTCTATGATGTTTCAAAATTATATTGACTAGCAATACTTACACCTTTTGTTATATGATATTATACCTTAAGATACTGGACCCTCACGAAAATAAATGGATACACCTAGATAATTTTTATAAGTGGATAGATATTCCTTAATAATTTTTATAAAGATAGGCCTAGTATATGTTACGGGTTGTAATGTTATTAAAAAAATTAAGGATGTTATGTAACTTTGAAAATTTATAGGCGCAGCTGATGTAATTGACTCAGACAAAGAAGCTTGAAATAACTTATGATAAGGTTGTAATGACAGCCATACCCAATGTCTAACCTTAAAATGTGACCTCCCGACGAGTACCATCATAATGGTGTTTCGTTTGATGCTAGGACTGCTACAAACTTTGTTGATCTTTCTTTAACATGCTATTTTGATGTAAAATTGCTCCAATATCCTTGACATGTAATAACGTACTAAGAGTCGTCTTGCCATGTACAACTCGTAAAGGTATTGTCTTTAGTGTAGCTAAAAGGAGGTATTATAGCAATATTAAGCCTAAAGAAACCACTTAACTTCTTATCAGGTTCGATCATGCTTATAGCATCTAAGGTACATCATCTTTAGGGCTTTGTATACCACTTGAAGTTTGCCCATCTAGTAGAGATGATAAACACTTAAGAGCAACACAACTGAAAAAAGCTCTCTTAAGCATTGCTCTATTTATTTATTTATTTTTAGATAACAACTTGATAACATGAAGGTTTCTTCTTCTTCTTCTTTCTTTTGAATTTATGCTAAATGAGGAGGAGTTCTTGAGTATGTATAAAGTTTGGCCATTAAGAACATCCATTGAATTGCATGGAATTGTGTCAACGGTCAATTGTTGAGACAAATCTTTCTCTTGATCGATCTCTCTTTGAGTTCTTTTGGATCCAAGCTCATAGAAAGCCTCTCTAAGTATATAAGTCTTCTTGAAAAAGGTTAGAAGTGAGTGTATTGGTCTAATTGATTTTATTTCAAAGCTTATCATGCCAAATCTTTTAATCATTCAAATATATAACCTAACTCCTTATGCCTCTTTTAATACTCTAAAGATTTAAGCCTAATTTATTATTATGCTCAAATTCCAAAATTTATAGCCTTCTACAATTCTACCTATAATATTGTGCAAAAATTTTTAACCAACTCTCTTGGAAGCAAAATTATTAAATCATGAGTTAATAATACGATTCTACAAGTTTATAATTTTATGATATTTTTATTAGTTAAAATAAATATAAAATTGTTTATGTGTAAATTTTTAATAAAAATATAAACTTTAATATATAATTCTATAAGCTTACAATTTTATATAATTCTATATATTCAAATAAGTAATGGAATTGTGATTTTGATAATTATATGCTTCGAAGGTTTTCTCTTTGTACTTAGAGGATGGAAAATGATTTACTTTAGATTTTTTAGCTTCTTATATTATATTTAGTATATTCTGTAATATTCAAATATGAGACAATATCAACATAATCATGTTACGCTATGCGAAATTGCCAGGAAATAAAGAGATTATATAGATTACTCATGAACTTCTTTGCCAGTCAAATAATTACATCTTAACTCATAAAAATTTCCAGGATGTCACTCTAAATTGAATTATCTAATTATCATAAGACGTAATTCTTCACATGAGCCAAGTAACCATTATTTGATGCCAATCAAGTAAAGTGTAAGCAAATCTTGCTTCAATATTTTTAGGCTACAGGCTTCAAAAATTAAGTGATCCATTGGAAATGCTCATGATTAAGAAATTTTAAGGTAATAGAAAGCTATAAAACATAACTATATTTGTACTTTAAAATGACTTACATTTTTATTTTGTTCTTTTCCTTCTAATATATTTTTTTTAATAATACGTATTTTAACTGCTACAGCTTTCATTCGGAAATAAACCTATCCTTTATTATTAGCTAATATGCGCGTTTCTCTTTCCAGGGGTTATGCGATGATCAGAGAGAGTGCATGATGTGGTAACGAAAAAGGATGTTTGTAAGGAGAAGCTTATTATAATCAAGTGATCTCACTATTGGTCGTCCAATGAATTGGATCCGATTCAAATTTTCTATTTTTTTAAGTTATAATATAGTTGAGAAAAGAAAAAAAAAATGAAGATGTTTTTAAGTCTTAGGAAATCATGTTCCCATATCCATAGGATTGTTTGCGATTTATTTCGATCAAGACGCAGACAAAGTGAAAACAAGATTACAAATGAGATTTTCCTAAATATATAACATACTACTGCGCATGATATCACTAATTAATGAGATATTTATATCTTATATATATATCCTAGGGCGATAGGTATATAATTTTCTACATTGAGTAGCCCAGCACATTGAAAGCGAAGGCCAACTAGTTGGACCGGGCTTCGTAAAAAGAAAGTCTATCAGGTATTTCACATCCAAATTCGGTGTTGTGAGTTTTATCCACATGTAAACATTTCAGTATTGCACTAGAAATTTTCATTGGAAATAGGGCAAAAAAAAGTTAAAAAAAAAAAAAAACCAAAAAAGGGGGAGTCGAGAGATAGTTACAGTGGCTACTATCTAAACTCGACTTGATATGGCATTTAACGTATTTGAACTTAACTTGATTAAATTTATTTAAACTTATGAAAAAACGTATTTCTTTCAATTAAAATAATATCATTATCAAACTTAACCAATTTTATATTTGAACTCAAGTTTCATTAGACTAGCAAATTAAATATCATGATGGTTGAATTTGACTCATAAACTAATTAGGTTTATTCGAATTGTTATCAAATTGAACGTAAGTAAATATTGAACTTAACTCAGCTAATTTACAAGTAAGATTACCACATTTACACCCTTGAGTTAAGTCAATAAGAAAAAGCTTGTTTAACTTAACATATTAGTAAATTTAGATTAATATTTTTAATCTATTCAATAAACAGAGTTTGTCAACTAACTCGTTTAGTTAGTAGGGTAAAGCTGGCGAACTTATTATGTGCTATTCAGCCCACTTAATCCACCATTAAAAAAAAAAAAGGGCATAGAAAAATGTAGAGAAATTTCTTGAGTCCATGGCTTATATAAGATCAAATGAAAGCAGACATTGTTGCTCTATGTGGTATGAGAAATGCAAATTGCACGCACACTTTTACTAGATAACTTTTGGCGATATAGTTTTTCGTAAAAAAGAAATTGTAACATGACAAATTTTATAATCAAATTTAATGTATAAAAAATAAATCCATATGTATGTACATGTAAGCTAACGCTGGTGTACCACAAAAGTTGTAACTTGAGATTATATATTTCTAACACCATATTTGGGATTGGAAGGAGGACTAGAGGAAATAAAAGGGAAGGTTTTCAAATTCATTATTAGGCTAGAAAGGGAAAGTAGAGCCGTAAGGACTATGTTAAAAAATTTTCCATAGATCTCATTTTTTTTTTTCCATCTCACTTCTGTTTTAGAGTTGGTAATTTGGGACCTAATTCATTAAGATGAACATGATAAAATGTGTTTACGGGTTTGTGATGATAAAAATCAACATAAATAATAAATAGATCAAACTTGAACACGACATGTTTGAACTCGTGTCTAGATTCATGTACAATACCTAAACTCATTTATGAAACATTTTTATCAAATAGGTCTATAAATAGTTGTTAATTTGACTTAAACCAATTTAATGTTAAGAAAATTTGTTTTTATTTTATCTTTCACTCCTTGATGAGTCAACATGTCAATCCTAACTTAGATTAACCCAAAAACGGAAAGATTAGCAGTGCTACAATACTGAGATAGATGATTGAGTTGTTGGTGTGCTAGTCAATAATTTAGATTGGCTTTTAAGTTTCTAACTTTCTTTTCCTTTTTATTTAGTGTAGCACAAACACAAATTAAGATATTTCTTTCTTCTTCTTATATTTGGTCATGCAAATCTCTTTTCTTAAGTCATGAATCTCAAACTCTTAATTAAAGGTATATGATGATTTACTTTTTATTTCATCTACTATTTGTTTAGATAGTCAAGTAAAAATGTTTTTCATCACATGTCAAACTCTTTGTTGTATTAAAGTGGTTTCGTGAAATTATTTAGTTAAAGATAGGAAGATAAGGTTTTTTTTCACAATCTAGGAGCTTAAAAAATCTTTGAAGAGACAAATTATTACATGTACAAAGAGATTGGGTTTTATTTTCAAAAGTAAGAGCTAAACATCGCTATTCATTATTCATAATTCATCTCAATTAGTTCTTCGATTGTCTTTTTTCATTTTTATATAAGTATTTTATAAATTTATTTTCAAGTTTCTAATCGATAAAAGAGTTTAATTCAGACATGAAACATATAAATTAAACGAATTAGGTTGTAAGTTTAGATTTTTCTATAAAATTAATAAATAGACCACGTCATAGGTTGCAACAAAGTAACATAAATTTCTAGCCTTATTCTTTCTGTCCCTCCTAAATAAGGAAAGAAAGAGGAGAGAAAGGGTAAAAACAATTGAACTTCCTAATCAAACCCTCCTCCTGTCTTCCTTTCTTCTTGCTTTCCCAATAAATATCATTATTTTTAAAGGGCATATTGGTGAATTACATTAAACTTTATTTTTCTTTTATATTAACAAACAAAAAATTTATCTTTTACAAAAAATTAAGATTCCTTTAATCTTTTTGCTTGTACTATCCAAATATATGGGAAAAAAATAAATAAATATCCTTATAATTTCATCCCTTTGTTTTCTTTCCACTCATATTTCTTCATCTAATATTTCGCCTTATACCACCCATCTGAATTTTCAATAACTCCATAAGAAGGTGATTCAAAGGCACATTATTTTAACAAACTATAAAATCACAATTCAGATTTGCAAAGCTGTGCGCATCACTTGTGCTAGCGATGTAAAGCACAATGAAATGTCCAACAATACGGCCAAAGTTGAAAATGGGAATGGACCTTACGACAATTACAAGTCATTGTTGGGGTTTGTGCTCCACTCAACACGGTGTAATGTTGTGTTTTACAAGAAGACGACAGTATAGGTGTGAGCTCGCAACGGTACGTTTAAATTGTGAAAGCTGATGATCCATTCGTGTTTGGTTATCCGATTTGACGGATGAGTGATCATACAGAACATGAGACTTGACTGTTCGTATTGTTTCATTCATCTGACAGAGCATAGCAATAGCAAACCTCCTCTTGTATACGTACTATGTCTAAATTAGGTTCATTGGTACACTCTTTGGATCAAGTACAAAAGGCAAGTCATTCTACTATATTTAGGCTATAATTAGTAATGTACTGGAAATAGCCCTCGTTATTATAATATGGCCAAATAAATGTAGAATAATATAGTTTTATAAATGCATTTGTAGGGTTAAGTATAACATTTGATTTGAGATAATTTTACGTATTATTTCATTCCCCTTAAATCCACTTATATTTTCTCCTCCTCAATCTTCACGAATAGCTTTTTCTAATCTATTTACTTTCTTAATTGTTTTTTTCTTTTAGTAAAACATATCTTTGAATGCTATCTTTGAAAAGTGTTGCTAAGTATAGCCCTGATGATAATTCATGAGCTAGCTTCACCAGCCTTAATTTACACGACATTCTACAAAGTTACTAGGTGCGTGACTTAGGTAATCACAGGGGTGGGCATTGAGCCATGTCGGATAAACCACACCATCATTTTGATGTTTGTGTTGGGTTAAGTCGCTATATTTTGTGCTTGTCCTAGGCTGTTTCATGGCATTTTCGTGCCCGCGTTGTGCTGGCTCATCGTGTTCGATTGTTGACCTACGTGCCGATAAAATTTGTACATTAGTTGAGCAAGAATGCTTAATGGTAGCTCCATATATATATATATATATATATAAGGTTTTATTGACTTCCCAAATGATAAATAAGTTAATTAAGACAATGTTCTTAAGAAATAGTGATTTATAATAGTAAGTTCTTCACGCGTAAAAATGTTAATGGATTTCTCCTAGGGCTCCTCCAAGTCCAGGTCTACATAGTGTTTTATAAGTGCATGAACTTTCATAAAAGAAATTGTGGGTGAATCGGACGGTCAAAAGATCCCTACTTCAAGTTACGAAGCCAAATCTCTACAAGTTGCCCCGAATTTATAAACTGGACTCTTTGACTCTATCATTTAACTTAAAGTATTAAGTCCAAGTTATTACTGCTTTTAAGACCCATAAATATTTTAGCCTTTTACACTTTCTAAATAGAGATAGTTTCATCAGTTTGTTATGAAGAAAAGTATACTAAAAATCTTTTATATTTATATCCAAAATCAATTAAGTTCTTTGACTCTCTTAAATTCCCTAAGTTTATGCTAAAAATTTAGTATTTTATGCTTTAAGCGAATTGTTTAAGTCCCTTGTATTTGTATTATTACATTGAGGAAGTCGTTTTTTTTTTTTAAATTTCTTGTGATATATAGAAGACTTACATAGGTATGATAAAATAAATATAAATAATTTCAATAACTCATTTAAAATGTTAAGGAATTGATTAAATTTTAGTATAAATATAAATGACTTAAATGACTCACTTGAAATACAAAAAGATTGATTGGATTTCATCTAAATAAATATTATTTTCTCGATTAAAAAAAATAAAAAAGCGTTGTTTCAAGGTCTCTCTTTGATATTGCGAATCCATAATGTTCAATATATCTTGAATTCAATCAAAATGGAGGTTTTTATTGAGAAAGACACGCATTCGGTTTCACGAAGCTACGATATATGGACATTGGTAAAAAAAAAAAAAAAAGAGCAAAGTGTTGATTATGGGAGACGAAATTGTGGACGAGGTTTAAGGTAAAGAACGACCACTTAGTTAGCATAACGGTGAGACAAAGCATCATAATGGAGGGCCATGCCACTAATATGGTAGACAAACTTGCCTCACAAATATTTTCTTTGATTTCTGTTTCTTTGCTTTCCTATCTTACACTTTTCTATCTTGTCGATATGATCAATACTCCACTTGGATTCATAAATAGGTGTTTAGTGTTATATATTATGGTAATATTACATCGATTCGCCCATTTGTGATTCATTCTTTTAAAAATTAGCGTGTCTTTATAATCCTATTGTGATTTTACCTATACGATTATATAGGTTTATAATTTTAAAAAACTCTTTCAAGTTAACTCATGTATAAAATTGTTATTGTATAAAAACTTATATTTTTATTCGAATTTACATATAAACTTGGTAAAACTTTACGTTTTTGACTAAGTTTATCAATTATACGTATTTAAAGTAAATGGGTTGAAAAAAAAAAAGACAACTAACTCTTAGGGCATTACATCACATTCCCAATATTATTTTAATTTTTTTCCTTTTTCTTAGTTTCTTATTTCATGTTCATAACCTCTATCTAAGTTTCAGCTCCAATAGTAAATAATACTAAAAAAATTATATACTTCAATTTATACTATCAATAATTTAAAATAAATTGACATATTTAATTCTTTTTAATTCATAACTTTTTCAAAAAAATATAATGAAAAATGTTTAGTTTCGAATTTATTTGTTCTTCTTCTGTACACTTTATATTATATATTATTAAAAAAAAATTATAAAAAAACCTAGTTTCTTTATTTCTTTATTTTCATGATATATTTTAAGTTTTGAATAATTATTATAAATATATCAATAGTTTTTTTGAAGTTATTTTACATTGGTTATAGAAACTTATGTTTTTATGTTTTGATTTCACATCTCGATTCTATTGATGATCTAGTAATTTTAGATAAAATCACGATTTTCATAACCTTCAACTCTACATAGTCTTTTGTATTAGGATTCTATTTAGATTAAGTTTTATGAGTGGGTTTTGATTCTCTCTCTTGTATTTTGTGTATTTACTTCGAGTTTTTAGTAGATTGTAGCGAGGGAGAAAACGAAATGAAATCCCAAAATATGAAAGGAAAAGAATAAAGGAACCTAAATAATATATTCGGTTACAAGTATGGCAACCAGATTGGTGTTTTGGTCAATTATCATGTTAATTGATTGAGTTTTCCGCGAACAACCTCGGCTTTGTTTGTCTCTATCTTTCAAAATTTTATTTTGCATTAGGTTTTACGTAGATCGAAGGGTCTTAAATCTCCGTCAAATCCAATATAAGTTGTAGTTGATGTATGAAAATTTCCTTTTCAGTTTTTATATCAATTTCTTTGGCCATTTTATTTATACACGTGTCTATCCCTTCTTAAATACATATAATATATCCATATATTTCTCTTATAATATAAATGTCAATCGATCCCAACATGATGAATTTTACTTAAAACAGCAACAACGTTTTCTTCTTGCTCTTACATTAAGGCTATTATAGCATTTACCAATAAAATTTAACTTCGAAATATTCTGATTCATGTGATTCTTGGGCCTTTTACGGAAAAATTTCATTCTTGGGCCTTGATGAATAATCGTGATTGAAAGGACATGACAGGGACTGTCATGGGGTTAACATTGGTGTCGGCTTCAACCCCATTGTGTTCGAATATGTGATGGAGAAATGGATATACATGACTGCGTATCATTCGCAATCGCAAAGGAAACACGCGTTAGTGGGATCTTTAATATAATGAAAACACGGAAAGGAGTCCTTGAGGCATAGAGACGATCGCAAGGATTTCCATGTTCCACTATATAAGGTCTTATTTCTGTACGTCATCGTTAGAAATTAACATAATTGGTTCAATTGGATCACATTTATGAGACAAAGAAAAAGGGCCATGAGGAGCAATATCAAAAGAGTACTCTAATACAATCATTTTGATATTTAAGTTAGCATAAGGTTTATTAATGAAATTTCTAAAAAGCTTATGAAAGACAAGAAAGAGCTTCCATATCTAGAGGTTTCATCTACTATTTATAACGAATAAGATTAAATTGAATTTAAATTAGACTATTAGAATTAGACCTTCATCTTGAGCCTATCAATTTAAACTTAAGAGATTTATGTTTAAAAAGACTTATTACATAAAAGATAAAGTTTTTTTCATATACTCTATATGTTGATTTATATACCAACTATGTACACGTTGTCTTGTCACATAGAATTAAACCGATCTTCACGTTTTGCCTGTTTATTTTCACATAACAGGACACGAAAACACAAGCAAAATAAAAGGCACAGCAAGTTGGGGTCCCGTTGACATCAATGGTTTTGTCTATGGACCATGCATACACAACCGACGAAAACATCTCATGTCTACTTTTGATCTTAATAATGTGGGGTGGTGGGGACAAAGGGAGGGACAATAGCAGATGAATTGATTCGTCACCTTGGTTAGATCATCAAGAGTTTTCAAGTCTGCACTAGTTCCATGTAATTTCATTTTCTGGCGGGCAGCTGATGCTGAAGGCAAGCGAATTTCCCACTTACATAGAAGATTCGTACAAAAAAGAAGAATTCTTTTATTACGCTTCTTGTGAGGATCGAATCTGCATTACTCAAGCCGTTTTACGCTAATACTTAGAATCGGTTGCCGACGGAGTTATTCATGCTCCATTTGTCGTTACATACATGTACATGTACATATCCTCCACGTATATCTTATTATATCTTTAATCATTACTATATAAATGCATTGGCAAGGCAAGCTTAATGAAATGATCTCTTTGCGCATGGGTGCATGCGCACCGACATATGAACATAAATTCTTCTACGTCGTCGGTGTGAGTGCTCTCTCACATACAGCACATGTTTCAGTTCATATTTGTATTCTTTAATTGGTTAATCCAGAGGAAGATTGGTTGATTATCGGTCCCTATGGCTTGTTGTCCTTTTTTTTGTTTGTTATATGTAATTGTAGGGCACGGAGAGCATTTAAATGACACCGATATAATTTGAGAATTGAAGGAGGCAAAAAGATTCTTTAGCGCTATCACGAGCAGCATATAAAAAATGTTTTCAATTGTTTTATAAATTGTTCGGTTGTACAGTGCTTTGAATGAACTAATATATATATATATGTGTGTGTGTGTGGTATTTAATCAAATTATTGGAATCGTGTCTGTGCTTAGTTGTTTCTATTAAACTAAATATTTAAAATGCTTGCTTATCATCAAAATATACCTAACATATTAATTTTTACATTAATGATAAAATAGTCTATTAGGATATGTTTTGGTACACATAAAACTATTATATTGCAAATATAACATTATTTGGTAAGGTTATTATAATCTAGTAGTATAAACATTGATCTTTTAATGAGATATATCATGTTCAATTTCTTTTTTCTCAAAGTTGTAATATAATAGTTAGCAAAAAAAAAAAAAAACCATTTAATTGTATATGATAATACATTTTTTACGTAATTTGCATTTATAATAGTATAAGTACTCCTTAAGCATGTTAAATTTTATATATAGTTTTGCTAATATAATTAAAAAGGTACATAAAATCAATAAATCTAAATAGTTCTAAAAATATAAAATATTAATTGTTTTATTACTATATATTTATATTATGATACTCAATATATCATAGCATTATATCATGTTACAAATACACATTCTATTCATGTCCATATACATACACACACACATTTCATGACTCCATTATTCTATTTTAGCAGGATAATCTAGATCCTCTAATTTATATTATTTTAATTTTCTTTTAATTTACCCCATTAAAATACTATCACGTATAAAATCCATTTCCATTTTGGTGTTGTTATTCTATTTTCTATATCTTAATTCTTTTTTTTTTTTAATTTTTTTTTCCTCTTCTTTTGCCCCTCTTCTTTGGTCTTCTGTATACTAATAACCATCATATACCCCTCATAAAACCCACCCACTCTAACTCCCTAATTCCCTCATATTATCCGCCCCCTCGTATATCTGTCATGATATTCTCTCTTCTCTTCATTGTAACACTTTGCACATACTAAAACCTTAAAAATTCCACCCTTTGGTCCATGGTAATAAATAATAGAAGTCACGGTACTAACTAATGCCGGCCCCTGCTGGTTTTAGCTATAGTTTTAAAAGCAACCCCATTGGGAAAGAGAAATACCGTGACCTATAGTCATCATTCTGTTGGGACGGGAATCTTATTTTAGAGATAGTATATATTTGAACTTCATCCACTGTTATAATTGTACAATCAATCTTTGCAATTGCTAATGTGCTTATTCCATATGGTTGAAGGCTTTCAAAATAGAAGTATAGCATTAAAATAAAATTCCCCATCGATTGTATTTTCGCTTAGAAATGTTATTTGAGAATTTTTGGCATTCGAGAGTTTCAATTTATCTGAATTCAAATTCCAATTAACATGCAAAAACTAGGAAAGCTATCAGCTACTATAGAAGTACGCAAGAACGGTAGTGAAAATATATATGTATGTATATAGCATTAATCATGAGACTTTGTGATTAAAAGCAATTAATTTTGTTTTTTTACCCACAGGGAATAAATATTATTATTATTACACCAAATAAAAATAGACATAATTTTAGAAGCTTGGGACACACCAATCAACTAACAACAGACCAAGCAAAAGAAGATGGGGTTATGACACCTTAAATGAAACGTTGATCCTCTTTTTGCCCTAGGATCACCTACATTTATTATTGTATGGACTAAGGAGAATTCACACCTGTCTATTAAAAATTAAGTTAAGATCTTGATCTCAGAACTTTCCAATAGTATTAATTTGGATCCTTGATGCTTTTGAAGATCTACCGATGGATGAATCATTCTTGACATCTATTAATTTCTAACCGCTGCTGACTGTAAAACTATAGGCACTCTCATATAAACATCTAATATATGACAAGAAGAAGCAACAATGACTAACAATTGACCATATTGATCCCAAGCTGCGAGGACCTCCCACCCAATCCTATCTTCAACATCAGAAGTTAACATTTGCTATATCACAGATTGCTCTCTTTTCCTCAACAGCGACCGGAAAATTCCAATCAATTATTCTTCATCTATTATGTCCTTTACTTTCCTGTCTAATGGCTCATTTTCGGCTTCACTTGCTCCAACTTAAAGTTTGGAAGGGAAGCATTCCAAGGGTCGTTTCAACTCGAATTTTTTCACTAGTATCTATTTGCCCAAAGAAGCTTTTGTCAACTAAATCTTTCTCCTATGCCAACACCACGAAAATCTACCTCTTCTTTTAAACTCAAGGAAATCAATGAAAATAAATTCTCTTCAATAATTAAATCTCAAGATCATTTGATTGGATCAAAATTCTCTAAACCAATTTTCCTAACAAATCTTTATTCAAATAGATTCTTATATTCCCAAACTGGGAGTCCAACCCCTTCTAACCCTTTAGGCTTTAGTCCCTCCTTAGTTTGAAGTATGCGAATAAGGGCATATTGAGATTTTCTTGAGACCAAGCTACAAGCCCAAGCTCAATACGACCAAAGCATTTGTAGTAAGCAAAGCTCGACCGGCCTCCTTGGTGCTTAGGTGAAAGGCTGAGCCTCATGAACAAGGGATTGAGATTGTCGTTATTACAGTACCGCCAATGCATCTTAAGGGAAAAGGACTGTTTAGCTCCACAAGGCTTTAAATGAGAAAAGGCAGGCACAAGATTCTCCGATAACCTCTATGCCTAACCCTTAACTACAAGTCCCATCAGCATGGGGCATTACTCCCCAAGCAACAGACCTCAAGCCTCTAGCTCGTTGGCCCTCGTCTATAAAGAGTCCCACCTTGTATAGTAACGCTATCTTTCCCATTTTTCAAATCAGTTTAGCCTCTCGCTGTTAAGATTTTCTTCTTCCTTATTTAGGTTTTGTTATTACTTATAAATTAAATTAAGTATCGGAGTAATTATACTGAAGCTGCCTCGAGTATGTTATTTCGAAGCCACATTTAGATGGATCATGGGTCCATTAGCTTGTCCTATGACTTGAACTCATCTAAAAACTCCATCTGCAAAGATCTAATAACAACAAGCTAAATCATACATATTGATTGGTTTCATGTCTCATTGCTATGCTAATTTCAAACCGATGAAACAGTTTTATTATTTCATACAAAATATTATACCTAATTGAATTTTTGCTAGTCAAATTTTATATCTAATGTTTTAACTATGCTGAATGTTATGCCTACTTAAATTTCTATGTATCAAATTTAGTGACTCTATAAAATGATGAAGTAAATAACCATTTGTTAAAGAGTAAAAGTTAGAGATAATGTTGTAAATTTGACAAGAAAAACTTTGATACAGTATGGCATTTAGTAATTTCAAAGTCCATATGTAAATTTGAAAACACATACTTGGACTTCAAGTAATAATTTCTACGTTGTCCCTCCTATCCACATCTTGTTACCTACCATATCTCAAACAAAACATAAATTTATGAAGCTAATTTAGAGGCTAAACGAGCTCTCTCAATATTCACTTTGAATTCAGCTCTAACTTTTAACTATACCAGAGTTGGAGTTCGGAGTTACTCGATGATTCAGTATCATCTCCATTTAGCTCAATATTGTTAAATCTTTAGTTATCACTGGAATTTGGATTCTGACGTCATATCAAATATGATTAAATCCTAAAGATAATACCATTTCCTGCTCGGTTCAATTTAGAATGTATAATATAATTAGACTAAACGTGCAACTCTAAATAATAAATCAATTATTGATATTGAATTCAATGGTTTACACTCTTGATTGACGTGGCCCAACAATATCCAAATTTATCTTAAATTCCAAAAACATGTAATCCAACATGTTGTAGCACGCCCATTCGACGCAAAATATTACAATTTAGTTTTCTGGGACCACTCTCTGTCGATCTCAGCCACAGAGAACAAACATTCTCGGTTAAAATCTGAATTCTGTTGCCACATATAATATAATGTAATATAATATAATCATCTTTAGGAACGTATGATTTGATTAATTTAAATATGATATATTCTATAAGTGATTCGGGTTTGCACTATCGATGTGAGCATAATATATTTGTATTTTATCATCCACACGCTTACTTCCATTCCAAGTCCACCAATTATTTTTTTATTGATTGATAATTGAAGGGTCAAGATATGACCTTCGTCCAGTATGTTTTTATGTCTTAATAAATGTCATTATCACCTATCAATGAGTTAAATAATATGATTCTATAAGCTTTCTCTTTTAATATTTTGGTAACCTTGGCGACTAGATTCTTCTTAGATTTTGTCCGTAATTTGTCTTTGGAATACGTTTGTTCACGGACAAATGTTTTCCAAAATTGGATAATGAAAATTAAATTGATTAATAAAAAAAAATTAATGAGATTCTATATAATTATAAATAAAAAAAAAGATTTACTAGGTTATATATATCACTTATATGTATGTGCCGGTGAGTATATGTATCATAAGTTTGAACAAACGGCAAATATAATTGGTAGTTTATGCAAAATCTGTCGTTTATATTTTGTAAAATACTGTTACTTATCAAAATATTATATATATTTACCAACCATTATTGCGTACTTATGACATGTATTATCTATAAAATCTTTTCTAGTTTATTCATTTCATTATTACCAATATTCAACTCAGATTTCTCCAAACAACATAACCATCACAACCACCTTTGACCAATGACCACCGCCCAAGACTGGCGACTAGGTGTAATCATCCTTGTACCACCAAAGCTCTCAGATATTGTAACAATTTCAACTTTCGAAACATCAGTTAGATCAGGATATCATAAAAAATAAAAGATAACTCTACCTAAAACAAAAGCCCCATAAGTAGAGCATTTCATCATCTAATTATGGTCTTCATTGAAGAATGCGTGTTTTTCGTTGAATAGCACGATGTCTTTATATGCCCTTGCTGCCTGGCCTTTAGATGAAAGAGTCTGTGTACAGGATCTAAGCATTTACGTCTGATTCTTCTTGTGATGCTCATAATCCTATCGAATGATTGCTTGAAGTGTTTTATCTTATGATACTAGATTTTCTCCTAATCATTTATCTTTCCCATGTCATTAGGAAGTATGCATCTCTCTCACAAGGCACTGTGAAGTAGTACACCACTGATGATTTCTAATTAAGATGTGGATAGACAATTCCACGTTTGAAACATTTAGGAAATAATTTAGTGTGAGTACTAGATAAATAATTATTTAAAAAAGGAAGACATCGTAATTTTAATATGGTAAATATGGAGCTATAATGAAAATGACTTTGTCAGCTATCTCGAATTTTACAAACAAAATTGAATTTGCCTATTGTGCAATATTGCCAATTCTCTTTTGATCGGAACTATTCATAGGTTATTTTGAGAATTGAGCTCTCAATGCCAATTTTGATCTATTTGAACCGTGGATCGACTTATCTCAATCCATGTCCAACCTTTCCAATTAAAGCACGACCTTTTATGGTCTCGGCTCTCTCTTATTGTGCTATATGAAGCACGAGAAGATGGTCACTCACGGATCTTAGACCTTACCTAAAATATGAAAGATTAACTTTCCTATTTGGGTATAATTTGAATATATCCACTTTTCGAATATATTTCACTCCCCTTAACAAGGGTTTACCCCATGTAGTAAGATCATCTGATCATTCTTACTTTCTAGCACTTATTGCATTCTCTTTAATCCCATAGCCTATTGATATAAGTATCGAAGTGGTTGCATCAGACAACACTTACTATACCTACATAGTGTATTCTTTTCCAAGCTTTAGGTCCTAGGACTCAGGGCTCAATCAAGATATTTACTAAAGAAAACTCTAAGGGTACAAAAACTTCATTTAATTCAACAAAAAATTATGGAGTTTGTCTCTTAAATTTGCATGATACTCAAGTTTTTAAGCAAGGGAATTTCATTTGATTCAACAAACAATTATCGAGTTTATCTCTTAAATTGCATGATACTTAGATTCTTAAACAAGGATAGGTGGGAAATTGGAGTATGAAACGTACAAGGAGAGAGAAAGTGACCACAATATGTCATGGTCAAGTAGCAAATATTTTATGTTTACTTAATGACTAAATTGCTTTCTTTATTGAGGTAGAGCTCTACAAACTCTTGCAACTCTCTATACATCATAACATACATATGGTAATATTTGTCCAAGAGAGAATGTATCAATCTTAGAGACGTACCTTAGGAGCAATGCTTCAAAGTGGTTATGAAATCTATATAACATGTTGATATGCTAATAAATTTTTCTACGGTCCTACCTTCAGTTATTTAACCTTAGATGTTTGTGGTTTTCTCTTGTTAAACTTGTGCATCATATTATCTTTATCCATCACTTGTTTATCTCTTATAAATGTTACATAAGCAACAATATGTATTTTGATGGATCTTTGATAAGATGGTATTCAGGTTGTGATTGTTTTATCAAATTGATATCATAGTTAGGGTAGTTAGAGCTAAGGTAATAAATTGGTTGAGCCATAATAAATAGATAATAGAGCTAAGGTAGTAAATTGGTTAAAGCCTAAGTGTAATACCTTATGTGAATGAAATCCTACATAAATTTTGAAAAATGTTAAGGAAAGAATATATATATATATAAGACCAAGTAGTGAATAACATACGTATACTACCTAAAAATCTTTGAGCTAAGTGGTTGAAATGGGTCTATTAATATTTATTAGCTTAGTTTATTAACTATTTTTAACTTGAAGTCTTATGTCACAACTTTAAGGAAAGGAGATTATGATACCCCATGTGAATGAAGTCTCATATAAATTGTAAAAAATATTGACTAGTGATATATAAGGTTAAGTAGTGGATAACATGTCAACATTAGCTAAAAAGTTTCAAGCAAAGTAGTCAAAATGGGCCATTAATATTTATTGGTTTGATTATTAATTACTTATAACCTAGAGTGTTACATTAAGAGGTGGCCCTATAGGACCCTAGTTGTTGATGTATGTTAAGAGTAGGTAATGGCGATAGATTATTAGTGGTTTAATGTCTTTGACCTGTATATTGAAGAGTGAAGTATGATTTTGAGGAATTCGAAACAAATTTGGTTTTTGGAAAGTGAGATTTTAGGTGTAGTTAGACTTATGAAGACAATGTAAGAATCTTGCTAAGTTTATGTGCTAATGTTATGCTAGAGACACTAGCAAAAAATTTGATGGAAGATATATGACAATATTAATGTCTACTATTATCTCTTCGATCCCTAAGTTCTAAAGATAACCTGTGAAGAAGGGCAATTACATTGCTATACGGATCTACAAGTAGTGATGCGTTTGAATACGTGATTCTATTGTTAGAGAATGACCTATGTTTGTTGGTTATGGTTGATCTAAGGGATAACCTAGATTATGACAATCTTAATGTCTACTATTATGTCTCTATCCTTGAGGTCTAACTATAACTTGTGCTATGTGGATCTAAATGCACTAAAACATTTGCATACGTAGTTCTAATTGGTAGAAATTGACCTATGTTTGTTGGTTATGGTTGTTTTTTAATGGAAAAATCATGTGCTTGTGGTCCACAAAGTGGCACAATCACATAGAGCACTACTAGTGTTAGATGCGGGATGGTAAAAGTAAAGCAATTGGCGATGTGATGGTAACTTAGTTGAAGTTTGATAGGTTGTCACTTATTCCTAATGGATGGAGGAGTTCCATATGTTCCACATATGTTACAGGGAGATCGGTGTTTGACCTTATAGGTCCATGCAATTTGTTTTGTGTTCATAGGCAATGACTAAAGATAGAAATTAATGGTGTTGGTGAATCTTGATCAAACTATATGTCAGGTGGACATGTACCACATTTTATATGAGGTATGCACTAAGACTATCTTACATTATTTTTTTCTCTTGGTTTATTAAATTGTGCTAGCTATTATTGTATAATGAGATCCAATGGAAGTTTATTGATTATAAGAAGAGTTTTGGTTTTTAATTTGTTCCTACAGTATGCAATTGTTGATTTCTAGCATTTCTATGGTGCATATCGATCTAGGATGGAGGATTTGAGTATAGGTATAGTTAGCTACCTAGAAAACAACTAGTTACCTTGTGGGATGAAAAGGTTAGGGATATTGGTGCGTTAGACATTATGGATTGATCTAACAAGATTTAATAAGAACTCAATAAGCAATTCCTCTACACCTAGTGGTATAAGTTTTGACTTTAATTACCCTGGACATTGCATACCCTGTATTCTTATCATTTGGCAATTGGGCACATGTTAAAAAACTTATAGGGTTTGAATTGGAAATTAGATCTATCGTCCTTGCAAAATATGTAGCCCAATGGGATAATTGGTCGATATTTTGTCTCAATCCGATCCCTACTAGAGAGGCACATAAAATATGAGTGCATTTGGCTGCACCTACTTACCATCTTCTCTATCTTTAAACATTTTATAGACATTAATTCGATCTATTAACCTTATCTTAAATTTAATGCAAGTAGACAATCAACTTATTAAAAAAAATGAGTACTTTTATATAAAAATAATAGTGCGTACTTTTGTTCCTTTGTAGTGATCCAATTCCATCCAGACGGTCATGGATTAATTCATAGGGGGCTCCCTTAAAATTTTCCATACAATTTTATTAAGTTAATAATCTAAAGAAATTTTATCAGTTTTTTTTTTTCTATTTAAACCTACAATTTTCAATATTTTGTGAATTGAAAGAGTAGTATCTTAGTGCACGCTGTTAAGAAATCACTTTCTTACATATATAAGCCATATAATGGTTTTTTAAAAATTTTTTATGAGGTATTTTAAGATAATCTTGCCTTACTTTTTTTCTTGTTCAACAAATAAATCTGTTGATAAATGTAAATAATAATTATAAAAAGTCTCATAAATGTCATGAATGGTTTTTATGCCCCCCTTTAGTATCTAGTTATTTGAAGAAGTATCTAAAAATCTCTTGGGAAATCCCCTTTGTGATAGGAGGAATTTAGTGGTTATTTCGTATGTTATATACTATTGCTTGAATAGACAAAGCGTCTTGCAATAAGTATTATAATCACGTGAAGAAGTAAATTTATATTATAAATAATACTAATATAAACATCCCTCCCAAGTGTTGGCCAGCATCATTTCCCATGTTTATCTTAATGATGTAAATGAGCTTATTTGTATACTATTTAAGTTTGGTTGGACATTTACTTGTTTAAATAAATCATTGTTAAGTCAAGTTCTAGCTCATACTATATGAATAGCTTATCAAGGTAAGCTTAAGCTTGACTTTTATGATGTTCGGATCGATAAACTTGCCGACTTATTCGAATTCAAGTCAAGCTTAATTGTTAGTTGAATTCGAATTGAACTTGGATATTAGTATTATTTTAGTTAACATAATAATACGCATTCTTTTTAAGGTTATTGGATTACAAGAAATTTTGCTTTTAGCATTTATGTTGCAAAAGACTTTTAGAGATAGAAATTCCATTGCAAAATTCTATTTCAAAAATTCTCACCGCTAATTCTATTTAGCGACAAATTACATAACCATCGCAAATTTGCGAGAAAACCGTCGCAAATACTAAAAGATTCAATTGCAAATTAGTCTTGAAATTTTATAACAAAAAGGACTCTGAGACATAATTTCCCTCAAAAATAAAATAATTTTTGTCTTTAATTATTTCAAAGTCAAAACTAGCTTTATTTTGATGAAAAATTTCCATCACTAATCTGCTTCCACTTTAATATTAATTGTTGTTTTTTTTGTCCAAATATTAATTTTTTTTAAATTATTAGTAATCAGTAATTTTCCTAACAAACTTGCCTCTATTTTCTCTACTCTTTTATTAATCAGATTTAATTTTTAATTTAATAATAAATTTTATCACAAATTTTGCTCTATTTCTACAATAAATCAATAATTTCACTTGCAAGTCTGTTTCTATTTTGATTGAAAAATAATAATAATGATAATTTTATTTATACAATTCAATTGAAAACCTATTTCTATTTTGTTAGCCTTACAAAAGAAAAAAAACTTATTATCGTCCTTAAAAAAAAATTCAAAACTTGTTTAACATAATTATTTTTTACACAATGTTACTATCAATTGAAGGGATTGTATGATGAACCATGACATTAATTATGTATAAGAAATAACTGTAAGAAGAAAGATTAACTTAATTATTGGAACGTATTTGTAGCTATTTAAATAACACATATGTTGCTACGAACTACTTTCAAACTTTTTTTATCAAATAATCCTTTACATGTTTTTTCTATATGCATTTACAAACAAAAAAAAACAACATAAAAATAGGTATAATTTAGTTGTTAGGTATTTAATTTTATGGTTTTAAGTGCAAATTGCATGTATGACATTTTACTTTTTCTATATGTATTTATTACTTAAAATAACATTTGTTTTTTTGCATTTATTAAAGGTAAGTAAGTATAGAGTGGGTAGCGCCAGGAGCCTTTACCCATATCTTACCCGATAAATACAAGTTCCCAACCTTTTGAAACTGAACTCATCTTGCAACATCTTGGAACAATCTTATATTGTACGTCGTAGAATTTTCAAGATATAGAGTATCATATGAAAATTATAATTTTTTTTTAATGTCCCATATGAATTTTAACATGACACTTGCTTATTTTTCTTGTAAATTTTAACACTAGTTCTCATAAAGCTATATATCATAAGTTCACTTTCTCAAATATTAAGTTAAGAGTTGAGATGTTTTATAGTCTTCACTAGATTGGTGGTAGACTTAGTTAAAGAGGAAAAAGAGGTGAAAGAATGAACAATAGTAGAAAAGGGAGAAGGACTAACTTGAGGGGCATAAAGTGTTTAGTTTAGAGTTTTATTATGGGTTAAACTCTTTTTTTTTTAGGCTAAAAAAATGTAATAGTATTATTATTTTATTTATTAATATTATTTGATTATTATCATAGGATAGATACAACGTATGGTACAGGGTGCTCGTAAATCTATACTCTATATATTTTAAAGTACGGATTCCTAAGTAAGTACATAGTACCCCAATTTCATATACGTACCTTATCATATAGAAGCAGATTTTGGGAAATTATTACTTGGAACTTATTTTGTGACCCTCGATCCCTATTTTGAAACCTACTCAATTGAATAAAGTACAGATAGGTATATCTTATATAATAAGGTTACTTGCTCACCCCTTAACATTTATTAAACTTTTTTTTTCCGCAATAACTAATAAGATTAAATTTATTAATTTCAAATCATATTTAATTGAATAAATTCCCCTAAAAATTTTACTCTACTTATAATAAACTATAAATAATTATTACATTATTTATATTACAAAATATTTCGATCTTATTACGTACACTATTGAGAATTAAAGCAATTTACACAAATGAATTTAGGTTATTAAATATTTGATTGCTCAATAACTTATACAAAAAATGATATTTTTTTAGCATCTAATAAACAACCATACAAAATTATCATGAAATGGAATGATATAATACTTATATTTATGCCAATTTGATCTTTTTGCTTCACTTGTAATTTCTTGTTAAAATATTTTATCTAATGTATTTTTGTTAAGAACAAAATTTACAAAAGTTTTATCTATTTATATATTTTTTATAAATTAATAGTTAAATTTTATTTTATATATAAGTGTAATAAAAATGTAAAAAATTTATTGTTTTAAGTGTGCTAATCACTCTTAATCATTTTTATGGAGAATTTTTCCATCTTATTTGGTTTTATACATTGTTATTGGTCAAATCATAAACAAGATCTTCTTATATATATAATAAGTAATATAATTACTGTAATAAATAGAACACTTTCTACCGATTATTTTAATATTAACTTGATTGAGGTAACTCCGTTGTGGTCAATAATGTTTAGAAACTAAACTCTTTAAATTTATCACTAGTAGTATATATAAATTTATCATAACAACTTGCTTCTTTTGGTCACAATTAACATATCATTTTAAAGACCGCGATCTCATCTCATAAGTTTTTTGTAGACAAGTCCATGCATATGGCATTTAAACAAATCTTACTTGGAAAGACATAACTAAATTATCTCATAAAAAAAGCATTATCTAAAAATAAATAGTAAAAGAAATAAATAATTCAAGAAGGATTAAAAAATTATTGACGAAATCTACCACATATCTTTTATTATAAGCAAATCCAGAATGTTCAAATTCGTACACTAATTTCTCAACTTAAAATGTGACAACTAATGTTATTCCATATAATGGTATTAGCAAAGTCAATGTTTCACGGTTTCCTATAAAGGTAATTATGGCAAAAAATATCCTTCTCATATGAACAGTTTAGACAGATAAATAATAATAATAATAATTTGGTTTCCCTTTTTTTTTTTTTTAATAACTTAGATCCTATGTTCAGCTAGTCTAAATAAATCAAATAGGTTATAACTCATTTTAGTTTTAGTATTGAAATAATTTCTCTAAACAAATACTAGAAACAACTTATCTAAAATTTGAAACTTACAGTGAAGACAAAGGAAGTTGTAGCACATATCTTTTTTAAAAAAAAAGAAAAAACTAGTTCTGCAAGTTGCATGTAATAAATAATAATCAGTCATATAGAAAAACTACTTTTTATGTCTATACATTCATAACAATATGATGATTTTTTTTCCCGAATAACACATCAATATGATGTTTATCCTTTGAATTTTTATACTCCTTGATTCTTATTTTATTTAATTTTATTATTTTAGAAAATTATAACAATTATTCAAACTTTTGTTTGCACATTAGGCTAGCCCTTTGTTGTAGATCATATATAATTTGTGTCTCCATTTGCACGTGCTTGTCTCTAGACTACATTTAGTATGCCTAACTTAAAATTAATTACAGTATATACTATGTATTATTGAAATATATAAATATATGTATACTATTCTATATATAACACAAATTTTGTGTAGTATTTATGGCATGTATAAGTTATAAATAAAATAATATACATAGAATTATATAACCGTATATCATATATTGGGTATACTTTATGATGTATAACATGCATCATGTTACATTTATATAGTTGATGTAGTATGTATTATAAGTAGCATTATATGGTACTAGTTCCAATACTTGATGTTACAATTTTCCCAAAAATTATGAGAGTGAGGGATTCATAAGGAGAGGAGAGAGAAAACTAGAAATGCAAAGACATATTTTGATTTATTAAAAGAAAAAAAGTGGTATATGAAGAAGTTTTGATGGTGATACTGCACATTGATGCGGATTTACTATAGCATAACCATAGGGTTATTATTATATATTAACTATACAATTTATAGGATATTATTATTGTTATTATCAATGTATGTTTCCTATAATTTGATTGTATAAGGTTATCAATGTAAATAATAATAATCACCAATACTATACATTATTAAGTACAAATACATAATTATAACTATATATTAATGTGTGGTAATAAATAGTAGGCAAAGGAAAGGGAGAGGAAGGGATAGTAATGAAAGAGAAAAAAGTACATTTAAAAGTCTAATTTTATCCTTATTTTATATAGTTTATATTTCCTAAATATTGTTTACGTTAGAAATATTTAGTAACAACAACTATTTTTACAGAAGCTACATATAGAGGTGTAAAACTAAAAGAGAAATATTTCCCTAGTATAATTGATTGTTTTTCCATCAATAACCTTAACCTACCAATTATTTGTTAAAAATTATTAAGCATACAAATAAGGTTTAGTGAAAATAATAGTTTATGAGAATAGGAATGATACTAATATTCAGCTCTTTTGTTTTAACAATATAGATAATAATTATTTTACATTATAAATATTATTGCAGTAATGTGTAAACTAAAGTTTGATAGCCAAGGTATATCAATTATAGTTTGACTTTATTAATGTGTAATACCATATAAATATGATAGATAAAACATATAAGAGTTTTGATATAAAATTACATATTATAGTTTAATAAGTTATTTAATGAGATTACGTAGGGTAATTTTGTAAATTCATTATTGAGAAATAATGAAATACACTAAAGCACAAAACTTTCTCATTTCTTTTAATTATGTAGAAGATGTAGATATGTGTATTATTATGTTAGATATATATTACATCAATATTAGAACACATTTTGTAATCAATACACATATATACACACAGTGTACTACATGTATAATCTCTTTAAGAGACTAAGGGCATATTAGACAAATTTGATTTTATTCTTATTCAACTCCATTCCAAAGATGTCTAAGACAATCAAATTACTAAAATTGAAATTGTGATTTTATAGTAATCACTAAATACAACATTAGAATTGTCATTCAACTCTCAATTCTATTCTATTATGTTTCAAATCCTTCTTACATAATAAAAAAAAAAAAACATGATATAATAGGAAAAAAAAATCTCCCAAAAAGAATTTGCAACATACTTCACGCTTAGGGACAAAAGCTCTAATAATCACGGAATTCAGATAAATTAAAAATAATACTTCTTGCCAAGGGAGGAAAGGCCTCATAATCATGAACTCAGACAAAGTAAAACATTCGTCTAGTTCTCACTTATCCACAAATGTTAGATTTATTTTGACTAATGAAACCTTAAACTTTAGAAGCCAATAGCCCCTTTGTCATATTTGCCAATTATATGTTTTCCAAGTCTTAGCTGTCTAACGACCAAAAGGAAAATAAAAATAAATAGATAGATATATAATCCTAGTTGTGTAAAATTCTAGCTTAAATAATTTACAAGTCCTATTCTATTTCCATCAATCTTTTTTCCCCCTTTGCAATAACTTGCTTTAGAGTAAAAAGGATATGAATGTGAGTCCTATAAAGACACTTGTTAATAAAAAATCTTAACGTTTGACCTAAGAAAAGAGTTTATATGTAGGCTTGTTTGTTTAACTTCTATATTATTTAAGCACAAGTGGATTGTGATTTGATGTCTTTTTATTTTTTAAGTTCCATCAATTACGCTTAAAAAATATTGAACAAAAGCTATTAGAATATACCCTCCAATAATTTCTAAGTTTTTCTGCTTATCATGTTTCGATTTCCATTACTAAAATTTGAGTCATTAATTTATGGTGTCCCTAATTTTGTCATTAAGAATACATTTCAATTTTGACTAATATCAATTCTCTTTAATAATCGACAAGCAAAAATACTAAATGCACATTAATGTATAATAGTAATGATTATTATTATTATTGAATATTAATAACCTTACAATTTTTTTTATAAACTCATAAATTTATTAAAATTATGAAATACGTACTACGTTTCAACCTGTGTCAAGGAGACATAATTCCTTTAACAAAGCTATTACAGATGAAGAAACGACCCCATAGGTGAGATATGATAAAACACACGTTTATTTACTAAAAAGAACATTTAATTTATAGTAAATATACATTAATGTGTATTAACAATTATATCCTCTACAATAATATACAAAGAAGAAAATATTCACTCATTATTGTTCTTGATCACTCATTATTGTTCTTGATATCTTTAATTTATAATGACCATTAATTATTAATATAAATTTGAATTTGAATTTTCTTTAAGTTAAAGTTTTTATAATATGCACGAGCATCACAGATACATCAACCGCTAATATATATAAGCACAATACACAAACCATTTCCAAATTTTCAATTTAAACCACAAAGGAACAACACCTATTTGGAAAATATTGTAAAAGGGTTAGGAGTTAAGCAAATAGCCTAAATTGTCTCTCATTATTTTCTCATTGCATTCATACCTTACACATACGTTTTAGATGGTCACTACATGCTCATAATGTAAGCAATTAATTGTAATATTATTTACACCACAATTTTCTTGCTGAGAGTACCCAAACATTCCATCAACACTTTTCTATAAATGGAAAGTCCTCTTATCCCCCTATTGTCTGGCTTTAAAAGTCTTGTGTCTAGCAAGTGCATATAAAGGTGCATGGTTCTTGACTCTAACATCGTCATTCCTTAGTTTTGTCTTCTGTGTTGCTATATGAGATATACAACAGTGGTAATCATGCATTTTCTACAGTTAATTTTCATATATGTACCATCCTTTTTGGTACTTTTTAGTAGTTCCTTGGTGGCGCAACCACTTCACACCAACTCAAGATGGATAGTAGATCAACAAGGGAAACGTGTGAAGCTTGCATGTGTCAACTGGCCATCTCATCTTCAAACTATGTTGGCTGAAGGTCTCAATAAGCAACCTGCTACCGAGATTGTACGAAAAGTTAAGAATATGGGATTCAATTGTGTGAGGTTCACATGGGCTCTTGAATTGCCTAACAATGCTTCTTTATTTTCTCTCACTGTCAACCAGACATTTCAAAACTATGGATTGCAAGAACCCCTTACTGGGATCATGAGCAACAATCCTTCCTTTGTTAGCCTTACCATAATGGATGCCTTTCAGGTAAAATTCATTTGTAATAGGTTTCCATTGCTTAGATTAATTTTGATCTATAACTGTAAATGATGTTTATGATTTGAGATAATGTTGTTATGATGAATCAGGCTATGCTTACTACCATGAAAATGGAAAATCTTATGGTCATTTTAGATAACCATTTAACCTTACCTGGTTGGTGTTGCGCTCGAGATGATGGAAATGGCTTCTTTAATGACAAATATTTCAACACTGAGTATTGGAAGCAAGGTCTACAAAAGATGGCTAACTTGGCAAATGGTTATCCTAATGTAATTGGTATGAGTTTAAGGAATGAGCTTCGTGGTCCTAGAGAAAATCCAAATGACTGGTACAGGTATCATATTCTATCATCCACTTCTCTTCTAGCAATAAAGAACTAAAAACAAGTTCCCATTAATAGATGTTTGAGCACTCTTTAAGGGCTTGAAGAGATTTTTACACATTATGTTGATTACATAATTTACCACAAAAAAAAAATGTATAAAGTGATAAGATGTTTCATTATTTGATCCCTTAGCCAACTAGTAATCCAATAAGGTATTATACATACAATGTCACATGTGATGATGACGACAAGGGGGTGTTTAGGTACATGCAAGAAGGAGCAGAAACCATACATGCTGCAAACCTGAATGTTCTTGTCATTCTCTCTGGTCTTGACTTCGATAAAGATTTCAGATTTTTGAAAAGCAAGCCTGTTAATGTCTCGTTCTCTTCAAAACTTATGTTTGAGATGCACTGGTATTCGTTTTCAAGTGGTGATGCATGGGCTAACAATAATCTAAATGATGTTTGCGGGAGTGTATCGAATGAAATGATGGACAAGAATGCATTTTTGACGGAAAAGGGATTTGAGTACCCTCTATTTGTGAGCGAATTTGGTGTAGACATACATACAGGAGCATTGTCCCATACTGATAATGGTTTCTTGGGTTGCTTCATGGGCATGGCAGTAGAAAGGGACTGGGATTTTGCTATCTGGTCACTTCAAGGGAGTTACTATTTAAGAGAAGGAAAATTAGGAGTGGATGAGTGGTATGGCTTATTGGATTACAATTGGTCTCATGTCAGAAACCAAGAGTACTTGCTTAGAATCTCAGTTCTCCAAAAACCCTTTAAAGGTATATGCATTATATTTCTTGGTAACATTTTGTATTCGGTTTATGTTCACACAAACATGCTTAAGGATTATATGTCAAGTTTGTCGATGTTCTTTTTATATAACATGGTAAAGCAAGTGGATAATTGAACCTCTAGTTTGGGAGTGTTTGTTAGTGACCGTAGTAGTAACAGTATGCATTAACAATGAATAACGTTAATAAAAAAAATAAGGAAACTAATTTTGAACATTATATTTCTTATTTTTCCATTACATATTTCCTTGATATTTAGCAATACCAAAATCCATCATTTATCTTTATCTCCTACCATTAACCATCATTAATATCTCCTAATAACTAAAATTTCTTAACATTGCTATGTTAGCAGTTGATAATTTAAAAAAGAAAAAAGAAAAAAAAATTTCAAAGAATATTTCCTACAAAACAAACACATTTGAAGTATTTTACCAAATTTTAACAAACAATGGCCATTAACAATATTTGAGCTTGCAATCAAATGTATTTTAAATAATATGATAAAAACAAAGATTTTACAATAGAAATGACCTACGAATTTCTTTAAAATATTGATTTTCATCTACCACTTTCATTTCTTTATTACAGGTCCCGGTTGGGAGCAAGTAGATGTACACAAAGCCATTTTTCACCCACAAACAGGCCTTTGTGTGGTAAGAGGAAAGCTTCAATCACTAAGCTTAGGACCTTGTTTCAAGCATGCACCCTTTTTGTACACAAATGAGAAGAACCTTAGGCTAATGGACAGCAACTATTATTTATCGGCTCTTCACATTAATGGTGAAGCAAACCTTCATCCATTGCCATATGGATTAAGCTCTGTATGGGAGTTTATATCCAACTCCAGAATGCACCTATCTACTAAGGACATCAACAACAACACTATATGCTTAGATGTTGATCAAACAAATAATCTTATTGCCAAAGCTTGTAAAATATGCATAAGCGGTGAGAAAACATGTGAACCTACCATTCAATGGTTTAGGCTTATTGACACCACTATGATAGATCCTAAACATTCCCCTTAAAATGGATACATGTAAAAATTTACTTAAGCAAGGAAACCCTTATCTTAATAAAATGTGTATTCCTACATGCATTGCTTCTATTGATCTAATGGTTTCTAACTTTAATACCTAGACTTTTTGGATGATTCCTCAATTTCCCTCATTTTCAAAGTACAAATACAAATAAGAAGTACATTTCTTTTTTCTTTCTTGTGACATGTTTGACTAGTGGAAATTAAATAAGTCCCTTACAGTTGGTTGTGGGTGCAATTATTAACGCTAAAAATCTTCAAATAGATTAGTCAAAGTTCCTCCATAGTTAAGGCATGCCCTTATGAATAAAATGCTAATAATTTATGTTAATGAAGTAGTAAAATGCATGTAATGGTTCATTTTACTGATTTCTCTGAGTGATTATATATAGAAGAATATATAGTAGCTGTTTGCTTGTTGAAATATACTGGTTTCAGTTTCCAACCGTTTACTTTGAATCGAGTATAATGCATCCCTTTTTATTATATAAATGTTGATCTAAGCCCTGCCTATGCTAGTGCTCGGCTTCCAAACCTGAATGATGTTCAATCTAACTCATCTTTCATGCATAATGTTTTCGATATTTTATCACATCTACCTTTTTACTAGCGATAATTTTGGTCATTTACTATTTTTTGTATCTTTGTCACTAATTAAATATTGATAATATCATTCACCATAACATGTGCCCTATAGGTTGGTAGTACAATAAAATCCCAAGGGCAATCACACTCGTCCTTAAAAATAAACGCCCTAATCATTGTTGTTATGAAGACAATAATTAGCCTAATAAATCATTGCAATTTCTTTTATTCAAGTTGATGAGGTACTTTTGCTCGCCCTAAAAGCTAATAGGTAGTTATTACCAAGGTAAGTACCTCTCTAACAAGTCATAGGAATTCATTTTCCCTGGAGTCTAATGACATTAAAGCAACATGAAATTCTCACTGCAAAATACTTCCATTTTTTGGGGGGCACGATCCGACGAGTCTTAAGACATATTTTTCTTTTTCTCGTCATAAACTCAAAAAAAAAAAATAATAATAATAATAATCTTCATTTTGTTGCATGATCATTTTTCGAAATCAACATTATCCTGAACTTATTAAAAAAAAAATGTTGATTAAACAATATTATGTCATAGTTTCTACTTTGGAATATGAATGCGTGTGTGTGTATGCACGCATACACACTCTTACAAAAGTTAGTAGCCAAATAATTGGTAGGCGGACAACATTTATAATAGTCGTTATTAACTATAAAGAATTAAATTCAACTAATTTTATGATGATCAAAGAAATAATAAGTTCGAGAAAAGACACGAAGCTCTTGATCATTGCTCAATACGTAAAAGATGGAATGTACACTAGCTATTGTTGATAACATTTGATTCAATTCAACAAGCATTTCACCATATAGAACTATGAGCTCAATCCTTCATGCTTGAGCATTGAAATTGCAATTCCGGTTTGAGCTGAGTTTAGCTTTATATTGTCTCTACTTGACCATCCCAAGTTCGTCTGACCCTCAATAATTATAGAACATAAATATAAATATAGCCTTCAATACACAATTATTCCTTCATAGTCTATGTACCCCATATCTGTTTTTCCTCGGTATGCAAATTCCATCACATTAGATTTGAAACAAAGAAAGACATAACCAAGCTTTACACCTCATAGATACATACCATGCTTTGTATGCTATGCCCTGCACTCTGCAGCCTTTGTGATGTCAAACATTGGCTAGCTACGACTCAATAGCAAGGTCAAACCACTTTGCATACCCAGTTTGGATTGATAAGTAATGTGCTTAGCTTACTAATAGCTTGAACTTCTACGACAAGTGCTCTCCTTTTATATTCTTGTTTTTACATCTTACTCAGCTTGTTCATGCAACAAGGGGACACGGCTCTTCAATCTTCCATATCATATACCTCAAGGTACAATTGTTTTGAGGTGAGGAGTCACGGAGATGCTTGATCTAAAAAGTTTAAGCTTGCGCTTGTAGATCTTGCATGACTTTATATTTATTACTCAACACATTCCCCTTCACTTGTGAACTACGACTTCTTTTATTCAAGTCTATCTAGTGGGCCAATCAATTAAATAGGGAGTTAGGTAATGGTGTAGGGATTTGAATTGGCAAACCTCCTGCTCTGAAATCACGCTGAACTTAGTTCCACAATTAAATTATTTAAAATGTTGAATTTATTGATATAATGTGATTTATGTTATAAGTGACATGGGGCAAATTGTCAAGTATGATTCTTGCATAATGAGAGAAGGTATGGTTGAAAAATAATTGAAAAGAAAGAAATAACTACCAGTTTTACTGTTTTTCCTGGATCTTATGTTTTAAAGATCTATCAACAACTTATAGATATCTAGAAAAGAGATTAGACTGATCTATCTTACGTGGTAGTTTATTAAGTTGAAGGTCCGGATTTCTAATTTCTATTATTACCAAGGCCTTATAATCTAGTGATATAGACATTGGTCTTCTAATAAAGTAGATTAAGTTTGAATCCTTTATCTAATTGTAATCACTAGAAAAAAAAAATATTGCTACTATTTAATTTGATGTTAGTTACTATTTAATGATCAAAGACATAGAGTTCTTCTCTTTTCTAGCCCAAGTAATTGAAGTTGCTAACATCAATAGCTCCCTTGAAAGCTTCAAATTGGAAATCTTATTTTTTATTATAAATATGTTATAATTTAATGATATAAATATCAATCTCTTAATGGAATGAATTAAATTTTCATTTTTCCTCTCTAAAGTTGTAATGTAGTTGAAAAGAAAAAATGAAGTCCTATTTATCCTTGCAAGGATTGGGAATTCCACCTTAGGTACGTCTAGGCTAGATACTTTATTACAGGTGAATGGGCTGTCATTTATTAATTACTATTTGTTACGATCTTGAATGACCATGCAATATGATACATCTCACGCTTATGGAAAATGAAAAGGGTAATATTCGCACGGGAAGCTTTGTAAGAAACGGACAGTAAAGAAAATAGAACAACTACCATTCATTCACAGGACTGTACATTAGGAATAGGAATGGAATCGAAAAGCATGGAGTCCTTCTATTTGTACTCCTTTCTTTGGTTGGATCGAAATATCAATATAGGAATAAAGTAGGAAAAAGACAGAAATAGAAACATCTTTGATTTTCATGTTTGATATTTGGGTGTCTAAATTTTAATATTTAATATTTTAGTATTTATACTATAGTTTTTCTTGTATTTCGATGTCCGTGTTAGTAAAGAAGTTAATAGCTATTATATTATTTTTTGTACAAAACACATTTTATATCGTTAGAATGCTTGTTGCATATGCTTTTATTTGGAAGCAAAATTTAGTACATGTTCCTAGATTATCCTCTCCAGATAAAATTTTAAACTAAACATAAATTGCAAATCATGTGTTGTCTAACCTTAAAATGTGAAATTTTTTTAATCATGATAATGCACCTCCATATGGGGGTGAGCTTTGGAACTTATGGGATCCCAAAGCCTATTAGACCCTTCATGATTAAGTTGGTTCGAGAATAAGTATTAAACATCCGTAGGGTTCGATCTAAATTTTTTGGAATCTATACTTATACTGTAAGTAATGACCTGATTGGAACCCCTCCAACTAAAATATTATTGGCTTTGACATACTACAAGATACAGTTTTATCCCTTAGTGTAATTGTTTCCCAAGAGATCACATATTCTGTTATTGACCTAAATTGAGTATACTTAACTTTAGAGTTCTAATATACTCTAAGCCATCGTATCAAAAAGCATCTTGGTAATTACAATTCCATCATTTCATATTTAAGGGATAACACAATCTAACCCTCTTTACAAAATTGATATCATTGTCAATTTTGTTACATAAGTTCAAAATAACCACCAGGTAAGGATTTCACTCTTATAATTGATAGACTGTTTTGATACCACCTATAACAAACTAATCAAAACTCCCATTACTGATGTATTGTCTACTTTGGCATAATATGTTACATGATTTTGTCCCTTAATATAACTGCTTCTCAAGGGATCACATATTTTGAAATTGTCCTAATCTAAGCATGCTTAACTTTATGCTTTATATTTTTGTTATATTATGTTTTTGTTTGTAATTTTATTAAAGTTTGGTACATATATCTGTATTGGTTGTAATCTACATTTAAGAATGTTATTAACTAGCAATTTAAATAGTGTGATTTTTTTTTTACAAATAAATGATGATATTTCAACTTAAAATAGATAATAAAAATTTACAAGTTCTACATGATATCTTAGATCACATAGATTTTGTAGGATAAAAAAGTTCTAAAATAGTTTTATAAGGTATCAAGATAGGTTATGATTTTAAATTTTTGAAACTTATACTAATAGGGAGAGATCTCTTCCTATATAATATTCTTTTATATGCCTAGTAGTATCAAGATATCGATATTTCATAATTTACAATAGACCACATCTTGCAAACCAAATATTATGTGACTATAAACTTATAACTATTGGTTTTTGATAGCTTGAGCAACGATTATCTAAACATTATACATTTGACACAAAATTCTACATTTGGAAATCACTAATTTACACATAATAATATGGCACTTTATATATTTATTATATTTTTTAATATTAACACAACGAATATCAAAATTATGAAGATTCAAAGACACCTACAGTCTATGCAAATTGTTACAAAAATTAAGGAAGTGTCACAAAGCAAAGGAGAATCTCAAAATGAAAGCATTATTGTCACACCCTGAAATGAAGGGACGTGAATATAGCTCATTGCATTCTCATACCACAACTTGAGTATATAGGGCTCAAAACCCATTACTAATTTATAATATATGAACGTAAACATATGAATCGTCCAACGCTCACAAAAATAACTTTTATTAGAAAGTTTAAATTTATGTAAATACAAAATAGCTACAATGTTAATCACTCAAAACTGTGACATATTGAAACCTTTTGATGTGCAACCATAACAAAGGAGGGTTGGTCAACTGATGGATGGGGACCGTTGACTAGCACAAAAAAAAAAGTGGTGATGGTCAATGCATAAGGGTTGGTTGGATCGTGGCATCCACTAAAAATTGACCCCTTTATTATAAAACAACCTTGTTGATTAGGGTGAAGGTACGTTGACCTTAAAACCCGTTTGGTTGACTCCTTTATGGAAGAAAAAAAAGAAAAGAAAAGAAAAGTCCATAATGATTAAGTACACCTGTTGAACTTGAAGAAGACCTTCTGTTACTGCCATAATTGAAGCTATAATACCATTAGAATTGAGATTGAAAATGCCCTATGTGATGGTTTCCAACAAAAACAAATTTATCAAGAAGCTTCGTTGCAAATCAAACACTTTCGACAATGTTTGAAATTCGAAAGCCCATATTAGATAGCAGCGTTGACATGCTTACATGACCCTCATGCTTCACCTTTAAGCTAAGGGCAAAAGAAATCCATAAATTTATCAATTAAAATTAAATTGCAGATACTAAAATACAATTAAAACTAAAACATAAAAATTAAAATATAAAATAATGTACTGGTTGTTAAATTCTGCACTAATGGGACACCAAAGTGCACTCAAAATTAATATTAACACTAAAATGCAATAAATAAATAAATAGATCGAGTTTATACACCAAATTGCTGAAAGTTGAATTTATAACTATCCTCAATCCCTTTATCGCCAATAAAGTTGAAAATTTCTATATGCCCCCTTTTAGTATTTACAAATTCCCAATATTATTTCTTCTTTCCATCTGTCCGGTCACTGTTGCCACTGAGTGTACCCCCTGTTTTCGCAAACCTTGGAATCAATCGTCTGGTTTTGCGTGAACAGAAGGATTGAACCACACAAGCAACCCCACATGCCCGCTAAGTCTCATGGCTTGAGCCTAGGGTCCGCACAACTAGGCAGGTGACTTGAATTTTGGTTAGTCAACCATGAACCCGCCTCAAGTTTATGATGCAAGGCCAGCCACGTTCTTTTCAAAATCGATGCAATAGCACGGTACGAAACCATCCTCCGATAGCGGTAAACGATAACGGTTTTAATTATATTAATATGTTATATATATTATTAAGTGATATTAAATATTAATAAAATTTTTATTATATAAAAATATAATTAATATTTCTAAAAAAAATATTTTTATTGTCATGTATTAAAATATATATTATTCATCTATATAATGTGTCTATAGGATAAAATATATTTTGAGATAAAAAGGGTTAGAAGGTGCTTTAATAGTAGTAGCATGTTATGTGTCTTGTTAACCAATGAATTTTTATTTGTTAGGAGGGCCTGCAGCACCCCTCTTCTGGAGAATTTTGCATAGTGTTTCATTAAATAGCCATATCATCAAAAAGTGTAATCAAATGTAAGGATAACCATTCTTCAAAGAATTTTGGATGGACATTAAAAAAAAAGAGTTTTTTTTTTTCCCCTTTTCCATGCGTTTCAAGTTTTGTTAATCTTATTTGAAGAAATAACAATCAAATTGAACATTGAAGACATATTTAGTCTTATGCCTCATACCATATCCAGTAACTTATAGCTGTTAGTTTTTCATTAGTTGAACCCATCACATATTAAATAATTACCTTTTTCTTTTCACCTATGGGGAGGGGGATTCGATAAATAATTACGTTCAAATCCTCTGTTTTTTTCTAAATGCTAAAAAAATGTTACTTTGCCATGTCCATTATTGATGCCCTTAAAATTTTGAAAAGTACGAAATAATGGCCCCCAATGTTTTACTACCATTTGGGTAGATTTATTACCTTTTAACTTTCCAATTTAAATCTTCAACATTTTACTAGTTTTTTTATTTGAGTTTTCATATTTAAGCCTTACGCATTTCAAGAACACTAGAAAAACTTCTTCCATGTTGTCTCTTTTAATGATTCTATTTAAATTTTTAGAAGTCAACTATTATGAATCATTTACAATTGACATGTTTTAATTGGTCGACAATTCTCAGGAAAACTACTAGATATATAACTAATAGAGAAACTTTTCATTATCATTTTGAAAGGTTGCAATTCAAACCAAAAAAAAAAAAAAAAAGTTAAAGAAAACAAACGATCCAATTAGAAAAGTAGCATAGTTAGAAAAATAGGGCGCAGTATATGTCTAACTACTTTTTTGAAAAAAATTATATAATTATAAATTATATAAAAAATTATCAAAATATTATTATTATATCACATTTAGAAGATACAACATTAGTAAAAGTAGTCATATTGCATAGTAAGGATATTTTGGTAATATTATTCATCTAATTTTTGTTTATATAATATATATTAATTTTGATGGTAAATATACAGATTTCTCTAATAGAATAAATAAAAGAGATTAATAGGTGATGACTAAGGGGCTGGAATAGAGAAGGGGCAATCTGTGGGGAGATCAATTTGGTGGCTTTCCTTTAAAGAAATGGAGGAATATAATATAAACTTTAATATTAGATGATGGATACATTAGAAAATAATTATGCTCGACGTAACTCATCCAATTAATTGATCAAATATTATGAAAGCTCAACATTTATAGTTGCAAAATTTTTGTTTTAGTGTAACCTAGGCAATGAGCATTCTGGTAAATTTGGAAGGGAAAGATAATAAGTTGAAGTGAAGAATTTTGATTTAGGTTGTATTTTTCCTTTGCTCGGTGAAATAAAGATTGTACATAGGATAGAAAATATTAAGAAAGTTTATCAACTTCCTCGTAGAATTTAATGACCTTAAATAATTGGTGGATCATCTTAATTTTATTCTCTATTAATTTCCATCAATCATACATTGGATAGAAAATATTAAGAAAGTTTATTAACTTCCTGATAGAATTTAATGATCTCAAATAATTGGTGGATCATCTTAATTTTATTCTCTCTTAATTTCCATCAATCTTAGGAACTACTCTTACTGAGGACTTGCTCGATTTAGTATGAAATGTTGTATAGTTTTATCCTTTAATATAGCTATTTTCCAAGGGATCGACTATTCTAAAATTGACTTAATTTGAATATGTTTAATTTTTGAGTTTCAATGTATTTTAAGCTACTATACTACAAGATGCCTTAATATTAAGAATTTTATCGCTTAGTATTTAAGGGATATTACGGTCAACCCTTATCATTGAACTAATGTTTTTGTCAATTTCGTTATGTAAGTTCAAAACTACCACTAGACTGGAACTCTATTATTCTAACTAGTAATTGCTCTGATACTACCTGTAGTGACTCGTTATAACTTTTCTTAACGAGATATTATCAGTTTTAGTGTAGAAAGCTAAGATTTTATTATTTGGTGTAGTAGCTTTTTCAAGATCGCCCATCTTGAAATTTACTTAACTTAAGCATGTTTAATTTTGGAATTTCAAAGTACTCCAAACTATTATATTAAAAAACTTGTTGATAATTAAAGTTTTGTGATTTAACATTTAAAAAGTATTGTAATTTTTTTCTCTTTGTAATGCTAATCAATAGCTGAATTTATTGAGAATAACATAATGTTACGATTTCATCATAATGTATTTTAAAAGTTTAGACTAACGATCTGTAAATTGAAAAGAAAGAAACTGCAAGAGCAGAACTTTCAACATTATCCTTCACCTTTCTGCTTTGGCCGAATATTCTTCACCTTTTTTAATTGAAAAAAATAAAAAATAAATTGTATGCACAATTTAAGGGACATAAATGTAAAGCTACTATTTTATTTTTCCATAAACAGATTTTTTTCCTCTTTCATATTGCAATTTTATCGAATGTCACGCATTCTTCGCTACATTTAATCTCTTACCAAAGTATGGATAGATGCAAATATGGGCATCCTTCAAATGACATACGCATGAGTACGATGTGGCTGACACAGGATATAAGGAATTCTTTCTGGAGGTTTTTTCTTTTTTTTTTTTTTTTTCCTAATCGTTGTCTATATCTATACATATACACATACATACACATATATATTTATAAAGGGTAAAAATTTATCCAATAATACAATTAAAATATAGCATAGTGTATACGGTTCCACCAACGTAATAAATAGTTATTCCACTGTCACTTGAGAGTTGATAGTTGATTGGAAGGAAAGGTCAGAAACAGGAACGGAGCAGAACTGAGGAGGAAAGAACATACACAGAAATTGTAGCAGAAGGAGACGTCACCCCAAGCGTAGTGACAGGACTAGGGGCATAGGAACATTAGATGGCCTCATTGGACAGAGTCTAATGGAAGGGAAGATGGGGGACCCCAAGACCACATGTTGGATGGGGACATTTTTGGTGGGGTCCATGCTGAAAATGTATTCAGTCCAACCGACTAGGGTTTGAGCCCCATCCGTTTTTTGTTGGTGGCTTTAGACAGTGACCTCCATTAGCGGTAAATCCAAGGACGCCAATCAACCTCCATATCTTTTCTAATCTTATGAGATTGCGATCGATCAATAGCAAGCTGCATCTAATTCTTGGATGTGTCCTTTGGAGTGTATTTATAGGACACCTAGCTTCCCAAGTTCCATGATGTTTAGTATATATTTTTTCAGGCAACTACTTCGGAGTCAAAGCAATCGATCTTTTGCTAATAGGAGCGACGATTAAAAAGGCCGTGTTATAAGACCTGTCGAATAATTAATTTAGATGCATGAATGAAAGGAAAAGTGAAAGGATGAATCAAACTCGATTGGAATTATAATAAGACTGGATCGAATTGTTTTATAATCACGTTAGATTGGACTATATAGATAAATTTAAAATTGACAATACTATAAAAAGAGATTTCTTAAAATCTAAAAAGTTATATTTCTTTAAACAGATTCATTATTATTAATATATTATATGTACGAAAGAATATTGAGTATATATATATATATATGATATTTTAGTTTACCTAATAATAGTGTGTGGTACCATTAATATGTAAAATATATATATATATTATATATTAAAATTTTATTAATATATATTCTCACTAGACAATTGATGCGACATGTTAATGCTATTATACTATGGATGAATCTTGTCATTATCTCATTCAAATAACTGTATCTCAGTTTCTTCTTTCATTGATCAACTGATAATGATGCTATATAAAAAGATACAAAACACATATATAAGATTCATTTGGTCAATTACTTTGAAGAAAATAAAAGACAATAAAAAAGTAACACTGGTGCACGTAGTCGGTGCAGAAGAAAATTCTGCGCGGAGAGTATCGATTAAGATTTTCATACATCAACAATTCTAAGCTTTACGTAATTTTAGGAAATTTTACATTACGTTATAAAACTGTGGATGGTTTTCAATTTATAATATGATTTATTAAAATTCGATAAAAATAAAACTGTTGATAGATTTTATTTTATCATTCATAACATAATATATTAAAATTAAATATAATTTATTATAATATTATATTAACGCGACATCATCCTAGAAAAACCCAATCTTTTCCGATCAAAGCTATCAGGCATGTCAAATAAGGAACTAGATGAGAGCAGCTAAATTTGGATATATATGAACTTCTTAATAAGTTTTTTATAAATTCAATATGGTTACCTTTTAATTTAGTAAAACATACTTATTAGAGCACAAAAACGATAAATAAGATTGTTGATGATTTTCATAAAAGCTGCTAACTGCTTCTTTTACCGTTGATGAGTATTATTTTACCATAAATTAAGAGTAATTTAATAAGTGATCAGTTTTAAACGATAGAACCCTAAAATTTTTTTCTTCTTTATCATATGCTTAAAAAGTTTAATTATTGGAGAGGTATGCATAATAAAACCAGCAAGAAGCATATGAATAAACTCTAAAAGATTGCGTCGGATAAATTTGATATCGTAGTATCATATAAATTGTTTAAAGAAGGAAAAAGAATCCCTAAGTGATCATGTACCTCTTAGAAACTAAGTCATACCGATAGAGACTTATAAATCAAACTAATGTGAATGGTGAATGCGGAAATCATAGCATGCTTCACGTGTTACACATAAAGAATGATGAATATTGTGTTTGGGAATGGTTTATAAGAATAAGGACGAAACGGAGAGATTTCAAAGTGGAGAAATGAGTTATTTCGACAATCTTGTATATCGATACAATAGGTAATAGATAGTGAGAATACCGATATCTCCAGGAGCAGTCATAAGATTGATGTCGGTTGCTATGATCATTGGCAAGTATGTCGAGATTATATGAAAGAAAGGGACTCCAGAGTCTAGGAATCTATAAGGAATACTAGCCAGTACTTAAGCCTACTAAGAGAGGTCGAAATTTAGCGAGTTGATCCTTGCATTATTCTAGTTACACCAATCAACCAAACCGCCCAAAACTAAGCCTTAAATTTTGGATTATATGGCTAACGTGAACTATGAGCTTTATCTGCATCATGAAATGAAGCCTAACTCAACCAAAGTACTATGATTTTACATATCTACAAGCGTTTTGCAAATATAAGTTAGAACAAGATTGGTGAAATCCTCTTCAAGTTATACATTGTTAATGTACGTAAAATAATGCTGACACTAGGGCTGTCCATCAAATTGAATCAAGAATGGAATCAAACCTCACTATACTAAATTGCAAAATATAGTTATTTTATATTTTAGTTAAGTTTGTAAAGTGATTTAAAAGGGGTCTAGATGGTTCATTATTCGGTTCAAGGAATTGAACGGAATTGAATAACTTGAATTTGAATTAAACCATTTATTATTAAAAAATAAAAATAATAAAAAATGTTTGATATTTTTTTAGTTTTAAACCTTATCAAAATTTTAATTTGACTCTATTTGTCTTTTTTTCTTGTCATTTCTCATTTCATAAGTAACTTTCAAAATCTACTGCTTTTCCTTTACATGTATCTTTTAACTCTAGCACTCTCACTTGCCTACACTATTACCTAAAATGCAATGTGAATATAATATAATGTTATATGGCTTTAATTCATGTATTATATTCCTCAATTTTGATATCAATGGTTGGTTGAAAATTCCAACGACAAATAATATTATTAAAAAGAAAATAATACTTTTAAAAAGTGATTTAAACTAACTTGAACCAAACTAAATTGTAATTGATTTGATTTGGTTCAAACGTGAACCATTAAAAGTGGTTTGGTTCATTAAATATTTGAAACGAATTGATTCAAATGCTGATCAATTCTATTTAACCCATGGAATGAATTGAACCGAACCAAGCCATGAACACCCTTAACGATCATGCTAATGTACATGTGTGTTAATTTGATAATGGCATACTATATTGATTATTGCTTGTGTTATACCAGCATTAACTTACGATAATGTTTCAGTGAGACATTTTGATATTACATTATACTGAAATCTATTTATAGGCTAATGAGTGTTCTAAAGGAGCAAGAACATGATATCAATGCATGCATTGATCTTTGCGGTCATTTTCATTAGGTTTAGGAACTCAATCTAGAATGATATACATGAAGGTCATTCTCATGAAGGTGATTAGAGTGATTGGACACGACTCACTTTGAGGGATATTGCATTATGATCATCCAACACTTTACTACATGGCTAAGGATCATTAATTTTTCCCTTGAGGTCATTGTACACTATGCATATACCATCATGTTTTGATGCCACCAAATACCGTTTTCAATAAGTAATTATCAAGCTAGTTATTCGGTGTGAATTGAAGCATTTGGTCATAAAAAGATTAACTTAAACTTCCATAGTCAAAGCAAAAACGATAAGATCTAGTTTATCTTAGAGGACAAGTAAAAGGTTCAACCGGTGATGATATGTCATGCACCAAATTGATATGATATATTGAAATGGAGAGATCATAATCATAAGAAATCAATTCATGGCATGGTTCTTGATGATTTGATCATTTTTTATGCATCAGATGGCTTAGCGACTACAACTAAGTGGTTTAGACAACTCTATGCATAGAGCAACACTACAAACCATATGAGAATCTAAAGGAACACACAAAATAGAGTAAGAGAATAGATTTGTTTGCTTTTTGAAGCATCATTGTTTCAAGACTAGTTGATTCAAAATCAACTAAGATATTCGAACTATAACTAGTTATGCAAATTTGTTTACTTCTTATTGATTACTACCGTAGAAATAGAATTAATTAATCAAAGTGTTTCTTTTTTTGTAAACTTGAGCATTAATAGCATTAATGTAATACCTTAAATTTCGAGCTCATACGAATATCTTAGAATTCGAGCTCCTAAATTTAAGGCGTCAAGCTAAAATATCAGTTTAATTTTAAACTTTACAGTATGAAGTCATTTAAGTAAGTTTAATTTCTCAAAATAAGCGCTATAAAAATATTAATTTAAGAAAACAACAATTTATCGCTAAAGTCGATAAATATCAAAAACATAAAATTCGAGCATTTAGATAAAACGGGATATTAGAGATAAATTATTTAACTTATAAAAATAATAAATGAAGTTAAATTATACATGTATTAACATAGAACATGCATTATTTGTACTAAATATACATATATAATAAGAAATTATTATTTAAATAAAGTAAATTAATATAAAAAAATTGGAAAATTAATAAAAAAAAATGCTAGGACGAGTCATCATACATATGTGGCAATTTAAGATTAATTTGGATGATGAGTCAAAAGCAAATAAATGAGGAAATAACACCTTATACATTGAAAATCCAAAAAAATGATATGTGTAAGCCACATGTCCAATTTTTATAAATTCTTATCCATTTGAAAAATATAAATAGGGCTTGTAAACTTCAAAAACAACATTTTGGAAGTCTGAAAAAAATAGAAAATCACTCACTAAAATTTTGAAACAAATTAGAAAAAAATAACAAAATTAGAGCAAAAATAAGGCACGGAATTTGATCAAGTTGATTCAATATGCTATTGGTGTCCAATTGTGGTGGTCATTTGGGGTCAAGGAAAGTACCACTAGAGGAGGTGTTCCGACAAAGTTAGGTGGTCGAAGGCAGCCAATTCAGGTGAACTAAATTTCTGGTCGAAACTTTGTAGTTTTTTTTTTAAAATAGCAAATGATATTATTTAATTATGAAACTTGGTTTTTTAGAGTTATTTTATGTGTATAATAATTTAATAATTTTATTTTAGTGAAATAATTATTTGAAATATAAGGTCCTTAAGAAATGGCTTTGTTTGGACGAAAATTGAATTAAATTTTAGAAATAGTAAATGATATTCTTTCAAGTTGAAAATTTGTATGTAACATACTCAATATATGTATTTAATTGCAATAACAAGAATTATTTAAAATAATTATGTTTAATATTTATTATAATTATTTTGGACAAAATTGGCAATTTTGCTATTTTAGTGAATTAATTAATTTTTAACAAAATCAAAGTATGAGCCCTATGTATTATGATTTTTTGATGTTCATAATGATATTTGGGACACTTGAATTTTATCTTATGATTAAATTCAATTGTTGGCTTAATTTTTGCCAATTTTGAGTTAAAATCACTATTTTCATAAAAATACATAATAGCTATTTTAGTATAATTCAGGGTCAATAATTAAACTACGTATTTTTGTGAGTCTATAAGATTTTTCGTGGAATGAATCGAGCTCATATACTATTTATTATCTATTTTCATAATATTATCCTATATATTAGCTTAATATATAATATAGTAATTAGTACTAATGTGATATTTGTTAAATATGCAAAGGATTAGTATTTTGGAGTACATAATGAATGTTGACCAGCTCAGGGAATGAGGATTTTTATGACTTTTAATTTAGATTTAGGATTTAATTGAGTTAATTATGAGATTATAATAATATACAGTCAAATCAGTAACATGAAAGGGTATTTTTGGATATTTGGAAATATTGGTTAGTTATGATTCTTAAGATATCTTAATAGTACTCAGAATAATGATTGTGACGATATAAAGTTTACTAAAATTGAATAAGAAATGAATAAGATACAATCGGATTAAGCTTGAAAACACAATAGGGAAAATGCATAAGAACTTAGTATTAACCCGATAGTTAACTTAGGGTCTATGTGTATTTTTCAAGGTGTAATAAGTGAGGAACGACCACATCATGAAGTTTAGGATTTTACACTATTGTTGAGCTTATGTAAGTAAATATTTTTATTTTTATGCAAGTAGACCTATATCTACTTGACTTAGAGTCAATTGTGTTATGAATTGTAATAACGTGTTAGATTGATTGGATACTTGATTTTGTTGAATGTGTGTTGAAAAAGTGAAATATTTCCTTGTGTATGATTGATTCATCAATATGTATTTCTGTTTGAAGAACTTGGAAACTGAACTGTTCTTTAAGGTGTTCGCCCAAGCGAACCCTATGTGAAGAAATGTAATATAAAGCTGAGAAACAAAGCTGAAGTTGAGATAGTTGAATTGTTTATAACATAGAACTTAAGATTCATGCTTGATACTAAGTTACTGTGTTGTTCACTACATTCATGGCATGGTACAACACGACATGACACGGCACCAAAGGACCTACATGTTGAGTTTCTGAAAAGCATGAAAACTGTTGAGTTGGCTTTAAGACATATAGAATGCATTACTCAACTTATTCTGGCCACATTAACTGACCAACTACGTATTGGATTTTCAAACCACAAAGAGTGATTTTTGTTGGAGGTCCTACTCCCAAGCAGCTCCTTATTGCCTTAGGTTTCTAAACGTTATATTCAGATGCTTGGGTATGTCGACTAATCGGATGAGGAATTAAAAAGTATAGGATATCGGTATCGATTCATATCACGTACATGAGCGTAGCATGGAATTTCTACATAAACAGTTTGTATTGATAACTCAGGTTACAAGATTGAATGTACTCCCAAGCAGCTCCTTGTTGCCTTAGGTTTCTGGATGTTATATTCAGATGCTTGGGTATGTCGACTACTCGGTTGAGGAATTGGAAAAGTATAGGATATCGGTATCGATTCATATCACGTATGTGAGCATAGCACAGATTTTCTACATAAACAGTTTGTATTGATAACTCAAGTTACAAGATTGAATGTCTTATAGTACTGATTTATGTGAATGTATGTATGTGCGTTCTATTTTTTGTTTTATCTACTATCACTTAGCTCACAGAGAGCTAAGAAGATACTTGTGTATCCTCAGGTTATGAAGAGAACTAACGGGGCAACATCAACTAAAGCAAAAAGTCTTTTGAGAGCGTGTAAGACGAAGTCAGTTTTGTTGTATTTTGTTCTTAGTTCTATAAAGGATTTGTACGTATAAAAAAAATATTGTATTTTTTGTTTGGTTAAGTTTATTAGATGTAATCTTTTATATAAACAAGTATTAAGCTAAACTCTGTTGTAGTACTCTTTTATTATAAATAGAACTTATGTTAAGTATAAATAGGTATTCTTGTGTGATAGTACATCCTATGCTATATCAGGATGTGACAATTAAGCATGTTGAGTTCTCTCATCATTGTTTTAATGATAATAAAAAGAGTAAAGATGCTTAATCAATATGTTAAGTGTATAAGATATTAAGCAAATGATAAGAATTTATTTTAAAACTAAATTCGAAAATCAAAAGCAAATTCAAAGACATTAGACAACATCATAATGTTACAAAACAGTTTGTTTCATGAAGCTTATTGGGTTTTTACTTGTTTAAAGGCCTAACTTCACTTATTGGATATATTTGCATAATGTATCACACATTCGCATAATGTATCACACGTTCCACTAAGTTAGACATTAAATCTATAGGAATTAAGAAGGTTTAATTTAACTACTTTAAAGACAAGTTTAGTTGGACATAAGTGTTGTGATAGCTAAAAGATTTTTAATAGATCAGGTTTATTAGTTGGTTATTAGAAATTTCATGAATTATTTAATGGTTTCTTAGCAAGATAAATAGAGGATTTCACGGAGAAGTAAATTAGATTTTTCCAAATCAAGTTGGATATGTAAAGCAAGTTCAAGATAAGGATGAATCTTATCTATATCACAGTAGACTTTTAAATTAAAATTGAGCTAATATATTGAGTTTTTCAATAAGGTTTGGTTAAGAAAATCAGATTGGATACAAGCTTATTCATGCGGAGTATCAACAAAAAATATCTAGAGACTCAAATTCAAATTTAAGAATATCGTTTATCAAGATTTGCTCCTAATTTTTAGGAGATATTTATTTTCAAAGGATTCAATTTTTTGGAGGACTTATCAATGAATTATAATAACAAATTAGAGTATATACACAAGAAAAACTGCAGACCGTATTCATATATCAACTGTAGTACAATGTTTGAATTAAAACTTATCAACAAAGGTGATTTAGTTTCCACAAATTAATGAATTACAACTTCCAACAGCTAAATCAAAATATTTTAAGATCCTTCAAGTTACGTCAAAGATATATCTAAGATTTTCGTAAAGATATGTTGCACCTAAAGAATTTAAAAGTTAGGCAATTCAAATTTTCAAGTGATATCTGATCAACAATTGTCTACTGAAAACCTCATACTTGAGAAAATTCAAAGATATATTCAAAAGCTAAATCAGTGACAACATTATCTACTCTAGTTTAATATTCTAATTATATCTTGTACTTTTATTGTGCAGATCATTATATTCTGTCCTCATTGTCATTATAAATCTTATTGTTTGAGTGATAGGATTTGTGTTAAAGAATAAACTTAAAGTTCTGCAAATCTATATATAAGCAAAGCTAACCTAATGAGACAGAGCAAAAAGACTTGTATTTGCTTCTTTCTTAATTATGATAGTGAAAAGTGGATAGTGGAACAACAACGATGTGGGATACTAGGTCTCTAATAGTGGAGTTAGAAAAGTACAGTAATCATAAGGCCAAAACACTATAATTCCTAAACCTAAGCCTAATCTTCTCATCCCCAATCTCTTTACTTTGTTTATTGTTAATTGTCTATATATTATTTTACGCCATACTTGCAAAGTAATTAAAGGGGACAAGTTTAAGTTTTAATCTGCAAAAAGTTTAAAATTTTCTATGTAACCAATTCACCATCCTCTTAGTTACTTTTGAGACCTACAAAGTAATTGAATAATAATAGAGAAAATTTTGCCATAAGATAGAGAGAGGTCCGATCCACCAAGAACCACTTATGTGGTGTATAAGTTGTGTACCTAACTTCTTTACTTAATCTGTGAAAAATCCAAAATTAAGAAAATTAAGTGATTAAAGTTAGGAAGGGTTGTATGGTATTTTCTAAATAAAGTGCTAATGGGAGGTAAATAATGAATCAATGCTTTAATCATATGATATGAATTTAGTAGCTTTTGGGAGCTTTAGTTCTCCTTCAATCAATCAATCATTAGACTCATCTAAGGGAACTCTAAGTTTGAAAATTCTAGTTCAAGATATTCAATAGTTTTAATGAGTTTGAAACTTTTAAGTTCAATAGATTCATTTAGAGTTTAGAATTGATAACTATAAGAACTTGCAAACTCTAATCTTAGGAATTTAGAGAAATTGAGAAGTGGATCTAGCATTTGGATGAGCTACAGGTGGAGTTTATAAGAGATTAGGTAAACGTATTAACTTTCCTTTAGATTCCTTAAGTTAGAATCAAGTATTGTAATCATTTTCTTTACATCTATTACGCTAGATTATAGATCCTATTGACTATATGTTATTTATGTAAAAAAGTTTATGAAGATTGATAGATCTTACGATCTTGAATTCAATCTAAGCATAATGCACTAGAAAGCTTCAATTGGAGAGGTTTTTGGGATTTATATTTTAATAGATGGATCTAAGGTTTAATTGTATTTTAGAATAGTAAATGCAATGGGTATATAGAATTTAATTGAAATCGAAAATTGATAAGAGATTATGTTGATATTGGTGCCACTATGAGATGTGGAGCATGAGCTATGATGATTGATTCAACGACAAATTCAATTCCAACTATGTTAATTTAATAGACATAGTTTGGCATGTATCACAAAAATTGAAATGAAATATAAATTAATGATGTATCCATGTTGATATTTGCATGGAGATCACATAGTGTGATTCTTGATCCTAAGTGTGTTTATGATTCATTTGCTAATTATATCGTTGAATGTATGAAGTATTTTAATAATGCATTGTTGTGGAATTGAAATTGTATTAGGTGCAATTATGCTGAAGAAATAAGTTTAAGATTTTTTATATTATTTTAGAGATATGAAATTAATGAAATTGTTTAGGCTGTTATGTTTGTGTGTACATGAAGCTAATGAGGTTATATTACTGTAAACAATGAATTTTGAGTAATATATTAGATTTAATGTTTTAGTGTGCTAAGTATTAGAAATTAGTTAGCTAAATTTAAGTTAGATATGATCAATATAATTGACACGTTCACCTTGATGTTGTTGACAATATTTAAGTTGTTTATAAAAGTGTTTTATGATTTGGTAATTTTTCGAAAAAAGTTTAAATATAGTTGACAATACTCTTAAAGTTCATGTTGAAGTTTATAAGGAGATTTAAGTTGTTTTTGAGAATATTTATTTTTAATCTATTAGAAAATGCATTAAATTGATGAAATTTATGTCATAGGCAAATTTTTTAGGAAATGTTTGACTGCGATTTGATTATAGCCAAAGCGTTCATCTTGATCTTCAAATCCCAAGGACACTTAAACTCATCTTAATCTTATAGATTCAAGAGTTAAGCAAATGATAGTATTAAAGGTAGAATTCCAAATGTGAGGGGTTAAGAGGGACAATTGAAGAGGAATAAAAATGTTAAAGTGTTTCAAATGCTTACGTTTCAAGCATTTAGCTATATAGTGTACAAACAGATAAATGATTGTTAAAGAACTTGGGATAAGATAGAGATAGTTAATGAAGAGATGAGTCATAGAGACCAAATAATAGTGGAAATAATGGAGTTGTGATGGATTGTTGACTTCTAGACCCCTCACTCATGCTCATCTCTGAAGCCTACAATCTCTCACGAGAAGGATACTCTCACGTCAACCTGTCGAAAAAGAGCTCTTATATGTGGAGGAGTTATAGGTAAACTCCTTAAGGTCCTAACTTGGATGCTTCCTACTCTACCGTAACCCCTACCCAGTTAACAACTTATCGACTGTCGAGGCCAATGAGCCGTATGTCAAAGTCAAGGAGACTGCACACTGAGCCTTATTCTTCCTATCTACTAAAATGACAAGTGCCGAGTTCCTTATGTGCCGAGGCTGAGTCCCCTATATCCCGAGCTCTACTTACTCAGCCTACCGAACAATAGCGTGCTTTAATCATCTCGATAACTCCAAGTATCATTCATTAACAGCATCACCAACATCAATACAACTCAACTACAGTACGCTAAGACTCCAGAATGTGGACCCAATTAGGGTATGCCACTTGTCATTCCTTTTTCTGATATTATACTATATTCATTTATTCTATTTGTTCCTTTTACCTAATTGGTAATGTACTATGATAGTATTTTTGTATTACCCTTATTTGTAATTACTTAAGTTTCCTTATTGCCCTATAGACTTACTGTAAATAGTATATTTTCCTTGTAGCAGAAATGATCATATATTTTACACTTAATAAATATGTTTTTTCTTATGAGATATCCCTCACCGAGTACATTTTCTCCTATGCTTTTATCTAATTTTGTTGAATAGCTTAAAATTAGTAGCAAATGGACCTTAGTATTAGCTTATGAGTTATATCAAGCAAAGTGTTGAGTTATGACGTATTCATTGGTATGTTATATCCTCCGAGTAGCTTCATGTAAGTTATTATGTTCACGGACCTCTCCATTTCATTTTCTTCAATATGCCTTAATAATTTATGAGCTCCTAAACACATCATATAATTTTGGTATCAGAGCTTGAGGTTATGATCAAAAACTTAGTATTGAAGTAGTTGTTCTTGTTCTAGTGTATAAGTGTTTTCTTGTACTTTGTTTTTGTATGGAAAAAGACAGCAAGTCCTTAAGTCACTATGTGAGTGGTATTTATAAGGTTTGTAAGAATTTTCTATGTAATAGTGGATTTCCTATAAGTTTTTTATTGAGAATATCAAATCTTAATGTTCAAGGAGATATTAACGATGCCAAGAGTAATGCTCATGATTATGGTTGTGTCATTTAACAGACCCTACAAACTAGTAAAGTATGTATATAAAAGATCTTGCTGCTATTATGGTTAATTTGGCTATTACTGTACAAAGGGCCGTAAAGACTAGGTCGTAAGAGAGAGTTATTGTTAAATAAGGTCGAGAAGTGAGAGATAGGCCAAGAAGATAGATAGGGGAGCATCTAATACCTAAAGTTGTGAACGTCAATCCAGTGTGAGACTCGTATTGGCATGACTAGGTTCGATAGCCAATTTAGGGCGTTTGGAAAAGTAATCCAATTAAGCTAGAAGCTTAGAAGGGGCTTCATGAGTTTAGTTGAGGAGTTATCGTAGGCTTAGAATTTAAAAATATAATAGAATAGTAAAAATATAGCTAAAATTGTATAAATTTACTATTATATTATTATCAGTAACACGCAAATTGAGTTTTAGAAAATAACAAACACTTAAGAGATAAATTATAAGAGTAATATAATTAATATTGGATATAAAATATATGTATACATATTGGGTGTAATTATTTTATAAATATATGTACCCATAATTAGCATAAATACCAGAAAATGTATAAATATTGCTAAATAAATTAAGAAAAAGATAAGAAAATTTCATAAAACTCTACAAGACATGTGACATGATGCAGCAAGGCATGGCCACGCTAGAAGAATTTAGGGGAATTAAGAAAATGTGTTATGGACACTTAATCAACCAAGAAAAGGAGAAAAAACTAACTAATGTCTACGTTATAAATTCCCCACCAACAAGAGGGACTCTTAAAAATTCCATAGCTCACTTCTGGAAATAAGTTTAGACACTCCAAGAACACGAAAAAATACTGGGGAGCTCAAGAATTGTTGAAAAGAGATTTTACGAATATTAAGAAGAAATGGGGTAAGTTTTAGTGAAATTCGAGTTACTAGGAAAAACCACCAGCTGAAAGTAAGCTAAACCACTTAGAAATAGAGAAGATAATGTCAACTTAGGAAGACAAATCTTCACCCTTAGATGACGGTTAAAGCTTGGACTTCTAGTTAGTCGTCAATCTCTCCTATTTTATCAAAATTTTAGAAAAAATATCAAACGAACTCCAAAAATTTTGAAATTTGGTTTGCCTACATATTTTTGCATGAGGATTTCAAATCTTCAATTAGATTTTCAAAATTTTAAGTGTAGATATTGGGTCTTTAAGAAAAACGTCCCACACAATAATTTTCGATCGAGTTTTTGAAAGACCAATCCATTAAGTTTCAACTTGAAATTTTATTGATATACTCCTAAAATGTTATATTTTAATGTTGAGTAATCAAATTTATAAAATTAATTTGTTGGATTTTTGAAAAAATTCCATTTTTATGTAAACGATGCGCTAGACAGGGTATTTTATTAAAAAAGATTGATGAAATTTTCTAAAACTTTAGTATACCCTAAATTTCCCCACAAACAATAGCTAAAAGTGGTTTAATATGGATTTAGGAAGGATAATTTATAAGTAAAAGTGGGTATTTGATGATTTAAGGTTAGATTTCTTAAGTATTTAGGATACTTGTAAACAAATGGATGGTATGATGGAGAAAGGGAGTGAATGATTGAAGTTTTAAGTTGATACTTATTGGTTATGCAAAGTGTACACCTCTGGAAATGCAAAGCAAGTGAAGTATATGTGAAGTAGTTAGATGTACTAGTAGTAATAAGGTCAGAAACTGCGTCAAAAAGTAAGCAGAATGTGATCTGGTGTGAATATGTTGAATACACTAGGAAAATGGAATCTGTACCAAAAATTGGCTTATACTTAGACTCTATCATATTTCTTGAGACAAGTTATAAGTTAGGAACTTCCTAAATAAGAATCTAACTTTGGACTAAGGGTCAGAAACTTAGTTAGAAAGTAGTTTGACAGAAGATGCAAAACATAGGAGCAACTAGGAATTGAAGATGGTTGGTACTGGATATCGAACCATTAGGAGTTAGAGGGTAGATCAGAAAGTTGCTTGTCTATCACTTCTAAGAATTTATTGAAGTTAAAACTTGGATTAGAAACTATTGGGCAGTAATCCATACCAGGTCAAAACCTTGGCCATAAGGTATCCTATTTAACTAATATTTAACAAAAATTTTAGAAAAACTTACCTAACGCAATTGGAAATGTACTTAAATGTCCACAATAAACACATATGTTATATATTTGACATAAACTAAAGATGTCATGTTAAATTTTAGGGATAATAAAGAAAGATGAGACAAGAATGACATATGATGAGAATGAGCATCAATATCCAGGTAAATAGAATAAGTGTTTTATCGCACTTTGAAGTATTGTTTAAGAATACTTGGAGACCTTAATATATGTCTTGTTTGTGGTTGTAAGTTAGTTGCTTATGCGCATGCAGCGTATGTGCTTGAATACTGTAGTGATATTTGAGTGCTAGATTGATGTATTGATTACTTCATGATATTACATGCTTTAAACTATTTGAATTTACTTGATCACCCCAAAAGTAATCCAACATAAACTCGGCTTAACCACTAACCGGAGTTGCATGGCAACCCACTAGGGGTAACGATTAGGAAGTGTAAGCCAAACACAGATGCCTTCGTTGAGGATAGTAGAAATGGTCCTCTCCTTACCCTGGGTCGATCTAACTAATAGGAGAAGGGGTTACAATTAGGTTGGGGTCAGTAGTTCGAAGGTAATTTCGAGAGTAGCGTATTATCCATTGCACAAGCCCTAGTTTGGTGACCAAATTCGCGAGTGTACACCGTTAAACTCCTCGGAACCCGGATTAAAGCGAGCACAATTTCTCTTATCTAATGACAATCGGTCAACATCATATGATGGTATTTGCTTGATCATGCATTGTATCTAACTAAAATTACTTGAAAAACCTGGTTGCTTGTTATCAAATATATGTTATTGTCTTTGTCTCACCTATTGAGCAAAGTTGTTGCTCATTTCCATATAGTTGTTTTGTAGGTTTCCTAATAGACTCACCAAAGGCCAAAGAAAGGGATCGGGGACTTAGATTAAAGATTTACTTGACTAGATTTCTATTCAATTTATCGACTATATTAACTTGTAAGAAAACTAATAGGGTCTCCTTAAGTAACCCCTAGTTTTCAGTTAATGAAATTTTTTTCATGCTCTACAAGCCTATAGATTTTAGTGAAATTTTAATTGTAAAAATTATTTTTCAGAATCTATTTTTAAAAGTTACACCACATATTGACTCATACCAGGTACTGAAAGGGCGCTTCCAAGCATTGGAGTGGTGAACGCCTTATATAGGTTATACCTACATTAGCAACTAAGACGGCTAACTTCTAACGTAGATTAGCTTACACGGCAAGACTGTTATAATTCCCTGGTTTCGAGCGTGACACCCTGCTCTACCTTAACATGCTAAAAGGGTTACGAGAAGGAGACTTGAGTTGGATGAAGTTTAGGAGTATGATAAGGAGGAGGAGCAATATGAAGGATTCGAAGAACGTGAGCTTATAACTCCTAGAGGAGTTGAACATCTTAAGGTGCAAATTTCGAGTTTTAATGGGTCTGGTAGTATTGATGACTACCTAGACTAAAAGGAGAAAATTGAAAAGATATTTGACTTCTACAATTACAGGGACACTATTCATATTCAAGTAGCTACTTTAGAATTTTCTAAATATGAACAAACGTGGTGGAAGAAACTATAGAATGTCCGTTAGAGAGCTCGAAATGAAATCCAAACATGGAACAAGATGAAGAGAGTTCTCAAGAGCAGATTTGTTTTAAGAACTAAGACAAGGTAATCGTTCAATGGATGAGTACGTTCAAGAGTTTCAATTGCTGATAATCCGCTGTAATGTTGAAGAACCTAAGGCGAGAACCATAGCTAGGTTCATTTCTAGATTGAGGACTAAGATTAGTAATGTAGTGGAGGTGTAGAGGCTAGGAAGTCTAGATGACACCATTTGAATAGCCCAAAGAGTAGAACGGTAAAGGAGAAGTCAACTCGACTGAGCACCAAGCAGCTGACTTGGCTTGCCAAACAAGATTGGTATGCTAAGTCGAACTAGATATGACCCAGCTTAATACAATTCCGAGGTGGATAGCTAAGGTCAAACGCCGAGCAAACCTAATAATGGCCGAAGAACCTGATGTCAAGAAAGACCAAAGTCAGAGCTCAAGAAAGAAGACCCAAGAGATTAAGTGTTTTAAATATCTTAATTTTGGACACGTTGCTAGTTGGTGCCCAAACCAACGCGTCATGACCATTAAGGGACAAAAGCCTTAATTTGAAGTGAAGAGTACTAGTAAAGGAGAAGATGAAGTAGGAGTTAATCAGCTACTAAGAGAATTTCAAGAAGATTCTGATGTTGTGACCCCACCTAAAATGGGAGCTGAGTACTGTGTGGTCATATGTAAATCTCTTAGTACCTTTAGGTCTAATGAGAATGAGCAGGGAGAGAACTTATTCCATATAAACTACTAAGTGAATGGCAAGTTGTACGCTTTGATCATTGATAGAAAAAGTTGTACCAACACAATAACTCAAGGAGTACTGAAGGCCTTGAAATCACCGACCTACCCTCACCTAAGCGATATAAGATTCATTAGCTAAACGAGAAAGGAGGTCTACCTATTGTCAAGCAAGTTAAAGTGCCAATTACTATTGGTAATAGATACAAGGACAAGGCACTATGTGACATCCTACCCACGTGTGCTTCACACATCTTATTTAGCTAACCCTAGTTGTTTGATGTGAGAGTGTTGCATGATAAATATAAAAATAACTATATGTTCCAAAAGGATGTAAAGAAGGTTATACTAACTCCAATAAGCCTCAAGGACGTGTAAGAGTCATAAGAGAAGATTACCTCTATTGGTGGCAGATACAAAGATAAGGTGCTATGTGACATCGTACCCATGTGTGCTTCACATATCTTATTTAGCCAACCTTAGTTATTTAATATGAGAGTGTTACGTGATAGATATAAAAACACTTATATGTTCCAAAAGGATGGGAAGAAGCTTATACTGACCCTAATGAGCCCCATGGAAGTAAAGGAGTCACAAGAGAAGATTACCTGATTATTGCAGCAAAAATTCTTTGTGATTTCCTAAGCCTAATTTTCTAAAGATGCCAAGACAGAAGAGTGTGTGCTCTTGTTAGTTAAGAAATTTCTAAAGTTGAGAGAAGTCGGAGCCTTACCTACCAAGATGTAGACATTACTTCAAGAGTATGCTGACCTGTTTCCTACTAAGATGTCAAGAAGATTACCACTTGTTAGAGATATAAAGCATTGTATTGACCTTTAACCTAGAGCTGCTCTACCTAACTTACCTACCTATAGACTCAACCCCGAGCAAGTTGTTGAGTTAAAGAAACAAGTTGATAAGTTGATTGACCGCAGATATGTCCCAGAGAACATAATCCCCTGTATCGTACTGCCTATCCTGGTGCCGAAAAAGGATGGCTCATGGAGGATGTGCCTTGATAGTTGAGCAATCAATAAAATCACTATTGAGTACCAATATCCGATCCCACGATTTGATGATATGCTTGATAAGTTGCATGATACTCAAGTCTTTTCAAAGATTGATTTAAAGAGTGGCTATCACTATATCAGAATGAGACTTAAAGATGAGTAGAAAACTACTTTTAAAATAAAGGACGATCTATTCTAATAGATGGTGATATCGTTTAACCTGACAAATGCACCAAGTACTTTTATGCGACTCATGAATCATGTCTTAAAATCGTTGATTGGCAAATGCATTATTGTCTACTTTGATGATATTTTAGTATATAGTGCTGACCTTATTTCAAATGTCGTGCACTTGAAATCTATGTGTGATATCCTCCATGCTGAGAAGTTATTCGGCAATTTTAGGAAATGTGTATCCTGTTTGAGCAAGGTAATATTTCTCAATTATGTTGTTTCTAAGGGAGGTGTCAAAGTTGATAGCAAGAAAGTTCAATCTATTCTCAAATGGCCGATGCCAATTGGTGCTATTGAATTAAGGAGTTTTTATGATTTAGCTTCATTTTATTAAAGATTCATTTGGAACTTTAGTTCCATAGCTACCCCTACTGACTAAGCTAACTAAGAAGAACTCTAAATTTAAACGATCCAAGAAAGCTCAGAAAAGCTTTGATGAGATTAAGTCTAGGTTGACTTTTACCTCAATACTCATCCTACCCGACTTTAAGAAAGTTTTTGAACTAGAATGTAATGCATTTAGAGTTGGCATTAGAGCTATTCTTATGTAAGAGCACTGGCCAATTACATACTTCAATGAGAAACTCAAAGGTGCTACACTAAATTACTTAGCGTATGACAAAAAGTTCTAAGCCCTTGTTTGAACACTTCAAAACTAGTAACACTACTTACTGTTGAGAGAGTTCATCATCTACACGAACTATAAATCTCTCAAACATCTCAAGGGATAACAAAAACTTTCTCGATGTGACGCCAAGTAGGTTGAATACCTGGAAACTTTATGCTATCTCATCAAATACAAGAAGGAGAGTACTAATACCATGGCCAATGTACTTTCTCGTCAACGTATTCTTATTACAGCATTGCAAGCCAAGATACTTGGATTTAGCATACTACTTAATCAATATGAGCATAATCAGTTTTTTAGATCCTTAGTAGCCAAATGCAATATAGGAGTAGTAGATGGGTTCTATCTGAGCTAAGGGTTTCTGATGAAGGGTAAGCAAATTTGTGTACCAAATGGATCTACTAGGGAATTACTTATCTGAGAAGTCAATGCTTAAGGCTTAGTCGGCCACTTTAGTGAGAAGAGAACCGCCAAGTTACTAAAAGAACATTTTTATTAGTTAGGGATGATAAAGAATATGCACCAAGTACTTAAATGTTGCAAGGTGTGTAAACTATATAAGGGAAGGAAGAAGCCATATGAAAAGTACACACCTCTGCCTATACCTGAACAACCATAGACCGAAATGAGCATAGATTTCATGCTCGACTTACCCCAAACCTTATAAAGACATGATTCTATTATGGTAGTGGTCAATTTTTTCAATAAGATAAGTCACTTCATCCCTTACCATAAAACTAATTATGCTTTATTTCTTACTAATCTCTTCTTGCAAGTTAATTATTCAAAAGAACTATTCATAAGAATTTTTCCAATCTATGGATAAAATCTAATAAAAGATCATACGACTACATGGAGTATTGAAGAGTATTATGTCTGATCATGATTCAAAGTTCACAAGCTTCTTTTAGAGAAGATGTTCGGTACTTCTTACAACTCACAGACAAATGGCCAAACAAAAGTTGTGAACAAAATAGTAGGCAACCACCTTCAAGCTACTGTTATAAAGAATTTACATGATTAGGATCTATGCCTGCCTATCATTGAGTTTGCTTGCAACCGCTTCACTCATAACTCGATAGGAAGGTCGTCTTTTAAGGTTATCTATGGACTTAACCCGAATTTACCCTTAGATATGGTTATTATCTTAACTATCTAAGGAGAAAGTCAATCAGGCATGTAGCGTATTAAGGAGTCTTAGAAGATGCATCAGAAGGTTACCGAGTAACTAGCTAAGACTGTAGCTCGATAGAGAGAATAAGGGAACCAACGAAGACAACAAGTTGCTTATAACCTAGGAGACCTTATTTAGATCAACCTCAACAAGGAGCGATTTCCAAGATAAAGGACAAACAAGTTATCTCCTAAGTTAGATAGTCTTTTTATGATCCTTTGACATGTCAATAATAACGCTTATGAGCTTGAGCTACTCAAAGGATACGAAGAATCTCCTACATTCAACATTGTCGATCTAACACCCTATGTGATCGAAGAAGAAGAAGAAGATAACCAAGATTTGAGAGCAAATCTTCAATAACTCTAGGGAATTGATGGATTACTAACTTCTACACCCCTCATTCACGCCCGTCTTCGAGCCCTATAGTCTCTCACGAAGAGGATGCTCTCACATTAACCTACCAAGAATGAGCTCTTATATATGGAGGAGTTATAGGTAGCCTCTTTAAGGTCCCAACTCGGATGCTCCTTACTCTACCCTAACTCCTGCTCAATTAACAACTTACCGACCATCGAGGCCAACCAACCATGTACCAAGACCAAGGAGACTACACACCAAGCCTTACTCTTCCTATCTATTGAAATGACAAGTGCCGAGGTTGACTTACCAAGCGCAGAGGTCGCATTCCTTACGTACTAAGCTCTACTTACTCAACATATCGAAAACAACATCCTTTATTCGTCTTGGCAACTCTAAGTATCATTTGTCAGCAACATCCCTAACATTAGTTTAGCTTAACTACAATGCCCCAAGACGCCAAAACATAGACCTAATTGGGGTATGCCACCTATCATTCCTTTTTCTGACATTATGCTATATTCATTTATTCTATTTGTCCATTTTACTTACCCTTTTGGTAACGTACTGTGATAGTATCTTTGTATTACACTTATTTGTAATCGCTTAGGTTTCCTTGTTATCTTAGGGACTTACTATAAATAGTCTATTTTCCTCGTAGTTGAAATGATCATATACCTTGTACTTAATGAATATTCTTGTTCTTCTAAGATATCCCTCTTCAAGTACATTTTCTCCTACACTCTTATCTAATCTTATCGAGTGGCTTGAGATTAGTGGTAAGTAGACCTTAGCATTAGCTTGTAAGTTATATTAAGCGAATTATTGAGTCGTGTCATGTTCATTGGTGCGTCATATCCTCCAAGAAGCTTCACGGAAGCTATTGTGTTCACTAACCTCTCCATTGCATTTTCTTCGATATCTCAAAAGACCTACGCAGTTACTACTCTCTATGGTAAGCCTTCGTGATTATTGAACTCTTAGGCATATCAAGTTGATTGCGGTGAACATAGTTACTAGAACATGTGGCTTTCAAATAACAACCTTGATCATTTCATCGATTTTATGGCATAAAAACCTTTGAGTTAATAACTTAGTTCATTTGGAGATATGTGCAACATATCCAATTGTCAATCATCCATATCTTTTGGTTTCTTGATCAAATAAATATATAAAAAGATCTAGAAAAATGTCATCTTTGATATCATTCAACTTTTAAGTTCGAGACACACCACCATAGGTACATGTATATTTTGATAAAAGCTTTTATTTAATATTGTTAATTATGTAGAATATCGGTGGCTTGAAAGTAGTAGAGGGAGATTAGAATACCTATTCTTATAATACTTCTTATTATCTTATTTATTTGGAAATTTATCTAGGAATTATTTATTCCCAATGGCTACTCTCTCTAGAAGGAATTGCTATTACTTTTTGTAGGATGAAATTTTATCCTTTCTCCATATGGAATAAAAAATTCAAGTAATTGGACAATTATCTCCCAATTAATAAGGAATTTATTTAACTTTTGATTATTTCCCAAGAAGATCAAATTGGGCCATATAGGTATTTTGGTTATATTCCTTATTTAATATTACAATAAAAAAGATAAAGTAAACACTGGAAAAAGTATCCACCGCAAATAATAATGATAATAATAATAAACAAAGTAAACAATGGAATATAATAGTAAGCGATGGGTGAAAGCAATAATGACGGCTATTAATGCCGTTCCAGTATGTTGATGATAAATTATAATGGAAATTACATAAATAGAATTTTTGTTAAGAAGAAAATGAAAATCATTTATTTTCTATCTTCAGTTAACATTTTGTATATGAGTTAACTGGCACCATGCATATTATAATTAATCTTTACTTTAATTATTAAAATAAGAAATGAAGATCGGAGGTGTTGAATCATAATAAATGTTGAAAAAGTACGTGAATTATAGTATTACGTATTGCTGTTATTGCAACATATTCCTAGTTATTTCACTCAATTCAAAAGCAAACTATGGTGAGGATGATTTTCTTTAAATATCATCATTATCGAGATGCTTCACCATAATTAGATCTACTACTACTTAGTGTTATGGGTGTATTTTTTTGGATACTATTGTGCTAAACTTAGTCACTCCTAAGCCTGTCTAGAATGCTAAGTCAACTTAAACACACAAGAAGAGAGAGAGAAGCTCTCGAGAGAAAGTAAGTCTTTACTAAAGAATAGATGAATACAAATAAAAGTAGACCACCTATATACATATAGGTGGCCATTTAAAATGAATAGCTAAAATCGATCTAATCTATGCTAAGATTAAGTCCAACCTATCACCTTAACTACTAATTGTACTTATTTTACCTATTATGATATAAGTATTAGGTCCCTCCAAAGTCTTCTAAAACATTCCTAGATCTAGATCATTCATTGGTTTTAAACAACTTAATCTATAATTCTTTTGGGTAGACATCTTTCGCCTATAATTTACCTAACAATTCTCACTAGGTGCCTATTGGGCTGCCCTTTTAAGCTTTCAATAATCTCTCCATGACATCCTTATCTACTTAATCTAGCGATGCCCTTGTCATAATTTCCTCCTTGATTCCTTATCCACTTTGTTCCTCCTTAATTTCTTGCTAGTAGTTTCTTCCTAATGGTTATTCTCAATAACCATCCATCTCTTGCCGACCTATTGCATTGCCCTAATTTTCCTTAGTTTGTCCTCTGCTTTTAAGATTTCATCATGCCTCAACAAGTATTTCAGTCTTAAATTTTATGGAGCCTTATCATCAATCTCCTCTAAAGCCTCTTCCATCAAGATCAAATCATCCCCTTCCATAGGTATTGTCAACTTACTTGCTTCATCTTTTGCTTTGATTTGTATTGCCATAATGAGCTTTGTTGCTTGACCCATCTTCCATACCATTGGAACTATCCATTAAGATTTCCCTTTAGGTAAGCAAATATAGTCGGATCGGGAACAATAATGGCATCAATCTTATCTAAAGAATCTATATATCAATGGCAAATTCAATGTCAGCCATAGGAACTACCTCTATATTCCTTGTCTCGCTCCAGCTTGAACTCTAAACTCCACATTTTTGGCAGCTACTAACTTTGGGACTTTCTTAGAGTTAACAGTTCTTAAGTTAAGCTTTGTTCCTCTTAACCTTTAGCCTAAGTTTGATGGCAACATCCCTCAAAATGAATAAATGCAAGGTTCCCATGTTTACCATTGCATTCAACTTCTTTCCCACTATCACGATTTCGATATACATCAAGCCCTTTTGGTCCTTGGTATCTTGGGACTTCATGGCATAAAGGAGATAAAGTGTGCAAAACTGAACCCTGTCATCTTCATCAGGATTATCTTTTGCGATTAAAGCATCTAGACATTCCTCTTTGTATAGTCTTAAGCATGATGTGACCCATCACAAGAATATCACTACATCTGTCATAACCTCTTCTTTTATGCCATTCTCTCCTTTCGTTTTAGTGGACTTAGAGGTCCCTTACTTTCATTTTCTTCTTCTTATTTCCCTTCATTACTAATGGAAGGTCAATCTTCCTCCTTCTAGAATTCTATAATGCCTTCTATTATGGGAATAGCTTTGGAAATGTTCTCCACTCCTCATAGTCCAACTCTAACTTAGCATATGGCTTCAACCCATCCGAGACATGACAAGAGTGTTGTTTGAGTTAAATCTGGTACTTCTAGCATAAGTTCTAAGAAATCTTGCACGTACTACTTTATACTAGCCCTTTCGGTAAGGTGTTAAAGCTTGATCTTAGCTTCCCTTCTTGCATTTTGGGGAGAAAATTTGTCTCAGATCTCTTATACAAAATTTTCCCATGATGTGATCTCGCCAGCCCTTCTCCTTTACCAAACCATTGTAGTATCTCTTCTGTAGTTCTTAACTTGCTTTCGTCAATAAGCCCAATTACTTTAAAGTATTGCTTAACTCCTCGTATAGAAAATTGTTCACCTCTCTCACAGATTGCATATCCTTAAAGCACTTTGGTTTTGGCACTTCCACGCAAGGTGCCAATTAGATTGTCACATCATTAGCTAAAGTCATCCTACAGTTACCAACTAAGCCTTAAGGTCCTCTATCTCCTTCTTTAAGGTTGTCATAGTTGCATTAATTCTTTCTTCCACCCCAACTACCCTAGCTTCCACATTACCAGTTTCAGCCCCTATGTCTTCCATGTAAGCTACAAGGCATTGTCTCATGCTATTATGCTTTTCGTGGTGTAGTTAAAAGCCCCCTATAACTCATCTTGAAGTTCCTTTACAAACCATCCCATGTAGCCTTATGACTCTTTTAACCCTTCTTTCACCCTAGTAAGGCATAAAACCATTATATCGAGCCTAGCGCCAAGTGCCATCAATAAACCCCTTGATTGGGCTTTTTGTCTAGTAAATGGGCATTCCTTATGGTCAATATTCTCCACCAAAACCTAAGCATAATTATTCTCTCCATCAAAAGAGATCTTTACTCTCACTTCCTCAAAAACTTACTCTAATATCAACTGCATTACGTGCATATTTTTCTATACACTCCCGTGCAATACTTAAACACTCCCAAGTCTGTCTAAAGTGCTAAGTTAACCTAAAGAGACAATATACAAGTAAGTGGAGAGAGAAGTTCTAAGGATAATGTATACCTTCATTAAGAAATGGATAACTATAAATGAGGGGAGATCTCCTATATATACAAGTAGCATTTCGAAATAAATAGCTAAGATCTATCCAATCTAAAAGCTAAGATTAAATCCTACTTACCACCTTAACTATCATATTTTGAGATCACTTTAATCTTCTTCGAGTCTACTATTATACCTTATCTCCAAATAATATGTCTTAAAAACATTATCTTGTCTGGCTAAAACTCACACTTTGATAACTTCCCATGTAGCTTATAATCTCTTAATTTTTTAAGAGCCAATCTCAAGTGCTCAACACTTCTTTACTTTTTGAATATATCAATATATCAGTATATCATCAATGAATACTATTACAAATTTATCCAAATAGGGTGGAAAAATCCTATTCATCAAATCTATAAAAGTTGCTACGGTGTTAGTCAAACTAAAGGACATAACTACAAACTCATAGTGCCTATATCTGACTTTAAAGGCAGTTTGGGGTATATCTTCAAGTTTGATTCTCAATCAATGGTATCCTGACCTAAGATCAATTTGAGAAAACGCTATATCTCCTTGTAATTGATCAAAGAGATCATCTATTTGAGGTAAAAGATAGTGATTCTTAATGGTTACCTTATTAAGCTCCTGGTAATTTATACAATCCATCCTTCTTTTTCACAAATAATAGTAAAGGCCATCGAGGTCAAACACTTGGGCGATTGAATCACTTATCCAACAATTCTTGCAATTATGTTTTAACTCCTTCAGCTCCACTAAGGCTATCTGGCATGGGGCTTTTGAAATAGGTTTGGTTCCATAGGCTAACTCCATTGAGAAGTTCACTTCTCAATGTAAGGCTAACCTTAGTAACTCCTTAGGAAATGCATTCGGGAATTCGCATACTACTACTATATTGGATACTTTTGGTGTTCCTTTTTCTCCTTCAAGTCAGTGTTGTTGCCACTCATCTCCATAACTATTAACCACATTAATTTCCTTCCATTCATTTCACCATAAAACAAAATTTCTCCATTCACTGAAGTTATTTCTTTTCTCCTACGATCAATATTTGCATCGTATATAGATAGCTAATCATGTATATACATGTTCTTGTCACTCTTGTCTTGTAAATATTCTTAGAAGTGGACTTTGGAAAGATTTCATCATGTAAAGTACTATTTCCTTTCATAAAGGCTTAAGCATGTATCTTAGTAGCCAAATCACAAGTTGTATCTTAAAAAATGACCCAACAAAACCCCATTTCACTTAGGGTGACATGGTAGACGTAGGGATTATTAGGCTTCCTTCCAAGTTTTTCTAATCTTTGACTTGTTATTTGGCCCTACCCTACTTACTATGATACAAGTATCTAAGACTTTTCGGAATCTTTTAGAATATTCCCTGGATCTAGAGCATTCATTGATTTTGAACAACTTGATCTATGATTATTTTAGACTAACCTCTTTCTTAATCTCCAACTTACTTGACAAATATCACTAGGTGATTATTCAGTTGCCCTTTGGAGCTTTAAATAATCTGTCCATAATGCTAGCAAAAAAATCATATGATAAAATCTCACACTACTTACATATAATTGTCATCATCATAAATGTTCTCAACAATTGGGAGGGGGAAATTAAAAATAAATAAATAAATAAAGTTATCGGTCAATGATGGTGTCATCACTTTGAATACTAAGTGAGTGCATGGACAAATAATAAATTCACATATGTGAACAGTGTAGATTCGATGATTCATTGGTGTTTGTTGGAAGCATGCGGATTAGCGTCATGTACTTCACTTGATGTCAATAAACGTTCCTTGCCAAACAATTCATGATTAGAATGATGAAGTAGAGTGAAATCAAAGAAAATGAATAGGCAACCTTAATATTAAGGTGATTAATAGAGAGAATACTAAGATTGTATTGAGTATGTTCTCTTCACCAATCTTTAGAAACCTGATTTAGTCGTAAACACCATTTATAATTGATTATTATGTCTCTCTCCTCAGATTTCACATTTCGAAAAGGGTCTTGATAAGAAATAACAATTAAAACCATTACCCCACATCCATTCCATTCGGTGTCTATTGTCAGCACAAAGCATAATCCCTTCAGCTACTCACTTCGTCTGGTTAAAATCATAATCCCATTTTATTTGATATTTTGTAGTTATTCTTTACAACATGCAAAAATTATTGTAATAATCTTAGGAAGGTTACGATGATGTGCGGCAAATAATAGTGGTTAGCCATAACCGAACTTGAATAAAAATGAATAGTCTTCGATTCTTAATAAAGAATAAATCTTTTTTTTTATTGATTTTCCATATAAAGTGTGAGATCTCATAATTAAGTATCCCACATGGATTGTGGAAAGTTGTGATACTAGTTTATAAGACCATTGTTGTAAATACTTTATTAACACAAGCTTGAAGCTTTAGAGCTAGTGATTGAAAAGGGTTCATTAGTGTTTGTTGCTTTAATTATTCATTATTTTTTATTTGTGGCATTACAAATGCTATCAGAGTGGACCCTCTACCAGTAAGTGCTTGATTCGGGTTTATCTCCAGTTTAGAGAAGAGATCCGAGGAAGATGGGAAGTGTTACCAAAGTGTCACTCATTGTATGCTTTTAGGATAACCTATAGGTAGTGGTTGACCCGAATCGTCAAAGAGAGGAGAAGATCCAGGCTCAATTGTAAAGTCTCACAACGAGGACGTCACGTGTTTACAGGGAGGAGATTATGAGACGCTATGATTAAGTGTCCCATATAAATTGTGGGAAGCCATAATACTAGTTTATAAGATTATAATTATAAATATTTTATTAATTAAAGTTTAAAATTTTTGAGCTAATGGTTGAAAAAAGTATATTAATGTTTATTAGCTTGATTATTCATTACTTTTGATCCAAGCCATTACATAAGATTTATTTGGTTAACTATTACCATCAATATTTTGATTTTATGGTTATCACCACTCTTAATACCATCAAGTCGTCAAAGCTGTTACAGGCTAATAATATGAATATTAGTCTTTCAATAGGATAGATTAAATTTTACTGCTTGTTAGCAATAAAAGAAAATCAAGTCTCAAAATTATTATGATTAATCTTGGTCATTAGAATAAGAGCTAATTATTAAATATTAAATACACTAAATCGTAATTTATTTATTCCACTAATATATATATATATATGAATTATATACACATACAATTGACGTTTTCTAGTGCAACGCGTTACAGGTGTTATGGGTTGTTCAACCGTGTGAAACATGAAGTGACTGACTTGCAAGGAAGAGAGATGTGGACAAGTACCAGCAGACCTAACCTGAATTAGGGCGAGAGGGAGGGAGGGAGGTGCCGTCCCACGTGCATGAGTACGTAATACCATTTCTCAAAGTCATGCGGGAGAATCACTATCTAATCTTGCACCTCTTGATTCTCATCTGCTCGCCTATGGACGTGATCGTGACGTTATGCATTTTCATTATTGTACTCAAATCCCCCTTTTTCCTGTACTTGGATTTTCATTTTTTTTTTCTTTTCTTTTCACCGAGCATCTATTTGAATAATCGAAAAATGAAATATTAGATAACAGTACACAGCCCCAGCCCCAGCCCCGTGCATTGAGAGGGTGAACACAGGCATATGACATACACTATATTACATACATCTATATGCATACCCCTGTGTGTATGAGTAGGGAAAAAGATTCAAACAATCTGCAAATGCTATCTAAATTATAATCGAATATTCAATTTATTTATCTAAATTTTTAACTTGTTAAATTTAATATCTAATTAAAAATTTATATGTTATTACTACTATATTTTACACTTATATATAACATATGTCACACTTTAGTTAGTGAATATTAAGTAGATAATAATAAATGATATAATCAATTGGATACCAAATTTAACAAATTAAAAATTCAAGTAGTAAATTGAATCTTTGAGCAAAATTTAGCGTAGTATTAGCACTAGTGCATAAAAAAAGATTTAACACTATCAATGAAATTTTTACACATATAATAATAAAATAAATATCTTTTAAAATAACTAGTGACTGCGTTTTTGTACATAGGTTAAATTTATATACTCCAATTGAGACTAACAACAAGAATTCGTACATAACACACCATAACATGTATCTTTTCTCATATAAATACCACCTTAATTGTACGATTCTCCATCATCTTCTCACCTCTTGAGTGTCGGTCCCTCTTGCAGTCCCTTTTTCTCCTTCCGTCTAGCTCCTTTCAACGTTGCAAACGTTGTGGGTCTTATGTCTAGTTAGAAACTAGAATTTCTATCGTTATATCTACAAAATATAGCTAGGTTTATTTTGTGTTATAAAATTATTGGAAATGATTGATTAAATGTATTTTAGATAAAATTATAAAATCAATCGTTAAATTTATATAGACTAAATATATTGTAACATCATCTTATTTTTCTAAATATCAACTATTAAATACACATGAAGATATCTAGATAATTATTTAAGAAAACTTAAAAAAAAAAAAAAAGTGACTTTAAAGAATCCGATTCCAAAATTATTAATATCCACTCTAATATAAGAGATGTGCTCTTTGTTTATGGAATCTAACTTGATCTCTTTGATTTGTCGTGCATTAGATATTGTTTAGTTTTATTTATGAATCTCAACAAATTAAAAGCTATTTAATTCCCTGAAATGAATGTGTCGAAATTTAACATTTCAAACTCTTACAACATATGTAATTGACTTTCTGGAAGTGAATGAAAATAGTTATCCCTTCTCCATAAAGCTATTATTGAATTACTGTAAGGAATTATAATTCCTTTATATGGTCAAAATTATACTTATAACTTCTAGTTTTTCTCCATTATATTTATATATTTACCCATAAGACACTGGTCCAAGTGTCTAGAAATCTAGAAATCAAGCCAAGAACAAGGTTAAGAGCACATTGATATTTTTAGATATATCTATAACATATTATTAATGTATGTTATATATATATTTTTTATTATTTTCACTAGATCTTTTAATCTTGTAACATCTTCATATTGAATTAATTATTGCGAAGCAATCAAAAACCAATGCATATACTACTCACTAACAGTGGCAAACAGTTACAGATTATAAGTATATAAAGTATGAAAAGGAAAGTGAAGAATTATAAAACAATGGGCAAAAGCACAAATATAGAGAACTTTATTTTTTTATGTCATCTAAATATTAAATCATATTATAATTGTTAAAGTTGTGAATCAACCATATGATTTCAAAAGTTTATGATTTTGAGAGATTTTCTATTAATTAAGACAGGCATAAAATTATATAGTTGTAAACTTTTGGTAGAAATGTAAGTTTAGGAGTTAATTTTATAAATTTACAATTTCACCAATTTTATATAATTTTATCAATTCTGTATCCAAGCTCACAAAGAATTATGATTTTGACATCTCCAATCCTATAGCTAATTATAAATTACATTTTCATGTTCTTTGCTTCTATATCCCATTAATTATATTATTACTATATATAAAGAATAATTTTCGTGCATATAACTTTTTCTTTCTCTCCCGTAGTGATTAGAAGCATAAGAAATAGGGACAACATTTAAAAGAGAGTAAACTTTGTCCCCTGATTTCTAGTTAAAAAAAAAAAAGAATAAAAGAATAAAACTTTGTCCACTGATTACGTAATGCTATAATTATTTTACACTTAGAGAGTGTTCTGTCAACGCAGTCAGAGTCCAGTAGCGTACATGCTATCGGCAAATATTCTCCTTAACAAATGTCTTTTTTTGTATTTGGCTAAAAGAAAATTGACGGGTATTATATTATTATTCATTTTGATTCACTCAAAATCATATTTTAATTTTCTATTCTATAACCAAATACTACTACTTTACGGGAAAATATCTTACTAGCAACGATCAGATTTATTTAAGCGGTATCCTTTCTACATAACTTATCTAACTAAGATATTTTAATATCAATTAATTTCTAACATTTATCATGCTGATTTAGAAAAAGAAAAAAAAAATCCACGTTTCTTTGACCTGTTTTCTTTTAGCAAACAATGTTTACTTCCCAATAAAAAAAAAAAATTTGCCCTAAGAAAAAATATTACATAATTAATATCCCTCCGCCATAATTGGAAAAAAAAAAACACTTAAGCTATCTAACTTTAATGGAAATAATCAACAACAAAAAAAAAAGATATATGACGAGAAAAGGCAAGAAAGGCAAAAACGCAAAAAAAAAAAAAAAAGGAAAGAAACATAAGTACGATTATTAGGAGGATATTTATGTAAGTTTAGAATTTATAGCTGCCTATTTTTCACACTTAATATATAGATTATATTTGGATATCAAGTTTCATAGATGTTTGGTTTTAATGTAAGAAGATTATCTAATATATATTCACCGTTTTTTTTTTCTTTTTAGGGTGTGTTATATTTATTGCAGAGACGGACTTGAGGAGGTCGAAAATGGCTTCAACCCTTCTAAGCTTCAAAAGAAATTAATTAAAAAGAAACAATATAAAGATTATATGTATTTTTTATAATAAAGTAAATCTTAATATAATTATAAATCCAATCCTGCCCATTGAATGGTTTTGCATCCTTTCCTAATATGTTGGTATTAATAAATTGAAAAAAAAAGAAGAAAGAAAGATGTATAATAGCATCCCTAGATTTATATTTGCCAGCTGCCTCTTGGATTCTGGGACATTGGGACTAAACAGAAGAGACGTGTGGGTAAAGCGCTGGGGACAAACTTGTCCTTGCCATGGTGGCGATTGGCGAAAGCCATTTATGGTGCTTGCATACAGTGAGGACGCTTTCTCCTTGTTCTCCCCACAAGTAAATTGAAGAGACTTGTGTACGTGAAAGTGATAGGTCTAAAAGCAAGAAAAATATCAGTACGACGGTAGAACAGGAGGGCGAGGGGGAATCGATAGAATTAGGGGCGGCTATGTTGTAGATCACAGAAAATGGGGGAAGAAGATATACTTTTGTTAATTTCTCTCAAAGACATTTTTTCCCCTATGAAATCTAACATAAATTATTTTAATATATATAAGAGACGAGTTAAAACAGGTAATTATGTATGCAATTTGTGAATCAAATGACACAATTGATGAATGGATAAAATCCATTTGAATTATAAATATGTCTAGATTTTTCGATTTAACACTTAGATTGATTTATAAACTTGAACTTACTAAAAATTATAAACTTTATATATATATATATATATATATATATATAATAAGCCTATTAGAACTTAAATGAAATAGAAATCTTGTGTAAATGATAATTTGGTACTTTATCTAATATCTTTTTCCTAATTTATACTTTAACAATAGGTACTTTATAGTAAAAATTTAAAGAATTTGATGGTTTGTGAATGATAGGATGTCTCTTTCCCATATAGGATCCCCTTATCTTATGTTATTGATCATAGCCATCCTATGTCTTAGGATTCATGTATACTCTCCTCTTTGATATGATTTGAGAAATCTATTCAATGATGCCTTATGCTTTTAATATCCATATTAAAAGGTATATTTATCTTTCCCATAAAAGTATATATATATTCCATGAGATCAATGTTGATAAACTTTTTTGGGCCCAAGCTTTAGAGGCACAAGCCCAAGTGCCTTAGCATGCTCAAGTTCCCCCAAGCACTTCTCCGAATTAATAGCTCAACCCTCTCCAAGAAGCCAACTAGCTGGATACCCCTTATGGATTCACTTTAGTCCAAGTGTAGCTACATGCTCGAGTTAAACCCAAGAACTCCTCTAACCCTAACCTCCTCGTGACCTTAGAGACTACACTCAATGTCTTCGGGTCCTTAACTTCTCAAGGCTCGACCCCATTGTTCTCGAGGTGGTTAGTGCACACTGTATCAACCTCAACCCTAAGCACACATTAAGTGCTTTGCATGCAAGGGGACCATGATGCCACAATCGCCCTATTGATCCTCCATTCTCCTCATAAAATGCTACCTGACAACCTATCATATGACCTAAATGGCTAACCATCCTAACTATGATGGTTACCCATACTGATATGACAAGCATCTTTCCCCAGAGCCATCAACTAGCAAACAGCTATCCTTTCTCATACTGAATACACCTCCTTAGACCAATCACTTACGAGCCAATCCTCATCTACTACATGTCTCAGCAGGTAAGTTTCATGCTATATAAATAAGGCATAGGGCTACAAGTACATGTATTGAATCCCGACCACTCCTTATACCTTAAAATATACACTCTCTCTTTCTTTTCTTACTAATTTTAGCATTAGAAGGCTCTCATTAGCATTGCTTAGTGGGGGTAAGGTTGAGTTTTATAGGTCTACCACCACACGGGATTGTCAGATCACCAGAAGACCCACCACTTATGATATTCGCTATCACCAGTCAAATTCTAAGAAAGACCCAATGGGTATTATATACCAATTGTTGCATTTATATAGTGTGCATGTATAAATAATATTTTACATATGCCATATGTGTAAAATACGAATAACAATTATCTTATAAATTGCCCATTCTACTACCATAGGTGAGAAAAATTGATACTTTTATACTATATACACATACAGGTGACATGTATTATTTAATAATATTTTTTTTTCCTTATACATTTACAAACTTTAGTACCGAATTGATGAAATTTATTATAGGCAATTAAAGAAAAATGCAATGCGAATAAAAGAAAAAAAAGAATACATTACGTTTGATAATATGTGGATTGATTTAGAATTAAAAGATTTACATTGACTGTACACATGCAGTGTCCGTTTAGCGCACCCAAACTTTAATAATATGAAAATATTCTAAGAAAATGAAGAGATAATAAATTATTTTTATTAATTTTTTTAATATCATTTCTTATTTATTTTCATTAACAATTTCTCATTACATAAATTCTTCGGGTATCTCCTTACAAATAAAGGATTATGTGAATTTGGATAGACACTAATGTCCATTTAGATCATGGCTCGACTCACTGTAATAATGTGATGAAGTAAACGGATGAGTTACATTGTCATGTTTCATTTAAATTTTGCTTCGGTTATGACTTTTGTCTCCTTGTAATTTATTATATTTAAGAGTTTAAATTTTTTTTTTATATACTTTAGTTTTATGAAAAAATTTATTTCGTTGTAATGTCTTTTAGTTTACTTTACAATTACGTAAGGGTTCTTTTTATAATTTTTTTTATTGATAAACGAGTACTACTCAGTCATAAAGCATGTGTATATTTGCGTTATCACACATAACTAATAAACCGCAGAAAATAAAATCGTTATGTAATTTATTTTACCCATGGGATGACCAATGTCGATTACTAGAGAATAATCAAGGTAGTGTTACATGTTGAAATATTTTAACGCAAAGCTATTTGGACACAGAACATGAAATACAGCTTGTTAATAAAATTGGCCGATCCTACTAACAATATTCCGAGGGAGGTGTGAGATGATATAAGGTAGATAGTGTATGATACTCTATTTGTATACTATTCTATACATATAAGTTCTTAAGTTTTTGTATTTGTAATGTACCGTGTAACGCTTTAAAACCATCTTGTATCCTACATACATGGAACCTAGATTTTTTTATTTATCTCCCTTCAACACCTTGTATTAGACAAAATTATCAATATTAAAATTATAACTATATTGTTGATAGACTAACCAACAATAATGTTTATATGTTACAACGCATTTTAAATTAAGATAGTATAAGGCTTTGATAGGCAAAGTAGAGATCATTTTTATATTTGCAAATGTTTAAACCCTTAGTTAGTCATGTTTAAATTTCATTTGTCCTTTTTTTTCAAATCATTAAAATAAAATTTTTATCAAACTATAAAATTATTATACGTATAATATAAAAACTATGTGTAAGTTATTTCAATATAATATATCGGATAATAAGTTGAGAAATGAGATATTTTTAAGATTTAACTAGATTAGAGTTAGCAAAGGAAGAATGAGGAGGATAAAAAAAAAGATAGTAAAAGAAGAGAGGTATTTTTACCTAAAAAGAAGAGGATGAGCAAAAGGATTAAATAATGGACACAAGTAACGTATAGTCTTAAGGTTTTATTATAAACTACAGTTTTGTTATTATTTTTTTTTAAGATTGAAAAAAATTAAGCAATAATTTAATTTTTTTTATTTATTAATATTATTTAATTATTATTATAAAATAAATATAAAGTACCATAAAACTTATACTCTATATATTTTAGAGTATAAGTTCTAAAATGAGACAGAATACCTTGACTCATATATATGCCTTCCTCTATAAAAGTAAGTTCCAAAAAATTACTATCTGAAATCTATATTATGCCATCATTATCTACCAAATATGGTAGAGTTTATCCAATTACCATAATTTGATATTAGTTTATATGGCCTTTAATTTATCTAACATATTCTATTGCTTTATACCATTTAGTATTCCAGGGAATATACTATGTATGATGTAGCAGTCCATGTAAAAAAAAAAAAGGAAGGACCTAACGGACGTTTATAGAAGAGAAAAGAAAAAAGAAGAAGAAGACTTTTATTTTAGTAAAAGTCTATAAATATTCAACAAAACATGCTTATAAAGTGCATTTATTTCTTACATTGTTAATAGTAAACTATTAAATAGTATGAATGAAAAATAAATTTTCCCATTTTAAACGGACGGCGAGCAAATTTAGTATCGCGGCCAGAGAAGTGGATGCTGATCTGCCAAATGAATGACGCAATTTTGGCATAGGGTAATCTTTCCAAGGCGACGTTGCAGTTGGAGAACCAGTCAGTGGATAGCATCCTAAAAACCCTCCCCTTAGACCACGACAGTCGACGGGAACTTGGTCAGAGATCTGGTAAGTTTCTGCCGACAATGTACGATACGTAGGTGTCGTCTACGCGATGGGCACGAAAGACTTATTCACGCCTACAATATATGGCATATATGGTTCTGTTTCCCACAAAGAGAGACGTGCATTAATCCGATTGCACGATGAAATTATAATGTTGTAATACTGAAAGGTACATATTTTAAAAGGAAAATATCAAAAGTACTATGGGAGTGCTTCTTGATTTGTTAAATATCACATGTTAAATGGGATTTTACGTGTCAGCGTTGTTTACTAGTGGTAAATCATCATATCGTCGTTTGCCTAGTCAATAAGCCGGTCGAGTCATGGTGCGACATGGCGTCGAATCTATCATTAACAATTTACTGGTACGAGGGAAGATTCGGAAAGAAAAAATATGGGGAAAAGAATCAAATCTTGTATTTGAATAACCAAGGAACGGAAAAACGTAGAAAAAAATCTTTAACTATTACTATAAGATAAAATGAAGTTGATCGTAAAATTTCCACCTCCATCCTCACCGTTGCCATTGGGGGATGTGTCTAAACCCCAAATAAGTTTCGGAAGAATAATTTAGAGCTTTTGAAAAAATAATTTAATCAAATTAAAAATTTATAAGTAGATTAATAATATTAATCAAGAAGACTTCGTAAGCTTAAATCTAAAAAATGAGTTAAAATATTAAAAATACAGTCAAAAAAGAAAAATTTACTATATTATTATATATATATATATCGAAAATATGTGAATTTAATATCGTTAGTTAATAAACTTTTAAAAATAAGTAATAAAATTATTAATGAACATAAAATAATATGCAATAGACATATATATACATAGAATATGAGTAATATATAAATATATACCCGTAATTACTAAAATACTCGAATATATGAAAATTTGACTAAATTAATAAAAGAAATTAAGGAAAAATTATTAAAAATTTTCATGGAAACCAAAAAAATCTCCCTTAAGGCGTGGGAAACATAGGGATTTTGGTTGGATAAATAATAGATACTAAACACTATTTTTGACATTTAAATTCTGAGCATATCACAAGTGTTGGCGAGAGAATAAAAGCAAAAAACCAAACACTTGGTTATAAAAATCACAGTTTGACATTCATCTACAATTTTGATCATTTGGGGATTTCGAAAAATAGTTAAAGAGTGGTTGAGTGAGAAAGGGGTAAAGGGAAAATTATAGAAAAAAAATGGTGTTAAACTAGGTATACACAGGTTCACCATCATCCACAAAAGCTAGAAGTAATCCAACATCGCTTCTTAGAGGATTGCCTAGCCTTACTCTGGCCGACAATCACCCTTTCCTCCACAATAGCCAGAGCAATAAGATATGGTAGGTGATCAATTATCCTCTTTTGTAACCAAAATTTTGTAAAAATAGTAAATGACCTCCAAAAATTTTGAAACTTTTCCAAGTATTGTTGTATGAGAAATTCAAACCTCAAATCAAATTTTCGAAATTTTGAGTACTAATATGGGATCCTTAAGAAAAAATTCTGACCATTCATTTTCGATCGCATTTTTGAAATATTAATTGATGTAGTTTCAACTTGAATTTTTATAAGTAGACTCCTAAAATATTATATTTTGATATTATGTGGTTAGATTTTTAAAATTGAGTCATTGGATTTTGGAAAATTCTAGTTTTCCAAGAAACACATGGAAATAGTTTTTCCAAAAAGAACTTTCACAAAAACATGTTTTAAATTTGTTTTTAGCAACATGTAACAACTAAAAATAAATAATTTGGAGCTTTCAATTGAGTGTTCATAAGTTTAGGTCAAAATATAGTAACATGCAAGCTTAATCTTAAGGTTTCTTAAGAAATTATATATAAATGTGAAGCTTTGATGAAGAGTGTAGTAGATGACTGTAGTAATCGAATTGATATTATGATATAAATACAGACTTATTATGGTTTATAACTGAAGGCGAGTTAAGTTTAAGATTAAAGTAATGAAGTGTAGAAGTAATAGTAGGGTTAGAAACTAAGTCAAAATGTAACCTAATAGTGAATATTTTAAGCATACTAAGAATTAGACAATAGATTAGAAAGTGACTTGTATATTGACTCTACACTGTCATCAAAGTTAAAATGTAAATTAGAAACTTCTTAGATAAGAACCTAAATTAGGAAAGTAGGTCAAAACCTTAGTCGAAGCCTACCTTATTTAACTAAAACTTAATAAATGGCTAAAGAAACTTACCTCACTCAGATAAAAAAACATGCCTAATATTGAAAATAAATTGTTACTTCATATGGTGATTAAAAAACTAAAGTTATATACTAAATCTTAGGAATCATTAACGAAGACATGCATGACGTCTAAGGATAAAGTGACATTACACTAAGATAAATAGGATCAATGCTTCACAACATTTTACAATATTATTTTATAATACTTGGAGGCTTAGGCATGTTTTGACCTATGGTTGTAATTTAGCTACTTGTGCATATGCTGCACATGTGTCTAAATATTGTCTTGTTACTGCTAGAAGAACTAAGCTCCATGTTTGTGTATATTGTTTTGTTTGGATTGTTAGAATTAATTGATCACCTCAAAAATGAACTAACTTAAACTCAGTCTAACTTTTAACCTAATATGGATCGAACCCACTAGGGGAACAACTAAGGTTATCAAGCCAAACATAAACCTTTCAATAAGGATAGTTGAAATGGTCTTTTCCCCATCTTTATTTGAATTAAGTGACAAGCGAGGAGGTCACGACGAGGTTCAGGACCGTAGTTTGAAGGTAATCTCAAGCAAAGGGTGTTTTTTATTACACAAGCCCCAATATGACTTCAATTCATGAATGTGTGACGTCCCTCAAACTAGATTAGAGTAGGCAAAATTTCTTTAATCTCACAACAGACGGGAGAACATTGTTTGATGGTATTTACCTGTATATGCATTGCATCTAACTAATTTAGCCGAAAATATTTACTGTATTGTGCTGAATGCATACTTTTATCTTTATCCCACTTATTGAGCAAGTTGTTGCTCAATCCCATATAGTTGTTTTGTAAGTTCCAAGTAGATTTATAAGTATGCCACCTAATTCCAAAAGACTAGAATATGGGGTCGAGGTGTGAGGATCAAGAAGAATTGGCTATACTTTTATTCAGATTGTCAATTTTAGTAACTTTTAGGAAAACTACTAAGGTCTCCTTAAGTAGCCCTCTAGTTTTCCACAATTGATGTATATACTGAGTATCGTAAACCTATGGACTTTACAATTCACTTCTTAGACTTGTTATCTTTCTTTGCAAATATAATATGTAAATACTTGCTAATTTTGAAATAATTTACCAAGTATCACTTTCAAAACCAAATTCTTTTGAGAAAATTTAGCTACAAATTTGTTTTTAACAATTATTTTGAAAAAATTACACCACAAGTTTACAATAGGTAGATACTGAATTAGATACTTCAAAGCAATTGAGTTAAGTTTTTACCTTGTGTGAATAAGGTCTACAATAGTAACCGTGAGGTCGGTTTATATCTTAAAATGGTTCGTACAACAAGACTAGTATGACTCTACTTCTTTGGGGAGTAATAATGTACAGTATCATATTCATCTCAAAGATGAATCTAAGCCAATATAAGCACTTTCTCTTCACTAATTTTACTAGTTAAAAAGAAAGATGGAACTTAACGTTTTTGTATAGACTACCATGCCCTTAAACAAGCGGCTATGATTGATACCAATTCCCAATTCCTACTATTGACAAATTATTAGATAAATTGTAGGGGGTCAATGTATTTTTCTAAACTGGATTTAAGGGCTAATTATTATCAAATCAGGATGACACCTTCTAACATTCATAAAACAGTGTTTAGGACATATAAAGGACATTATGAATTCTCATTAATATCCTTTAGATTATCTAATGCACATTTACATTTCAGGTCGTCATGAATAACATTTTTAGACCCCATTTGATAAGGTTTGTCGTCGTGTTTTTTGTTAACATCTTAGTCTATAGCAAAACTTAGGAGTTACATAAGGAAATACTTAGCTAAAGTCCTTCAAGTGCTTCAAGATAATAAGTTCTATGTTAAGAAGAGTAAATCCACTTTTGCCCAGCAAGGGATTGAATACTTAGGCCATGTTGCTTCAAGATAAGGGGTTCAACCAGATGATAGTAAGATTACAGCTATTCAATGGTAGCCTATTCCTTAGTTTCAAATATAATTAAGGGGTTTTTTAGGACTATCAAGCTATTATAGGTATACAACTAAGGCAAGTTTAGGGTAGGTTTTATAAAACCCATCCCATTTCCTAATACCTAATAAAAACTCTATAGGGCTTTACCTCTTATTTAGAAAACCCGACCTTATAACCTTATAAGGATGGATTTTTATAAGATTGAAAAGACCCTATAGGGACTATTTTTATCAAGTTTAGATGTGATTAAAGAGAGAATAGAGGAGAAAGGAGTTAAGATTATGATTATATTTACTAACTTACACAATAATAAAAATTGAGAATTAAATGTATTGTATAATGTAAAACTTATATAAGATATATATAGTATATAAGTTAAGAATAAATATTTTTATTAATATATGCTTTTTTTTATCAAGTCTAGTTTTAAATCAAGGTTTTTTATTATCCCTAACCGGATATTAAACTTTATAGGGTTTTGAATCGTATCTCAAAACCCGATGTTAAACCTTATAGGATAATACCCTATAGGATTTTTATCCGTTTTGGTAGGTCAAGTACCCTTTAACAATCTGTCCGATTGCATCACTAGGCTATTATAGGAGATTTGTAAAAGGGTACACTTCGATTACTACACCCCTTACAAATATGTTAACAAAAGATACATTCACGTGGATTAATGAAGCTCAACAAGCACTTAGCTACCTCAAGGAACCATTGATGACGACTCTTATTGTAGCTCTACTCAATTTTGAAGCACCCTTTATTGTAGAAACTTATGCTTCGAGTGTTAGGATAAGAGCTGTTTTCTATTAAGGCTCTCAATCTATCGCTTTCTTCAGTAAGAAATTAAGCCTTAGGTTGCAAAAAGTAAGGGCATATTTGAGATAGATGGTGGCTATAGTAGAATCAAGAAAGAGTGGAGGCATTATCTTTTAGGAAGGCATTTCATCATTCATACTGACTAAAAGAGTTTGAAGAGATATAAAACTTAAGATATACAAACATTAGAAAAGTAATAACAGTTAGTCAAGCTTTCAGGCTATGATTATGAAGTACAATATAAGCCAGGGACAGATAATAAAGTAGCTAATGCATTATCTAGACAGTTTCAGAGGATAAGTTAATATGTGGCTCTTACATTGCCTTCTTTTGATTTTATCTCATGGTTGAAGTATCAGTATCAATATAATGATGATTGGAAGAAGTTGATGAATGATTGTGAACAAGGTAGACCATTATTATATCCTTTGAGAATAAAGGATGGATTATTGTTTTAGGGAAATATAATTTTTATCCATAGTAAAGTAAATATCATTCCAATTCTACTTAAGAAGTTTCATTGTTCCCCAATAGCATGACATACAGGTGTTTTAAAGATCTTAAAGCGACTTATATAAACTCCACAACCAGTCACTTAAGGTTTCAATTGGCTAAAAGATTTGATCAAGCCTAAATTATAAGTAAAGTTAGAAGTATTAGTAAAAATGATTCCGTAAGTTCGACTTTAAGAAAATAAGCAATAAAATAAAAGAATATAAAAATTTCAAATTTTAAGTATATAACTCGTTATTTATCGAAAATGCATAAAATACATTTCGATAATTAACAAATCGTTAGAGATAAATTATTTGTATACTAAAAATCATAAAATGACCTAAATAATATTTAGGAATATTTATTTATACTATATATGAATTTACATGTAGGTAGAAATACGCATAATTACTTAAAATACACGAAATGTGCTAAAATAATACTAAATAATTAAAGAAAATTCATAATTAATTAAGAAAAAATAAAGAAAAATCACAAAAAATAAGGAATGATCTAGAATTGGATCATGGCAGCTGGAGAAAATAAGAAAAAAATTAGCCAATTAAATTAGAACAACACAAAAGTCAAATTGGAAGAAGATAAAGCAATAGTCTAATCAAATTAATGCACAATAATTTTCCTAAAGCTCTATAAATACTCCAAATTTTTCAAAAGCTCATTTGGTCAGTTTGGAGAGTGAGAAAAATAGAGAGAGGCGAAATTGAGAGAAAAATTAGGGTTAAAAAAAATAATAAGAAAACTATGCAATTAGGGCCTTAGAGGAAAACCTAGACCCGATAAACAGCTAGGAGTGGACGGCCACCACCACCACACAGTGGTGGTAACGCCCAAGTAGGCCAACACATCCATGGCCACTGACGATGGCCGGAGCTACCCAAATCGGTGAGTTCGATTTCCAACCTGATTTTGTGTAATTTTGTAAAAATAGTAAATATTCTTAGAAAATTATGAATTTTGTTATTCTAAAATATTTTTGTATGTAATTTTTAGGAAAAATATTATTTTAATGAAAATATGTTCCGTGATATATGATCTTTAAGAAATCACCCAAAATTGAGCATGTTTCGGTTTAGAAATAAATGACCTTAGGAATGTAGTTTTGAACCCAAAATTTTTTTTGTAGACTACTTAGATGATATAGAATAGTGCTATGAAGCCCATTTTCAAAAAATAATTTTTGAAATTTTTAGATAATTTTTAGGCCTTAAAACGAGGTATAAAATGGGTAATTTAGGGTTAATTAAGTAATTAAATGGTTAATTACTAATTTAGTGAATAATTATATGTTTTAGGATGTTGAAATTTGATGAAGTATGATACTCGTAGCATTTAAGGTGTTAGATGTAGTTATTAGGCTAATTATGTAGTAAATAGGTAATATGGAAAAATAGTAAATTTTAAGTTAATTTTGTAAATTAGGGTAATCAGATGTAAAATCTGATTTAGAATGAATTTAGACATTTTGAAATAATAATTGATGTTGGGAGATGGTAATTAAAGTAATAGAAATATTATATGTGTATTATGTACATGGTAAGTGATAGTATATAATATGCAATTATTGGAAATATAATAAATAGAAGATATTAGAATAAAAATTGATATTATATAAATAATAGGGATATATAATAAATCTGATAGAAATCTTGAATTTATGTAATTATATGAAAAATATAAAAATTTCTCACATCAAGAGTAAATTCGGTATACTATTAAGGATTTAAGTGTACCGAGTATAATAAAATACTGACTAGGGGTAATTATGGTATTTAGGATATCTTGAAGTAATGTGATTAATTTCACATTATGAGTTAAAATAAGTTTTTAAGGTTTGAGTATAGAACAATACTTAGAAATCAAACTAGAACCTAATTTAGAAATTGATGCGGAAACCGAACCCAAACCTAACCCCAAACCTAGAATAATTGTAAAAGATTTGAGAACCTAGATAACTGGATATATTAAACCCTAAACAAAACATAACAATAAGCGTTATAGGATAAAACCAACCTATAATAATTATAAGAAAAATTGAAACCACGTTTGTGTTATAGGGATGATTGACAATGGCCTGAGCGAGTTCAACTTCAAGTGAGTGAGCGAGGAGTCTAGGTAAGTTGTGATTAATATGTTGTTGTATTTTGGAGGCTTGAGATTATACTTGGTTATGCTTGTTAAATAGTTGGTTATATGCATATGCATGATTATAAGTGATTCTATAATTCTGTTTATTGTTCTGGCTTGTATTGTATGATTTGTATGAAATGATTGATCACCCTAAACTGGACCTAATCAAATATACAACTTGTAATCATAATCAGACTTGTATGGCAACCCATTAGGAGAAACCTAGGATTCTCTGACCAAATACCGACCCCTTTGAAAGGGATAAAGCAGGATTGCATAATGGTACCTTCTTCATCCTTAGTCAAACTAAGTGACAGGAGAAGAGGTCGCAGTAAGGGTGAAGTTAATGGTTTGAAAGTAGTCGCAGGAGGAGCGATGTCTCTATTGCACAAGCTTGGGTTGGTCGTGAGCTGTTGCATTAACGGCAACTCCTTAACCTGGATTAGAGCGGACGCAATTTCTCTAATCTCACGACGGGCCGGACAACATCGTGCGATGGCCTTTACTTGAACATGCATTGCACCTAATAAGTTGGTTGATAACCTTGTTATGTTTATAATATAGTTTTAAGTCCTCTATCCTAACTTACTAAGCTGTGGTTGCTCACATCCCTATAGACGTCATGCAGGTACTGGCTAAGAAGCGGCTTACAGCTACTCTAAAGCTAGCAACTACTGGATCTTAAGGAGTGAGGAAAAACATTTGAAGAATAAACATATATTTTTAAAGTCTAAGCTTTTATTTTAGAATTTTTCATTTTTGAATAATGTAATAACTAGGAAACATATTACGGTGAAACATTGTAATCATTAATTGTAATAACTGAAGTATAGTGTATACATATATTTTCTTACTTTCTTAAGTAAATGATTTATTTAAATTACGAACTGTTTACTTCAAAGTGGGTTAGTCATGGACGCTTTGTGTAAATTAGGTCTAGGGTAGCAATTGTAAGGCCAACTTCTCTCTTAGAATGGTTTACACAACGGGGCTGTTACTACTCTACCGCTTCGGGGCGTGACAACTTAGTACTTCATTTTTTTAGGAAGGTATGAGGAAGGATGTTGAGGATTTTGTTTAGAGTTACAGAATATGTCAGTAGATTAAATACGTGATAACTTCACTTACTAGACTTCTTTAACTCTTGAATATTTTTAATCAGGTTTTTGAAGAAGTTCCCATGGATTTCCTTACAAGTCTTCTTACTTCTAAGGAATGTTTAGTTATAATGGTGGTAGTTGAAGGCTAACAAAGTATTCACACTTTTGCACTTTACCTACTACATGTATAGCAATAAAGGTAGTAGATTTGTTTGTTCAAATGGTTGTCAAATTATATGGGATTCCCAAGGCCATAATATTTGATAGGGACAAAGTTTCTACTAGCCAATTTTGGCAAGAGGTTTTTAGGTTGAGTAGCATAACACTTAAAATGAGTTTAGCTTACCATCTACAGATAAATGGTTAATCTGAGGTACTCAATAGATGTTTAGAACAATATCTGAGGCCATTTGTGATTGACAAATTGACAAACCACTAGATTAGGTAAAGTATTTGTGTTGGGTTGAATACTACTTCAATACTAGTTTTCATACTAGTATTAAGATGACACCTTTTGTTGCTTTATATGGAAGAAAGCCTTCAAAGATTACAAATCATCTTTAGGGTTCTACTGCAAATGAAGTAGTAGACCAGGAATTGCATATGAAAGATCAGATATTAAAGCAACTTAAGAATAACTTACTTCAAGTCTAACTTAGGATGAAGAATTTGGTTAATAGACATAGAGTAAACAAATCATATCAAGTGGGAGACTTTGTTTATGTAAAGTTACAACCTTAAAGATAAGGTTCAGCAACCTAAATGTTATCTTACAAACTCAACAGATGTTTCTACAATCCTTTTAAGGTTTTAGAGAGAATTAGACCTATGGCATATCAGTTAAAGCTGCCTAAGTATACTAAGATGCACCCTATGTTTCATAGTTCACTTTTGAAGGATGCTGAGGGGGAGTTACCTGTTCCAGTACCTTTACCATAAGATTCTATTGAGAATCATCTTGTGTTCAAGCCTTTAGCTATAGTTGCTACTAGGCAATATCAAACAGTCACAACCTATAGTCAAAGTACTGGTTCAATGGGAGTCTTTATTATTAAAGGACGCATCTTAGATTGATGTTGAGGATTTTAGAGAATCTTATCCTGATTTTCACCTTAAGGACAAAGTGATTTCTCCATCTAGGGAGGGAATTGTTATGCCTTGACAACAAAATGCTAGGGATAAAAAGATACAAAGAAAGCTAAAATATCTTAAGGACAACATGACCTAAGAATACATTGTTTAGAGACTTAAGCATACAAGATTGATAATAGACTTAGGGATATTGTATTTTCACAAAAAATTACTTTGGGCTACAGGATACAACAAATTGTACAACTTATCAACAAACAAATCAATAACCAAATGTAACAGAATATGAAAAAACATATAAATAGTAAGAGAACAAAAAGGGGTACCCATCTTGAACCCCAAATCATTTCATTACTTTCTTCCTTCTTTATCTTCTTGAAGTTCCTTATACACTCGAAGCGCAAGAAGTGAACCTCGCAAAAGAAATCACAAAACAAGTGTTAGTATCTATAAGGTCTTTAAAATTCAAACAAACCTAAGAGAGAGAGAGATACATAGAGCGAAGGAGAGAGTATAGGTACCTTTAAGAGAATTCTATCATATTAGTCAGCGTATTAAGGTTTTGTTTTTATTTGTGTAGAAAGGTAGGCCTCGGCCAAGATAACTAGATTGTGAAAGACTAACATATAATGGAAAATCAAATAACTTTTTACATTTTCTCTCCTATTTATCCAATTTAGAGGGATAGAACCTAAGAAAAGTTTTCCTCCGAAATCTGCTCTTCTCATTACAATCGAATGGATCATTATAAAATACTCGATCCACTTTATTTGATAAAAATCATATAGGGTGACACCTTATATGTTTTCAATTGGGTTTTACGACATGATTCAAATCTTTATAAAGTTTAGAGTCAAGTTTTAAGACTATAAAAAGAACTCGATAAGAAACCTAACCCAATAAAAGATAATAAATTATTTCATAATTTTTATCTTATATATTTTTATTAAGAAGATTAATAAGTATATTGAACATTTGTTTATAAAATTCCTTTAAGGAAAAAAAAATGCTCACAATAGTTTAAAAAATCAAAAGCAAAATAAAATATTTTATATAATCGAGGTAAGAAAAGTTAGATATCAAGTCCAAAATGACCCTTGGAAGCAATTTTAATAATAGAAAGAAAAATCTTATAGAGTTTTATAGTGTTTTCGAATAAACTTAACCCTACAGGGCTAGTTTTGGAATTAAAAGAAAAAACTTTATAGAGATGTTATAGGGTTCTACAAGACACTAAACCTATAGGGGCAAATTCGATTTTATAACACATGTCCCAAAATTTACATCATTCCGTACCTCTCATTTTTTTTCCTTCCTTTGTCCAAATAAAAGAAAATATATTAAAAGTCCAACTTCCGACCATTTTTCCTTCTCTCCTTCGAATCATAAACTAAATATTAGTTAATTTATAGAGTTAATTCCATGTCGATCCCACATGGAAAGTTAAGATAGTGTCTTCAACAACTTGAAAACTTTCCCTCGTCTTCTTCTTCATCTCATTTGTCCTCTTTGTCCTCTAACATCAACCGGATCTTCATAGCCTAAAATTGATTCATCCAACCGATACAATAACGCAATATGATTTTTCACTAAATATCTCACAATACAATGTAGATTAGCACAAATTGAAAATGAGCAAAAAACAAACCAAAAATTTCAACTTTGTGTAAGGGATGTAAATTACAATATATGTCATGTAATTGAAGATTGGCTTTCCTTGTGGCTCACATGGTCATGTTTTCATATGATACAGGACATATGCATAAATTAATGGGTCAAATGAAACCACATACCGAGTTATTACCATATATTCTTAAAAACATATTAAACATAAGTTACCAAGAGTTTGATCTCTCTATTTCCTTTTTTAGGCCTTACCTTCTGATTCCACAATCCATCAATCGTGCTACCTTGATCATTTCTGGATTTGGTTGTGAGACAAAGGCTTGTTGATCCATACCCCATCACTCTAAATGGAACTGAAGCTTTAATCCAAGAAACTGCTATAAGATTCAAATGGCAAATGTTGTTTTACATGCTAGGAAGATGAACATACGGGGCAAGCTTTCGCGAAGTTTTAGTATATCTTGATAGGTTAGCATACGACTCATCATCTAATTAAGTTACTTAGATTTTGATTATTATAGTTTCTTTTTTCGACAACTTATTTTGCCAGGTATGTTGGGGACGATAAGTTTTATCTCCATTGATAGGCAATTCCACCGAAGAGAGATGGGTACTTCAAGAAGTTATTTAAGTATTTCGGAAAATTTTACAACTATTTTTAAAAATCTTTGAAATTATACAAATCTCCATTTTTTAGAAATTAGCACTTATACCTTGGAATATTGATATGGCAATGTAAGTATACATTTTAACTAATATAGCATAACGATTAATTATACTACCAGACCATGCACCCACGATATGTATGCAAAAAAAAAAAAAAAAACACACACACACCCCCATACACATTAAAAGTATTTTAAAACTTTTACATCAAATTAAGTATTTCAATTTGGACAATTTATTTCTAGAATTCTTTGAAGATTTTTAATTAAATAAAATTTTTTAAACAGTTTCTAGTATAATCAGTAATGCAAAATGTGTATAAATAGATGAGTATCATGAGAAGTATCCATATGATAAAAACAAAAGTATTAAAATTATAAATGAAAGTTATATGTGTAGTAGAGAGAGAGAGAGAGAGAGAGAGAGAGTGATTAATTATAATGATAGAAAGAGAGTGAAATGAGAGAAGAAAATATAATAAAATCTTATATTAAAGTTTGTATAGTTGAATAGTAGTTAAAATTAGTTATTTTCTTATTTTCCCTTAAATAATATAGATAATTTGAATTAATGAATGTATTTAATTGGAAAATACAATAAAATTAATAATGAAATGTTGAAAATTTAAAAAAGAAAGAAAGAAAAAGCTAGAAAGTAAAAAAAAAAAAAAAAAACCTATATAAGGGGTGGTCAATGACCATCAATGGAGGCCACTTTTCTTTTTTTTTTTCTCCTAATGTCATGTGATTTCTCCTATTCTTTTTTATTTTAGGCATTTTTAGTACTTTTTAAGATTAATTAATCAATAAAAATAATTTATTATCATGTAAGCTTCTCCAAGGTTAAGTATCAACTTTCAAAATCCACACATCATGGCTCTAGATCTTGTCATATACAACTCATAAGGTATAATATTGGCATAATTTGCTCCAACATATAGCATCTAAAATATACATGCAAACAATGAAAAAATAAATCTACCTAGGTCATCTAAGACCATTTGTTTATGCTCTCTTTGGTTTTGGTGGAGATTCCCATCTCTAGCATTAATTTCATTATCCATACCCTCAATTTTCACCACAAACTTAGTGTTTAGGCAACGAAAAGAAGCTAAGTTTGATGGCATCGTATATGCCAATTTCTTTGTGTATATTGCCTTTCTCTTGTTTAATGTAACAGACTCAAGAAGAGGGCTCTAACTTGAAGCACATAACATTTTCAACTAAAGAGTACCTCTAAGGGGGATGCAACTTGTTGAAAGAAAAAAAAGATTATTTGAAAAGGGATAAAGTTCATGTCATATTCATCGATAGCATGATGGAAGATGACTAAGGTAGCACACATCCATATGTAAGCTACCTGGTTTCTTGGGTACTCTTTCTTTTACGAATTGGCTCGATACATATTTCCAATAACATTTCTTAAACCCCATTCCCATCAACCTAAGTAAACCCATAAGTCTCTAGGCTATATGTGATAAAGATAAAGGTTAAATACTTTTATTTATCACATATGTATATTTTCTATATAAATAGCATTACTTACCTATACTAAATCTTCATACTCCTCTACTTCCTTTCCGCACTCTTCCAGTTCTTCTTCTATTCTTCACTTATGCAAGTTGTAGATATCATTTATTTGTATTTTTTATTCATTTGTAGACATTTTATCATGGTATTAGAGCATAAAGTGTTGCAATTTCCATCATAAATGATCAAATTTCACCATAGCCAGATATGTCATCTCCGTATTTCATTCAATAATCATATCCTCAAAATTTGGTCTCAATTATGCTTGTTTTGAATAATTTGAACCATAATACATCGAGTAAATCATTTTTTTCTTGCTTTATCCATTTGAAGTAAGGTTGGCTTTATCGATGGATCAATTCCTATTCTAGCGAAATTGGACTCATTATTTTCAATATGGAATTGTTATAACAATCTTATGCCACCTTAGATTTTGTGCTCAATCTCACCACAAATTGCTTCAATAGTCTTATACATGAATTTTGCAAGGTACATATGGGACAAATTAAAGATTAGGTTTTCTCAACTAGATGACACTCAAATTATCAATTATATCATTTACTTAGTAGTATAGTCCAAGGGAATCGAATAGTAGATGACTATTTTACTTAATTGAATACATTTTGGAAAGAACTTAGGAAATTATCCATTGCCAAAATTTTCTTGTAGATCTAGTAATCAATAATGTTTCGACAAGTTTTTTTTAAATTTCTCAATAGGCTTGATGATAATTTTTCGACTCTTTAATTTCAAATTTTGGTTTTAAATTCCTTTTCCACTAGATAAAGCTAACAATTTGGTCATTTGAGATGAAATCCAGAGATTGAATAAGCTTAAGGAAATTCTTGTCACTATTTCTTCTACAATTGTAAGTAGTATTGATCTAAGGTAAATGTCTACAAATAATTCGATTGAGTGATGGATGTCTTTGGCATTATAGAATTGGTCATCCATCACTTGATTGAATGAAACATACATACAAACTTGATGAATTGAACCGATTGCTTATACTAAGCTTGATTATTTGATATATCCTTTAGCAAAACAGCATTGTTGCTCATTTTCTGCACATATAAAAGATACATCTAGTGCCTTTGAATTGACTCATGTTTATGTTTAAGGTCCATATGCAACTCCTAGTGTTAAAGAACACAAGTGTTTCCTTACTATTATAAATGATCTAACACAAGTGAATTTATGCCATAAGATCTAAACATGACGTTTCTTTTATCATTCCTAATTTCTATCAACTAGTTTTAACTCAATCCAATCAAAAAACTAGGGTTCCTTGATATGATACTGGTCTAGATTTTTCTTTATTTGATTCCAATCCATCAAATGGCATCATATGTAAAATTTCTTATGTTGAAACACCACAAAAAAATGGTGCTGTTGAACGTAAACACCAACATATTCTTAATGTTGCTAGAGCTTGACTTTTTCAACTTTATTTACCTTTGTACTTTAAGGGGATGCTATATTTACTACTACAAATTTAGTTAATTGTATAGCAACTCTTGTTCTAAAGAGAAACACTTATTTTAAATATTGCTTCATGAAACTCCTTCTTATACACATTTTCATGTATTCAAATCACTTTGTTTTGTTTCTATCATTACTATTAATTATAAGAAATTTGATGCTTAAGTACATCCATGTATTCTTATTGGTTATCTTGCTGCTATTGGAAAATATAAACTATATGATTTAGTTGACATAAAATATCTTGTTTTGAGTGATGTTTTGTTTTTAAACAATTAATCTTTTTCAAATCCATCAAATACTCACTGTTATTCTGATCTTTCTAGATCTTTTATGGACTATTTATTTACTTCGTATGATATGATAATTTTTCAGCTCATCCTATTATCAATAAATACTAATAGTGTTAATGTTCAATGGTTAGATGAATTGCATTACGTCCATTATTGATGTGCATGATGCCATACAACATGTAATAGAATCTAATACAAGAAATGTTTCGATTCTATGTCACAGTTAAATAGTTACTCAAATTTCAACTTTTCTCACTAATTGGCATCATAATTTTAGTATTGCCTTGGTTGACAAATCTTCGCATTCAAAGCTTTTTCCTCCTTCCACTTCTTACCCAATTCAACTTACCCTTCATTTCATGCTTTTTCAGTTTTACTTTCTCAATATTTTGAACCCTCTTATTATGTACAACTTGTGAATTTTGAAACATAGCACTAAAACATAACTAAAGAACTTAAGGCTTTAAAAAATAACAACACTTGAACCATTATTTCTTTTCCTAAATGCTAGAGGTAAATATATAGTAAGTCACAAATGGGTGTATAAGCTAAAAACAAAGGTTAATGGAAGCATTTATCATTATAAAGCCCATCTCATTGCTAAAGGACACAGTCAAAAAGAGGGGTTTGATTACAATGAGACTTTTAGTCCTATAGTCAAGCATGCAACTATTTGATTATTCTTCTCTCTTATTGCTATCTTTAATTGACACATCTATAAAATGGATATTCATAATGCTTTTCTAAATGGAAAATTATAGGAAGAAATGTACATAGACATACCTTTAAGTTTGGAGGGAAGGAGGGAGTATGATGGTGGCACTATTAGTTTTCAAGCTAAATAAATCCTTATATCACTTGAAGCAAGCCTTAAGGTAATGGAATGTGAGATTAACAACTTTTTTATTAGCTAATGGGTTTAAGCAATCACACAATGATTATGCTCTTGCCACTACATGTGTTAGAGAAGACTTCATCGTTATACTTGTATATGTAGATGATCTTGCTATTTTACAAGTAAATTAATAGAGGTTATTGAAGAGTTCAAGTAGTTTTTGAGTACTTAATTTAAGGTGAAAGATCTGGGAATCTTAAGATATTTCATTAGACTTAAGTTAGTAAAATCAACTGAATGATTAGTATTGAGCTAAAGAAAGTTTGCACTTGACATGTTATCAAAAACAGTTTTCCTCAATTTAGAGCCATCATCCACTCCTATAGTAGCTAATCATAAGCACACACAACATTATTAAAGTGATGTCATTGACGCTACCTTCAATAAGAAAATGGTTGGTAAGCTATCGTATTTATCAATTACAAGGCCAAAAGTTGCAAATTGTATCCATATTCATAGTCAGTTCATGGACCTAAATAAACACATTAAAAAGCTTTAAAGAAAGAGCTCAAATATAAATCAATGAGATAAGGATCGTTCCTTTCAAACAAGTTCAATTTGGTTATTATAGCTTATAATGATAATGATTGGGCAGGGTGTCTTAGCACAAGGTACTCAACAATTTGTTTTTCTAGTTTCCTTGAAGATTTACTTATTTGCTAGAAATCAAAAAACCAACCTACGATTTCTCTTAACATTTCCGAAATAGGGCATAAGGCATTAGCTTACACAACTTGTGAAGTTATGAGGTTTTTTACACTGCTTAGGAGTTTAATGTAAATTGCACAACTACTATCCAATTATTTTGTGATAATAAGTTAGCTCTTCATAAAACTCACAATCCAGTTTACCATGAGCAAACCAAACATTTAGAAAGGGATCTTCATTTTATACATGTTAAAGTTTCTAAGGGAGTTATTTTACTAATGTATGTTCAAAGCAAGATGCAATGGGCTAACATGTTTTTAGAAGGACACAAAAGTTCAGTTTAATTTTCTCTTGAGTAAGATGAGAGTACTTAACATATATACACCATGTTAAGGGGGAGTGATAAGATAAAGCTTAAATATTTTTATTTATCACACATATGCATTTTTTGCATAAATGACAAAGCTATCTGTATTGAAGGTTCATAGTGACACTAACAAAATTAGTTCATGTTCCTTTCCACGAATCTTTCAATTCTTGTATTCTTCAATCGTACTAATTGTAGATTTCATTTCTTTGCATTTTTCAATTAGTTATAGACATTTTATCAATATGCATTAGCAATAGATATAATTTTTAGTATACTTGGTACTAATATTTGCTACTTCTTTTGCAAGAGTGCTTAACACTTTACTTGAGTCTCTCTTTAACCTATTGCAATGACTTATTATTGCATTCTTTTCTCCTCATTTTAGTTGGAAATTGAGTGAATATAAATATGTATCACCAACCTAAATCAAAAGGGAAAAGAAGAAGAATAATTAATCAACATCATTGCAAAATTAAAAAAAAAATAACAAATTATGCCAACATAAGGAACTTTTTAATCGAATAAAGTAAATTACATGTGTTTCTTAGCCCTGCATACTGCATAAGCATCCCTATGAGTAGCATCTATTATGCAATGCCACTTGACTCCAACATTAGGTAATCTAGGCAATCCAACTCCAAGAGCAACAAAACCATGCAATTCTACATTAACACCACAATCAATGTCAATACCAAAATGACCAACTACAACATTACTTTCTTGTATATTTCTATGCTCAAGTTTACTCAATCCACTAGCATTTCACAAGTCACTTTCCTGTTAATTCTCAAATGTCTTTTAGAGTGTTCATGGTTTCGTTCATTGACCAAATTGAATCGAACTACATTTGAAAAGGTTCAATTCAAACACTTAATGAACTAACTAGCTTTTAATAGTTTAGGTTTCTTAACTGAACTAATATAAATGTGGTCTTGTTTAATTCGGCTCAATTCAAACCATTTCTAAAAACATTTTGTTTTAGTTGATAATATTAATAATAAGAGTTTTCAACTAAACATTGATATTCAAAATGATAAATATTACATAATTAAAGGCACATGACGTTATATCATGTTGAAATTGCCATTTAGGTAATAATGAAGGTATGCGAGTCTACTTAAGAGATAAGAGATAACAATCAAGGAAAAGGAGTGAATGTGAAAAGTGAAAGTAATATGAGAAATGGCAAAAAAGAGGTAAATATGGTTAATAATGAATTATCTATATGATTTAAAACTAAAAAGTATCACTTTTCTTAATAAGAAGCAGTTTAGTTTGAGCTTAATTAGTTCACTTAGTTCAAACCCTAAAATCGACCTATGAACTAGGAACAACTTAGATCTTCTCCCATTCAAAGCATAAATGGAACCAAAATATAAAAGATTCGCAATGTGCATTTCATTCTGATTCAATTCAATTCAGCACATTTGATGAATGGCCTCAATAGTCTTCTTCTTTGAACTAATTTCAATTTAATTCAAGAATAATTGGTTCGTCCAACTCAACAAAGATCCACAATATGCAATTCATTCCAACTCAATTTAGTTCAATTCATTTGATGAATGCCCCAATAGTTCTCTTCTTTAAACCAATTTATCTGACTAAAAAACAAATAAACATTAATGAATATAATTAGACAAAAAAAGAAGAAGAAGAAAAGAATCAACTAATATAATAAAAGTAGACAAATAGATTTTGTATAATTCTTCTTTTTAAGGCCCCTTCTAATATTGTATCCCATTGCTTGCACAATATAAAACACACATCTTACTGACTTTATTCATGCTTTTCTTCTTTTACTAAAAAGGCCCAAAAAATAAATTAAACAAGTGCAAACAAGAAATATACCCTTTATTTCACTCATTCATTAGGGAAATTGATGAAACCAACTGAATTTTCCCTTTTTTTTATGACAAGGTGATCGGATCTCAACAAAGATATAAATAAAGCAACAAGTATAGTTAATAGTAAGTGTTTAAACTCTTAAAATTCTTTTGTGATTTCAAATAAGAGATTTCCAATGTTTTCAATATTAAATTGAAGGGCAAACCCAAAAGCATCATTCAAAAAGGAGTTTTAGGATAAAATTTAAAATGACTCATCTAATCTACTCAAAGTTAAACGATTCAATCAATTTTCCTTTATTGGCAAAAAAAAAATGAATTTTCTCTTGGAAATCCTAGAAAATCCCTTACTTAATAGGCATAAATCACAATTATGAAATAAAATCTAATATAGTCAAACTTAAGCCATTGATTAGATAATAATTATCAAAAATAGTAAGTTTATGAAATTGAATAATTGGAATCATGACTTGGAACACAATAATCAAAATTAAGATTAAGTTCAACAAAAAGAAAAAATATATATAGATTTTAAAATTCAATAGGGTTTACCAAAGGTTTAAGCTTAGTCGACTTAAGTGTTTAAGAAATCTAAGAGACACCTAATCACTAGACAAGTTAACCTCACCTCCCTTAGCCAATCTCTCTTAACCTATGCAGATTGCATAATCCTCAATTATGCCCTAATTTGCCTAAAATTGGAATTTTCAAGTAAATAAATGGGAAAAACAAAAAATAAACTTAAAATTTATAATCTATAAATGATATTGATTGACGTTACAGAATTGATTAGGAATTAATTGGACTTCTTTCAAGGAATTATGTGCATTGTTTATACTTGTAATTTAGAAAGTGGATATAAATAACTATTATGGATTTATGATTGCTACTAATGATGCTTGGTTGTTATATGATGAACCTTAAATATGAGCTTTGAGTTAAGTTGTTGAGTATGAGATGTTTAGTTCTTCGTAATGATGATGGTTATATGATCTTAAAATCTGAGGATATATGTTCGTTACACTTTGGATTCATGTTCTTGGGATCTAATAATCCATGTTCTTGGAACTTTTAGATTCGTATTCTTGGAATTTTTGGATTTGTGTTTTTTTGAATCTATGAAATAGCTTTGAAAAGGGAAAATGTGAGATGGAATTTGATTTATCCATACAAAGTTGATAAGGGAATTGTTTTAAATGAAATATTCATATTGTTGCAATTTTATACTCTTATTTTTTAACGAATAATTGTTAAGTGTCATGGATGATACATTCGTGTATATGCTTAGACTAATGTATGGTATGGCATATATATATATATATATATGCATATATGTAGTATTCCTATACTAAGATCACGGTTCACCCTTACTAGAACTTTATTTTATATGCTGATAACATTAAAATTAAAGACTTGATATTTTATGGACTATAAGAGTAAGAAGATACGACAGTTGTTATGAAGATATAAAGAATTGATAGAGCTCATTATTATATAGTTATCACTTAGTTAATATTTAAATTTCAAAGATTATATTTGTAAATACAATGATTAATTCTTTTAAATGTTATAATTTAAAGTTGTCAAGAAAATTTACTAAATTGAGCAGTTAGATAATTTATTTGATAAATTTAAATTTGGAGAATCTAGATAATAGTTTTGAGCCTTGCAAGCTCTTGCTATAATGAGAATATGTAGCAAAGTAGCTATGCCCTCTAGTTTCAGGGCATGACATTTACCTTACCCTCTGTTTTAAGTAACTTATGTCTTTTATGAAACTTTATTATGATAGGAATCTTCATTTTCTCATAATTTTTCCCCCATATTTATAGCTTACACTTGAATAAAATATATGGTTGTAGATGCAATCGTATGTTTCTTTTGTCGATCACTTACTTATGTACTTGTCGACATCATACCTTAAGTACATTATTACACTGCAAGTATGAGAATATGTACTCCCATTTAAGGCCTACACATTGTAATAATATATTTTTCCTCCAAGTTAACACCAAAAGCCTTTTGCATTGTTAAACATCTGGTGCATGTTTTCATTAAGCAAATGGTGATAATTGGCAACAACATCCTTTTCTTGTAGATCTTTCAAATTCAAAAAGTATATTGTTCTGTTTAACTCTAACATACCTCTCTCTTAACTATAGCAATATCCATAATTACTTCATCATGTATTCTATGGTAAAAGTAATTCACATGTAACACATTATAATGATAATTAAGTTGACTATTTCTAAGACCCACAATCAATTACCTAAAGTTTAGCTCATAAAATATAGAGCGATTAGTTAAAGGATCCGATTAAGACTAAATTATCAAATAAAGTTAGAAATATTAGTAAAAGTGATCCCGTAAGTTCGAATTTAAAAAAATAACCAATAAAATAAAAGAATATAAAATTTCTAAATTTTAAGTATATAACTCGTTATTTATCGAAAATATATAAAATACATTCCGATAACAAACGAATCGCTAGAGATAAATTATATTTATACTAAAAATCATAGAATGACCTAAATAATATTTAGGAATATTTATTTGTATTATATATGAATTTACATATAGGTAGAAATACGCATAATTACTTAAAATACATGAAAATGTGCTAAAATAATAATAAATAATTAAAGAAAATTCATAATTAATTAATAAAAAATCAGGAAAAGTAAGAAAAAATATAGAATTGAGGTGTGGCAATCGAGAATTGAAGAAATAAAAGGAACCAATCAAATTACAACAAGTAAAAAATAAGAAAAAGAAAAGATAAAGCAATTGTGAAATCAATTTAATACACAATAATTCCCTAAAAACTTTATAAATACCCCAATTTTTTTAGAAGCTCATTTTGGATCTCAGGAAATTTAGAAAATTAAAGAGAGATGAAATTGAGAGTAAATTAGGGTTTTAGAAAAAATTACAAAAAAACTGTACAGTTATGGCTTTTAAGCAGAACCCAGACTCGACGAGCAACTAAGAGTGGCCGGCCACCACCACTACACGGTGGTGGTAATGCCCAGGTGGGCCGACATACCCTTCGTCACCGATGGTGGCCGGAGCCACCAATTTTGGTGAGCCCCGATTTCTACCATATTTTTCTTAAATTGTTAAAAATATCAAAATTAATTAAAAAATTATGAAACTTGTTATTCTGAAATATTTTTGTATTTAGTTTTTAGAAAAAATATTATTTTGTTGAAAATATGTCTCGTGATGTATAATCTTTAAGAAATCATGCAAAACCAAGCATGTTTCGGTTTAAAAATAAATGACCTTAGGAGTATAGTTTTGAGCCCACAATTTTTGTACAAACTACTTAGGTGATATAGAATAGTTCTATAAAGCCCGTTTTCAAAAAATAATTTTCAAAATTTTTAGATAATTTTTAGGCCTTAAAATGATGCATAAAATGGGTAAATTAGGGTTAATTAAGTAATTAAATGGGTAATTATTGATTTGATGCACAATTATATGTTTTAGAATGTTAAAATCTGATGGAGTATGCTATTTGCAGCATTTAGAGTGTTAGATGTAATTATTAGCATATTATATAGTAAATATGTAATAGGTAAAAAAATGAGAAATTTTGAATTAATTTAGTAATTTAGGGTAATCGGGTTCAAAATCTAATTTGGGATGAATTTAGATATTTAGAATGTTATTTGATATTAGGAGATGATATTTGAAGTAATAAGAATATTAAATGTGTATATTTTGTACACATTAGGTGATAATATGTAATTATGAAAAATTAATAATTAGGAAAATATTGGTTAGAATTGATATTATGATAATAATAGGAATATATAACAAACCTGGTAGGAAACTTAAATTAGGGTAATTATATGAAAAATGTAAGATTTTCTCATAACGAGTGTGAATTTGATAATTAAATTAGGATTCGGATGTACCACAAGGACTAGAACACTAATTAAAGACTAAAACGATATTTAGGATATCCAAAGATAATGTGATTAATTTCGCATTATGGGTCGGAATGATTTCTTAGGGTGTACATATAAATCTCTAACAAAAAACTGAGTTAAAAATTAATGCGAAAACTGAAACAGAACTTAACACAATTCAAGAAGAATCATAAAAGACTTAAGACCTAGATAATTAGGTATATTAAACCCTAAACAAAAAATAACAATAAGGGATAAAACCAACTTATAATAGTTATATGAAAAACTGAAACCATGTTTGTGTTATTGAGATAATCGGCAATAGCCTGAGTGAGTCGGACCTCGAGTGAGTGAGCGAGGTGTCTAGGTAAGTTAGGATTAATATAGTGTTATATTTTTAAGGCTTAAAATTGTACTTAATTGTGCTTGTTTTGAGCTAATGATATGATTTTTTATTTGGTGCTTAACTTGTATTGTATGATTTGTATTAAATGATTGATCGTCCTAAACTGAACCTAATCAAATATATGACTTGTAATCATAATCAGACCTGCATAGCAACCCATTAGGGGAATCTAGAATTCTCTGGCCAAATACCGACCCTTTTAAAAGGGATAGTGCTGGATAGCATAACGGATCCCTTCTTCATCCTTAGTCGAACTAAGTGACAAGTGAGGAGGTTGCGATAAGGGTGAAGTCAATGGTTTGAAGGTAGTCGCGGGAGAAGCAGTGTCTTCATTGCACAAGCATAGGTTTAATTGTGAGCTATTGCATGAACGGCAACTCCTTAACCCGGATTAGAGCAGGCGCAATTTCTTTAATCTCACGACGAGCCGGATAACGTCGTGCGATGGCATTTGTATATTCATGCATTGTGTTTAACTAAATCAAGTGATAACCTTGTTTGTGTTGGTGGTATAGTTTTAAGTCCTCTGTCCTAACTTACTAAGCTATGGTTGCTTACATCCCTATAGATATTATTACAGGTGCTGGTTAAAAAGCGGCTTATAACTACCCTGAAGCTAGCAACTGTTGGATTTTGGGAAGTAAGGAAAAACATTTGAAAAACAGACATATATTTTTAAGGTGTAAGTTCTTATCTTAGAATTTTTCATTTCTGAATAATGTATTAACTAGGAAATAGATTACGATGAAATGTTGTAAATGTTAATTGTAATAACTAAATTCTAGTGTATATATATATATATATTTTCTTACTTTCTTGAGTAAATGACTTATTAAAATTATAAACTGTTTACTACAAAGCGGGTCAGTTGTGGATGCTTTGTGTAGATCAAGTCTATGATAGCAGTTGTAAGGCCAACCTCTATCTTAGAATGAGTTATACAGCGGAGCTGTTATAACTTTACCACTTCGAGGCATGACAATATTGCTTAGCACTTCAACACGATTAACTCAGCAATAATCTCTATTAGCTCTTATTATGTTGAGGCTTTGAAAGCTACTAAAGGTATTCTCTAAAGCTCTTATCCCTTTTTTTTTTCTCTAGTTAGGCAAAAAAATTACTTAAACAACAACAATGCTTAATACGAAAAAATCATGTTCCCACCTCTATGATATAACTCATACATGATCACTTATCATACATTTACAAAACAAAAAGAGAAAACACATGAATGAAGAACAATTGAACTCACATCTAAGTACAAATTCAAAAGCTCTAATACTAACTAATGACGCTAGTTAGTCTAATACCCATGTCCATCTATCCTCATTTTCCCCTTTAATCTATGTCCATGTAATAAGAGACATTCAGCTATTTATATCTTAAGCAATAACAAAGAGAATCTCCCCTTTCTAATCCTTTAAGGAAAAAAAAAAAAAGATCATTAAAGCCAAGGATTGACCTATAAGCAACCTAAAGTCTTTATATCTTACATATCTTTATATGATAACAAAGAAATCAACCACGTTTATATACGTGCTTTTCTCATTAATTAGCTTTTACTTACTTTAAGTTAGTGCTTCACTAGGAAAATCCAAGAGAAATCATCCTTAATTTTACAAATGCAAGATACCCTAAGGGATTGAAGGACCAAAGCATGATTTGAAGAAGAAAACTTACCTATACAGGATGAAGTTCAATCTTAATTGAAGTAAGACAGAAACCCACAAAATTTGAAGATTTGAACTTTGATCCAATGAAGGATGACTTTATCTCAAAGTTATCCCATACTAACAAGTGAAGCTTTTAAGTGAATTTAATGATCTAAAGTCTAATAACGGCATGATAAAATGGAGACAATAAAAACTAGGTAGCTTAAAATCTATTTCAATTGGACAAAGCAAAAAACTTCTTTCTATTAATTGCATACTTTATAGTTTGAGTACTATTGATAGATTTTTGTTAAAAAAACTCCAACTTTGTCCAACTAAAATCTTGCGTATTTTGCAGATTAGACTACTAATATAAATATAACTCTTGTACTTATAAATCTAATTCATTAATTAAAGATTTTTCTCAATCAAGTGTAACTTAAGTTTTTAATGTTGTTTAGCATAGTGATTTTAAGCTTGTTTTTATTTGTTGTGTGAAAGATTAACATATGTTGTTACTAGTATTTTAGATTTTAGAGTCACTCTGCTACTCCAAGAACCAATAGAAATTTTCTATTGTTTTATTAAGCTTATATTTTCTCATATTGTTTATTATGTATAGTTAAACTAAACACTTAATGGATTTTTAATACTAAATATTTTTGCCAAACTTTATTTCAATGGAATTCTTTTAGGCAAACATGGCAAGTTTTTTTTTTTTTCTATTTTCTAAAAATGGTTTCCTACTTATAGGTTGGTAAACTAAAGCCATTTTTTTTTTTTTTACAATTAAGTCTATTTGGATAAAGTAATAAATAACTTAATACAGTCCCTTGGTTCTTAAAATGCTAAATCGGTTTTGAAATTACCAATGATCAATGGGAGTCAAAATGTTGGACATGATAGGTCACAGGTAAATATTTTCATGAATTTGTTGAAACCCAAAGCTTCCAATTAACCATTGTTAGACTATACTATAAATCAATATGAATAGAGTTGAGCATGATATTATAATACTTACACTAAGTTAAATAGAATTTTCAAAACTTTAGTTATTTTCATAGTTAGGTTGGTTAGCTCAAAAATCGTTTTTCAAAAATTTTTCGATAAATTAGTTATTAGTATAGCTTACTAAACAATCATAATACTTACACTATAAAGATACTCAAAGTTTGAAAGTAAAACCACATCTAATTTCTCATGACAATTGAGTGTACTTATTTGATAAATTATTGTTAGTATGCTCACAAAAAGATGCTTGAAACAAAGTAGTAGATTTCAAGCAAGCCCTTGATGCTCTTTTTTCAACTCTTTATGAAATTAGAATAAAATCAAATTATCTTAACTGTTTTTTCTTTTATCCAGGCTACTTCTCAAACAATGTCTCAAATTTTGATTTTTATCATTTTCTTAGGATTGGAAAATTTGCCCTTAAACATATCTTTTTGTTTGACATTATATTGTAAACCTTATGCACTCTAATAATGATGCATTTTATAATTGATTACGAGCTTCCATTTCATTCTTATGCTCACCCAAGTGCAATTTTGACCTCTCTTCACCTCTTTATGAATCATGGATAACAAAATTATCCATTGATGACGAGTTTATAGGCTCTTTCATATTATTGTCATTGAATCTCTAAACTCTATCATGTTCGAAAAGTGGATATGAGTGTTTCAAGTCTTAGATGTCAAGATTGTGTTATTGTAATAAACATAATAATACAATTCAATGAATTTAATTGCTGCATTTAATAAATATAAGCTTGTATGTAATATGATATATAACTGTATATGTGCAATTTGATATGTACCAAGTTTCATGATTCACTCTTTTGGGATTATTTTGTTTTAGGTATTAGTGATTTCTCAAACTATTATAATGAGTTGTGCTATGACTTATATTTTAGGAGGGGGATCAATTGTGGTTATGATTACAACTTTGATGGTTAAAGGATGAATTATATTAAGAATACTAAATTTTTATACTTTCTTAATAATAATGTTAATTATAATTTATGGAAGTTATTTAGATATTTTTACTCCTAATAGGTATCTAATCATTTACATACTCCTATAAGGGATGCAAATGTGTGGTAGGGCAATCACACGCTGTTATCTAGGTGTGACAATTATCGTTGTCAAATCTACATAGTAATTAACCCTTTTGTTCACTTTCTTGCATTCTCTTTGTGCAACTTCTCCTTTTGCATCCCAGGCTTCAAGTTGCTTAGTTAGATCATAACCCTCATAGATGTAGACAGCTCTTATAAGTGCTAATCTACATTTATCATCTACCTCTCTATATTATTTATGACAGCCACCCTTAAAATTGTTCATGCTCTCACTTAAATTTACTATAAAATTCAATCTCAACCATAGTACAATTTCAACAACCAAATCACAATCAATCAATTAAAATCACGAATCTATTAGTGATTTAATTCCACTTAAACAAACTATAAGCTCTAATTTCTTAAAATCTTAATTAATGGGAAAAAATTGCAATCAAATTTCCCATTTTTACCTCAAGCTCTTGTACCAATTATGATTTGCACAGGATTAAGATATGATTCCAAAAGTAATTGCTAGACACTTTGATGCCAAATCTGATATGTCATGGAAGCTATACTTGATAAGAATTATAATTTAATGATTTTCTTTTTTTTTTTTTGCTATATTTATAAGACAAAACTATAAAAGGGATATAAAAAATATATGGGTTGGGTAACAAACACCAAATCTAAGATAAATGAGAAATTAACATTACACATAAGCTTCAATGTATTTGCAACACCTTAAGCCAAAAGTAACAAATAGCCCTATTAAGAAATACTAAAGGGCCTCTTTCAACTAAATTTACTACATTAAGCTTATAAGCCAATACAATTCCTCCCCTACAATCCACATGAGATTACAAATACATGAGGTATTGCAATCGCTAAGGATGCAATCGAGACAGGTTTAGGATGGGTTCTATAAAAACCTAAACCCATCCTAATTACTTGTGGGGGTCCCCAAAACCTACAAAAAAAAAAAAAAAAAAAAACAACCACCTTATGGTGTTTTTTAACATTGGGTAGTAACCCACCCTGATTAGAAATACAATACTCAATACTCACTTCACCTCAACCCTTGAAAAAATTAATTAAACGTTATAGATTCTTTTTTTTTTTTTTTTTTTTTGCTTTTCCAAAAATTGTGTTACCCATGTCCAAAAGTTTATATTAAACACTTAATAACTAGTAAGAAAACTTAGTCATGATGAGTGAATACCATCCCTACCCACTACTATATGAAAATAAATGAAAAGATTAAGAGAGTAGAAGTTAAAAGGAACTTGGAATTAAAAAAATAAAATGTTTAGTATTATAAGCATGATATATGATACTTATGTTATTATATTATTAATTTCTAAAAAAAAGTTATTCATTTATTCTTTTCTACCAAGTCGAGTTTCCTATCGAGTTTTTCTTAAATCCCTTAACCTACTCTTGATAAGAATTAGCCCACTGGATCGATCAATCACAGTTAAGCTAAAGGACTCTAAAGACTCACTCAGAAGATACTAGCTAAAACTCGTATTGGAGACAAAGATTCTTATCCCGACCTAATTACCAAACCCTCATGTGTGTCAAATCCGCTCCTATTTAGTGGCTATGCTTTATCCTAAAAAACTGCTCAAGATTGGCCAAGCCGAGCTCCCAAGCCAACCACAACTCAGGCTAACTCCTCTTTAAAAGGACTAATTGACCACCAACCTAATCCAAATTAGGTCAACTCCTAATTGCAAATTCTCTTCTTGCTCTCAACCACTTGTACCATATATTTTACATCCAGCTACTATGTAACACATGTCTTTTGGCATGACATTTCAGAAAGATACTTTTTCTTCCGTACTAAATATTCTTTGTCTCTTTTACCTCTTTTAATATATATTATATAACTTTATTGTAAGAATACCCTTTTTGTCTTTTCATACACATAAAGTAACCTTAGTGGATGGATATATAAACCCTCACTTATTTGTACGCAAACACAACTCAATAATATCAAATTATTCAAGTATCCTTTGAGTAACCCTAGTATTCTTATTTCCCCTTAACTCTTATCTATTCTTTTTAGTAAAGAGTAGTGGTGAGTGACACTTCAATTCAAACCGATGAGTTATATCTGATGAATCGTAGGCCAAGTAAGATCGAGTCATACGTCATATACATTTGGTAACTACCCAAACTTTGTTAGCTTTTCTTTTGCTTTGTCTCATTGTGGTGCCTCTCCGTGCATCTGACCTGACAAACATATCAGATCCTAAATGTTATCAAGTTTTATTCTATGTCCTAACACTCGACCCTATACGTTATAATGTTTTTATTGAGTTAGACAAGTCAGGTACCCTATAATAATTCATCTAGTTGCATCTTTAAAAACTACACCTCCCTACCTCACCTTCTTCCCAAAACTCGACATCCTCATCATAAGACCTTATAATTTAGCCATGTTCTTCCCCCTTTTCACTACACAACTTGGTTCATTACTATTGTCACGCCCCGAACAAGAAAAGTCATAACAGTCCTACCGTGTAAACTAATCTAAGATAGAAGCTGACCTCACAGCTGCTATCGTAGACGCAGTTTACACAAGGCGCACAACTCAACCAGCTTGAAACGTCTGTTCTGACATCTGTTAATATCCAAACCTGTGGTAAAGCTTTTACAAAATACTTGTTCTATACAATCTGCTATTTAGTACCACAACAGTAATTATACAAACATTTCACGTCCAAGGATAAAGTTTACAATCAGAGTTTATTAAAAACCACAGGTTTTACAATCTATATATAATAAGTTAGAAAACTAGTGGGCTCCCAGGGAATTCCCATTTAGTTTTCCTCAAAACTTAAAGACAAAGCCAAAAGCTCAGGTTCAGTTAAATTCCTCGATCCTCACTTTCCCACACAGCAGTACATTAACTTGGGAACGGTGGTACCTGAACATCTTGCCTTCACTCAACACCTGCAAAAGAGCCTATAGGGATGTGAGCACAACTAGCTCAGTAAGTGGGGCGGAGTTAGAAGAGTACTATACAATAAAAAATAAGGTTAATAATTATGATGAAATGCAATGCAATCACTCAAATGAAAACATCGCACAGTGTTAACCAGTCCACTGTGGGGTTAGAGAAATTACATCCGCTCCAACCTGGATTGAGGAGTTTCATTGCGACTCAAGTCAGACCAAACCCGGGCTTGTGCAATGGAGAACACCCCCCTCCCATGACCGCCTTCGAACCACGACTCCCAACCTTGCCGCGACCTCCTCGCCTGTCACTTAGTTTGACTAAGGATGGGGAAAGGACCATTTTAGCTATCCTCATCGAAGGAAGTCGGTGTTTGGCCTAACACTCTTAATCGTTTCCCCTAACAGGTGATTATGCATGTCCAATTACATTTTAGTCGAATAACTGTTAGTGTTAATCAGGAGTGACCAACAAGTTCACACAATACAAAATCCATGCAAATATGCAGAACAGCACACCAAGGAGTTGAACTCCTGTCACAACTGAGTATCATTCACACACATAGCATGCGCATAATCATCTAACTACAAACACAACTAGAAGTACTCTTGGGTCTCCGGGTACTTTAAATAGTACCCAAACAGCGGTGGAGCTACAATCCCAACTTACTTGTTTAGATGTTCGCTATTGCTGACTTGAATTGTCAACCGTCTTTGGAAGGTCCTAATTACACAAAAGGTCTAAATTTAGTTTTCGTAATAATTACGAAAACTTTAGGGTTTAATCTAAAATGGTTATATATATATATATATATTATTTCCATAATATGCAGTCATGTTATTACTATATATTGAATTAAATTATTAATTATTGATACCGTACATCATATATACTATTACGTATTATATATCATTTTGATCGTATCGAAACATACTTTTTATTTATTAATTCACGTTTTGATTCCGGTAAGATTACCGAAATGTGTATATTCTTGAATATGTTATAGTTATAGGCTAGATTGCTTAAGGTTATCCGTTTTCAACAACACTAGTGTCATTGAGTTCATATAGACTTAACGACATGTTTTACGAGTCCTGTTCTTAGAGATGGATTTTAACGGGTAGTTTGAATTTTTAATACAATTATACAAAATTATATAAAAACGATCGTATTTTGTGAAATTTACAGATTTAAATTATATTTTATCCAATTTGTCCTTATATTGTAACAATATAAGTATTATTCAATTCTAATACACCTAAAGTGCATCCCGATCAGAAAATATTAATAATTATAATAAAAATTTCCATTTAATCCAGTTTGATCAGCAATCCTATATATAGATTTTATTTAACTATTTAGTTCATTTTAGTCTATTAATATTACAAATATACCCCGACTTGTAATTTAAGCTATTTTACTTAATAAATTCGTAATAAATAGTTCGGATTACCCAATAATTCCCCGAAAATTTCTATGGACTTCTAAAAATATAGGGAATTCAATTATTACTTGGTTTCAAGTTTTCGACCTATTGCCTATATTTTCGTAGTGACGATTTTACTCTTAAATTTGATAAATTATCCAATTGTAATTCTCTTAACACCAAATTAATTTTAATCTGACTCAATACTATTATTATTTATTATAGATTATTACATGTCCATTTCATCAATTAATTTCATAATTTCCTATTAAATTCATAATTTCAGCCTATTTTCGAGCTAATTTCAGGCCTAAAAATTCAATAAATATTAAAATTATTCAAATAAAAATTTGGGCTACATAGCAATTACCTATATATCATACACATCCTACACAAAAATTTTCAGCTATAAACAACATCATATAGTACATTTATTTCATAAATATATATTCGGATGAATTATAGATTTCTTAATAAAGTATATTAAATATTACGAATTTTTTAAAAATAAAAATATCACATGAAAGCATGTCTAAAATAACCTAAGTGTAATTTTTTTCATAATTTTCTGGGCGGATTTACTATTTTTTAGAAATTATTGAAAAACAGAGCAAAAATTTGACCTTGGTGTTCTTGGGTGCTCTAGTGGCCGGCGGCGGATGGGTGGTTGTCGGAACGCCTAGACGCTGAGGGTACTCCTTGGTGGTGGAGTGGCGTAATAGCAGATCAAAGGAAACCCTAAGAACTAGCCTTGCTCGATGATTGTTCTGTTTTTTTTTATTTATTTATTTTCTACGATTTTTTCCTGATTTTTCTTTCTGTTGTTTTTTATTCCAAACTGCTAAATGTTGCCATTTTGCTGCTGGGATAATTTTTATAAAGTTCTTTCACCGCCTATGGATTTTTTTCTATTTTTTTCTTTTGTTTTTTTCTACTTTAACTAAGCATGTGGTGTCCTAATGTTACAATTTCACTTTTTGAGTCAGCAAATCCACTTTCCATTCTCCTGCCACGCCTCCTTCCAGCAATCTCCAATGTTATTTAATTAATTTTTCTTTTTCTTTTATTAAATAATTACTTAAATATAGATATTATATGTTAGAATTAATTATTTAATTAATATACAAGTTTATACCCTATGTAAATAACATGTGAAATATATAACTTTACTCATATAGTTAAGTTTCTAGTATATCTTTTATTTTTAGGATACATTCTAAGGTTAATTTCATAAATTCAACACAATAAATATATAATTAAACAATTTTAGGTTATAATTATTATTTATACCGAGTATACTAAAAAAATTACGTGTATTTTTTTATAATAAATTATACTACATTATCTCATTTTATAGCTCAATTAACTTATCTCTAAGTTCTCGTTGCAATCTAAGTTCAATTTTAGAAGTTCTGAATATTTTAGAGCTTTAGTACATATTCCAATTTCTAAGGGCAAAATTGGGATTTTGGGTCTTTATTACTAAAATCTAACTTCACTGTAATATCTCAACTAACTTTCTCATTCTAGTCACAAAGTTTGGGCTCAATTGGATAAGTTACCCTAAAAACCCTAAATCTGAGCTCGGTTATCCTAAACTCAATTTTGGGAGCTTACAACTATCACCTTCAACCTTTGTCATCCTGAAAGTATACTATAGGTTATACCTTGGTGATACCCTATCACCCTTGTCAGACCTCTTCTCTAATTCAGGTCAAAATAGTTCCCAAATCGTTTACCTATTGATAGGAGATTAACTCTGATACCATTTGTGATTAAAGGTGTGCAAATGAGCTTTGGCCTGCGGGCCGGCCCATTTAACCCGTTTTCAAAATCGGTTAGGGTCAAGATTTTTTTGCCCGTTTAAAAGTGGGTCAAATTAGTCCAACCCGTTTAACCTGTGGGTCAAAGTGGGCTGGTTTAGGTTAGCCCGTTTAATAAATTTATTCTTTTAGCCCACGGGCCAACCCATTTAACCCGTTTTTTAAGCAAGTTAGGGCCAATATTTTTTAGCCCGTTTAAAAGCGGGCCAAATGAGCCTGGCCCATTTAACCCACGGGCCAAAGTGGGCCGGATCGGATTGGCCCGTTTAACCCCATTTGCACACCTCTATTTGTGATTCCCTAAGTTAAAAATAAACAATAGTCATATCAACAAATACTGAAAGGTCTCTTTAAACCACTTTGTCTAAAAGTTTTTAACTATTATTTAAATGGTATTCACCATATAAGCCATAGAAACCACTATGACTCTTCTTCCATAATTCATGTGTGATTGCAAATATACAACGCATCATAGTATTGATGTTTGACGCAATAAGTAAGAATGACAAAAACAAAAAGGAAATTAGAGAGAAATAAGTTTTTGCTAATTCTCAAATTGAATAAAAAGTCGGAAGTTTCAATTCTGACACATATAATTGTAATTACTCTTTAGTAACCCTTATTGATGCACATGATGGTAAAATTGTAATGAATAAAATAAACAGATAAATATAATTAAATGATGTAATAATGGGTCTAATGGAACTTCGTTAGAATGGTAAGTCCTGGTGTCCGACTAAAGTTCAACCATAGCTAAAGTTCGGGTGAGAAGGGTGATTTTATTCGAACGCTTTCTTGAAATGGTCTCTAAGCACGTTTAAACGAAATTCCTCTAATCTTCATTGTTTTTCTTTTTTTCCCCCAAAATTCTTCATTGTTTAAATTTGCAACAAATGTGACTTCTCTAGGCTTGTTTCCTCTTTGTCCTTCAATTCTTGGACGACGTCTCAGATTTTAAATCATATGTTTGTCTACTAATACTAAAATGGTTCCAAATCCCATAGGACCAATATACAGAGACCAACATATAATATCAATCTCAAGTCCACTATTCACGATATGTCGTGACGTGATAAAAGGGGAAAAAACTATTATCCTTCTTGAGTAGGACAATATGTCTCTTAAATTTTAAAATTTCTTTATTCGTTTCAAAATTCAACATCGCTATTTACATTTCAAGTGAATTAATTAAATTATCTCCATTTATACCTTCATATATTGAAAAGAGTTCTTTTCACATAGTGGCGTTTTGAACCACCCCCACCCCTACTGTCTCCCTTTTTCTTTTTAGATATATGAAAAATACAAAATAATTGAAAATTATAAATCTGGAAAAGCAAGAAAAATGAAAAACAGAATTAAAAATTAGGAAAAGCATGAAAAATGAGAAGACATGGAGAAAAAAAAATCAAATGAAAAATACAAGAAATTTTTTTTTCATGAAAATAAAATAGGAAATAAAAAATAAATTTTCAGAACACAAACAAAAAAAAAAAAAAAAAGAAACACAGACACACACAAAAAATTTTCTGGCCATAAAATGATTCCCAGTGGACGTCCATCATTTAGTGAATTTTGAAGCCTTTCTCTTGATTGCAATTTTCTTTTTAACCTAGTTGAGGCTCAGTTTTTTTCTTTTTTTCCCGTAATAGCTTGAGACTCAATTCACTCACTCAAACGAGTGATAAATATAAACATTTAGACCATGCTAAAGTTTAAAGTAATTAATTTTCAAGGCTCAATTCGTAAGTTCGTAAAATTAACAACTTTATGAAATTAGAATTTTATTCCTTCCTTATTTTTTATTACAATATTTATTTGATTTTTTTGCCACGAAATCGCAATTCAGTAAGAATCCCTAATACTTAAAATCAAATAATAAAGATTTCTTAATTCAATTAAGGAATCACGATTCCTCACTACTACTATCACTATCATCATTGCCACTGCCAGTGCTGACATGGCCGCCATCACCGACCATCATAGCTATTGTCATCGCTATAGTTATCGACACTAACATCAACAACTACTACCATTGTTACCATCACTATAACTGCTAACACTACCATCGTTGCCACTACCGTAGCTACCAATCACCATAGCAACGCTAGCTACTATTACTGCCACCGTCACCGCTACTGCCACCACCACCATCGCCACCACCGTCACCGCCACTGCTACCACCGTCACCGCCACTGCCACCACCAACCTCCACTGCTACTACCGCTGCCAATCACCATAACTACTGTAGCCGCCCGCGATCATTACTACCATCGCCATTACAGCCACTGCTGCTATTACCATCGCCAATTGAGAAAGAAAATAGACCAAAGATAATTCAGTTATTAAAGTTATATTACGTATATATTCTTAAATTGCTTATAAACCCAACTAAATAAAATAATACGTATTACATCTTTATTTCATTCCTTATGGAATTCCAATTCTATTCCCTCTCATTCTATTTCATCAAATGAACAAGCCGTAAAAGTTAAGGTCATGGTCTTGGGTAATCGAGCCTTAAGTACAATAAATTAAGTTTTATAATAAAAATTATTATTACCATACATGCAGTTAGATTAATTTACAGCTTCACAACGTTAAGAGCTTTATTTCAAAAAGCAATCTTTTAAGAATTGAAATTGATTTGAAGTTCATTTGTATTGAATAGTGTGTATAGCTTAAGAAAAATGATTGAATGATATTAAAATGTTACATGGATTAATAAATGTTTATAAATATTAATAAAATTTTGATATATATTAGTGAAAGATTATACTTTTGAAAGAAAACATTTATATTTTTATATATTAAAATCTTATTGATATTTGTACTCTACTTACCAATTCATGTGATATGTTGAAGTATGTTTATAAAGGGGTGTTTGTGTTATGGATGTACTTAAAAGGGCCTAAACTAATAAGGTCCATTCAAACCTAAAACCAGATAATCCAGAATGTTTTAGAAAATCTAAAAGGTTCTAAAGTATTCAGAATATTCCAAAGAATCTTAGATTCTTTATACCATAGTTGGTAGGGTAAATGGACATATTTAATGTAAAGGTAAGTAAGATTGAATTGTAATTATTAGATTAAATTGACCTTAACCATCCATCTTGGAGACCTCTTGTATATATAGAGGAGATCTCTTCAGTTGTAATCATCCAGCCATTTGAGTAAATACAATTTTCATATAGAGTTTCTCTCTTTACTTTCTCTCTATAAATTTTGTGAGTGTATTATAGGTTGACTTAGCCTTCCATAGATAGTTAAAAGCACTAAATGTCGCATGGGATCAATTGAGAGAATTCACCTGTTATAAGTGATATCAAAGCTTATGAAAGAGACTATGAGTGGAGAAGATGTCATCTAGAGGAGATAACAACACTTCGTTGGTTGAGGAGCTGGCCAACTAGAAGGACGGCTACATCACTAGGTAGAGGGCTAAGTCCAAGGACTTACTAAACTCCCTCCTTCATAGGATGAATAGGGCAGAGCTAATCATTGCTGAAACCAAGGAACAATTTGATGAGTCACAAGGCAGCCTTGAAGAGATGGAAGAAGAACTTCAAGGCGAGTTACATGGGGCATTGAATTAAGCAAGTGGAGACCTTAAGTAGAGTGATAATGCTATTGAAGAGAGAGACAAAGCGCTCCAAGCCTAAGTCATGGCTTTAGAAACTAAGGAAAAGGCTTATGAAACTAAAATAGATGCTATGGTAATGGCCATGTACCAGGAGATTGAAGATCTCAAGACCCAACTGATGACTTGTTAAGCTGTTGTGGCAAATGGAGTGACCATCCAACCAGCTTGTAGAGTTGACATTCCCAAATCAAAACATTTCAATGGAACACAATTTGCTCAGGAAGTAAACAACCTTTTATGGGGAGTAGAGCAATATTTCAATGCTATAGATATCTTAGACGATGTTGGTAAGGTACATATTACTGCCATGTATTTAAAAGACTCTATTATGGTATGTTAGTGTAAGAGGGAAAATAATATCAATACATGGGATAGCTTTGCACAAGAGCCGAATGGTTAGTTCTCCTCTCAAAATGTTGCTAAGGAAGCAAAAATGGAATTGCGTCACCTGACTCATAAAGGTGACATAAAGTAGTACGTAAAGGAATTCTCAAAGTTAATGTTGGAGATCGCAAACCATAACCTAGAGGACACTCTGGTAATCTTTTTAGATGGCTTAAAAGCCTTGGGAAAAATTGGAGTTAGAGCAAAGGGGAGCAAAAGACATCTCCAAGGCCATTGCAATTGCTGAAGGCCTAAGCAATGATGGAGTTCATGAAGACAGAATGCAAGACCCGAATAAGAAGGTAGAAGGGGGGAGTTGATGAGTTCTAAATTAGTTATATTCTATTTAGTGATTTTTTTATGATTTTCAATTATTTTCCTTGATATTTGAGTTTATTTTTAGATAATAATACTTAATTGAGTCAAATTTTGTTTTTTAGGTTTTGAAACAATCTATGCTAGAAAAAAAAAAAGATATAAACAAATTTCACTCAAATCGAAGTTAAAACGAGTAAGTTATAAAGATTTAAAAATTGACACAACCGAACGATATGACCGTATCGTTTCCAGGCAAAATTAGAGCTGATTTTCAATTGTTACAACTTATGACGCAACCATGTCATCAGTCATGTCATTTCCAGTTTAAAAACAAAAAAAAGAAAAGAAACAAACATGAACTATAGTAAGGTACACGACCAAAAGATACGGTTGTCTCCTTAATCGTATCTTTTCCAACCGATCTATTTTTTTTATCTCTTTATATATAAAGCCTTGTTAGGGTTTGTTTAAAGAGAGGAACTTATTAGACACAACTTGGAGAGAGCTTTTCAAGACAATAATACTTAAGGAGCGAGATGATCATCGCGAATTCAATATTCAAGATTTGATCTTATTTAAACTTCATAGCTTCTTTTTTTTTACTATTTTTTACTCTTTGTTTTTAGATTTTTATTTTGTGATATGTAGAGAGTAGAATCTTGGTATCTAGATCTTGTGAAACCTAGATCTATTCATGTGATATGATTAGCATTTGATTAATTTAATTCTTTATTATTTTCTTGATTCAACTATGTTTACTTCATAATTTAGGTTATTATTTATGCAGGTAGTAATATAAAGTTTGATATCTTATAAGAGATTTCTTATAAGATTAGATTTAGGCATATTTGATGAGAATTGTTGCAAGATTAAAAATAATTTATAAGATTCTTCTGGAATTTTGAATTAAAGCGTAGAGAATTCATTATTCAATAATATAATCTTAGATCATGTTATTGAAAAGATATTCTAATAGGTGATTTTAGGGTTAAGGTTAATTGGCTTGAGAAAGTAATTAACTTTAGTAAAGAATTCTCCCAGTCAAGAAAGATAAAAAAATAAATAAGATTATCTTTATAAAAATCATATGTAAAATCTAAGTATAACATTGAATCTTGAATTAATTTCCAATTTAATTGCTTTCTTGATAATTCTTGAATTGCATCTTAGTTAATCTTTAAAATTAGTTTCAACAATAATTTAGATTTACTTTTTTAAGTTTCTTGAAATTTAATTTACCGGTTAGATAATAGAGACTTAGTAAATACTAGTAGTCAAAGTCTCTAAGGAATTAACATTCGAACTCATATCCGTTATATTATAACTGATATGTGCAATTGCCTAATACATCAAGAGTTGAGAAGGAAAAAAGTAGGAGTTCCTCAAGGGTGAAGGCTAAGATAGAAGAGAAGATGGTAATCGAGGAAGGACTTATGAAGGAAAGGATAAAGAATGATGGAAGCCTTGAGAATTGAAGTGTTATTTTTGCAATGGGCCTTATTATGATAGGGAATGCCTAAAGAAAGATCGGTTGGCGACACTTATGGTTGATGAGAGCTCGAATGAAAGGGACGAGGCTAAACTACGTTTTGTACAACTACTTAGCACCATGAAATCTCAAGTTGTTAAGAAGTGAAAGGGTTTGATATATGCCGAGGTAATGATTGTTAACAAGAGACTAAACACCCTTATTGACACGAGGGCATCTAATCTTTTCATCTTCGAGATAGTAGCAAATAAGCTTAAGCTAAGAGTAGAGAAATCCAAGACATAGCTTAAGAAGGTGAATTCAAAGGAAGTTCCTACTATTGGAGTCACTAAAGAGATAGAGCTCCATGTTGGAGGATGGTAGGGGAAGGAGACTATCAAAGTAGTGCCAAAGGATAACTTTGAGTTTAAGATTGGGATAAACTTCTTAAATTGTATTGATGCACTTATTATCACCTGAGCTAACTATATTTGTGTGCTTAATACCAAGTCTTAGTGTGTGGTGTCCATCATAAGGAAAACTGGTTAGGCTACTAAATTCCTTTCAGCTATACAACTTGCTAATAGCCTAAAAAAGAATGAAGTTACATATTTGGCTACCTAGAAAGTGGAGGAAGAGATTGTAAAATCCACAATCAAGTATTCGAGGTTTGGTTCGTAGAATTTAAGGCGATCAAGCGAATCGTTCAATTCACCTAAATTTTATAACGAAGTTAGAAATATTAGTAAAAGTGATCTCATAAATTTAAATTTATAAAAATAAGTAATAAAATAATTAATTAATATAATATTGAATTTTATGAAAATTGTTTGCTATTTATCAAAAACGTTTAAAACGAATTCCGATAACTAACGAATCGCTACAAATAAATTATATGCACACTAAAAATCATAAAATAATTTAAATAATATTTAGGAGTATTTATTTATATCATATGTGTATTTACATGTAAATAGAAATACGCATAATTACTTAAAACATGCGAAGTATACTAAAATAAGGTTGATTAATTAAAGAAAATGTATGAATAATTCAAGAAAAATCAGGAAAAATAAGAAAAGCGCTAGAAAATAATCGTAGTAGCTTGGAAATAAAAGAAACAAAATCAACCAATTAAAATGCAACAAATAAAAAGTAAAAAATGATAAAATAAGACAAGACAATTATCTAATTAAATTAATGCACAATAATTCCCCAACACCTTTATAGAAGATCATTTGGACAGTTAGAAGGGTAGAAAAATTGAGAGGGTCGAAAATGATAGAAAATTAAGGTTTTCAAAAAATTAGTAAAAATCTGTACAGTTAAAGCCTTAGAGAAAATCCTTAACCAAATGATCACTTGGAAGTGAATGGCCACCACCACCACCACATGAAGGTGGCAACACTTAGACCACCTGACAAGGCCATGGTGGCTAAAGCCACCCATGACAATGAGTCCAATTTCTCTTCCGATTTTAGTTATTTTATTAAAAATATTAACTAGTTTTATAAAATTATGAAATTTGGTATTTTGAGGTTTTTAAGTATGCAGAATTAAGGAAAAATTTCAGTTTGATTATTTTGTGTCTAGAATTATACTGTTCTTAAAAAACCGTACAAACTCGAATTTTATTTGAATTAGAAATAAATGACCTTAAGAGTGTAATTTTGAGCCCAAAATATTTGTGTAGGCTAATTAAAATATTTAAAACAGTGCTATAAAACCCTTTTTCAAAAATGAATTTTCAAAATTTTTAGATAATTTTTAAGCCTTAAAATGATTCATAAAATGGGTAATTTGGAGTTAATTAATTAAATCAGTAATTAAATCAGTAATTACTGATTTAGCGAGTAATTAAATGTTTTAGGATATTAAAATTTGATGAATTATAATATTTTTAGCATTTAGGGTGTTAGATGTAATAATTAAGGTATTATATAGTAAATATGTAATAAGTAAAAATGGTGAATTTTAAGTTAAATTGGTAATTTAGGGTAATTTGGTATAAAATTTGATTTGAGATAAATTTCGATATTTTGAGATGTTGATTAAAGTTGAGAGATGATATTTGAAGTGATGAAGATATTAGATGTGTGTATTATGTATATAATAAGTAATAATACATAAAATGTGAAATAGGAAATATAACAAATAAAAAATTGATAATATAATAATATATAATAAATCTGGTAGAAAACTTAAACTTAGGTATTTATATAAAATATGTAAAATTTTCTCACATCAAGAATAAATTCGATACGCTAATAAGGGTTTAATTGTACCGAGAAGAATAGAATATCGATTTAGGATTAAAAGCGATAATTAGGATACTTGAGCCTAATGTGATAAATTTCACATTTGTGTTCGGATCGCGTTTTTAGGGTTTATGCATAATACTTGTGATTAAAATTAATTAAAAAACCTAAGTTGGAATCGAATTTAGAAACCGAACCTTGAGCTAACCTAAGATGAATTAATAATAACTAATATGTATATGGGAAGAATTGAGTTAAATCATAACTTAAAGTATATATACATATATATCTCATCAAGATATAAATATTAAAAATGTATTTATATTATATATTATAGGACACACGGAGACGAGTCAACCTGCAATTGGCTGAATGAGCGACTAAGGATACTAGGTAAATTGGGATTAATACGTTACTACATTTCAGAGTATTAATTTGTAATATTCAAAGGCTTAAAATTGTATATGATTATGCTTGTTAGATAGTGGACTATGCGCATGTGCTTATTCTGAGTTGATAATATGATTTTGATATACTGCTTTGGCTTGTATTTATGTTATTTGTTTGAAATGATTGATCACCCTAAACTGGATCTAATCAAATATATGACTTGTAAAAATAAATTTGACCTACATAGCAACCTATTAGGAGAAACTCGGATTCTCTAGCCAAATACGGATCCCTTCGAAAGAGATAGCGTTAGATGGCACAATTGGTCTCTTCTTTATCTTTAGTTAAACTAAGTGACAAGTAAGGAGATCGCTGCAAGGATAAAGTCAATAGTTCGAAAGTAGTCGCAGGAAGAGCGATATCTCCATTGGATAAGCTTAGGTTTAGCCGTAAACTGTTGCATTAACGGAAACTCCTCAACCTGGATTAAAGCAAATGCAATTTCTCTGATCTTACGATGAGTCGGACAACGTCGTGCGATGACATATGCTTGAACATGCATCGTACCTAATAATTTGGTTGATAACCTTGTTTGTGTTTGCTGTATGGTTTTGAGTCTTCGTCTTAACTTATTGAGCTGTAATTACTTACATCCCTATAGACTTTGTTGTAGGTGATATAGCTAGGAAGCAGATTACATTTACCTTGAAGCTAACAATTGCAGGATCTTAGGGAGTGATGATGTAAACTGAAGACCAAATACATTCTTTAGTTAGATTTATTTCAAAGTTTTTAGCATAAATTTACAAATTACTCTAATAGATTGCTAAATCTTGTAAATATACTCAGATTATTTTAATATAAGTATGTATTTTTATCAAGTTCATAAGCAAATAACATATTTAATTTATAAACTGCTTACTTAAAAGTAAATTAGTTGTAAGTGCCTTGTGTAAATCAAGCTTAAAATAGCAGCTATATGATCAGCTTCTATTTTAGAATGGTTTGCATAGTAGGATTGTTACGGCTCTGCAATTTCGGGGCGTGATAAAGACGAGGAGTCAAGAGGCAATTCCACCTTGAACGAGAGAATTGATAGAGGAATTTAAAGACATTATGCCTAAAGAGCTATCAAAGGAGCTACCTCTAATAAGGTAAATGGATCATGTGATAAAGATAGAATTAGGCGCAAAGCCTTTTGCTGCAGTTTCCTATCGTATGTTCCCATAAGAGTTAGAAGATTTAAAGCGAAAATTGAAGCAGTTGTTGGAAGCAAAATTCATCCAAATGTCAGAGGTACCTTTTAAGGCCGTAGTTCTCTTCTAGATAAACATGACAGGTCTCTCTAGATGTGTATTAACTATAAGGCCTTGAACAAGGTCACTGTAAAGAACAAATACCTTATTCCTTTGGTATTAGACTTATTTGATCAACTGGGGGAGGTAAGATACTTTTCAAAATTAGATCTAAACTCGGGATACCATTAAGTATGAATAGCAAAAGGGGATGAGCCCAAGACCACTTGCATCACAAGGTATGGTGCATTTAAGTTTTTAGTTAAGCCATTTGGGCTTAAAATGCCCCGGCTACTTTCTGCACTCTCATGAATAGGGTATTGGCTCCCTTCCTAGATCATTTTATTGTCTTTTATGTAAGCCCCACAATTAGCCATTCGAGGTTTCAATCGATTGAAAGATGCGACCAAGCTTAAATTATAAAGTAAAGTTAGAAATATTAATAAAATGACCCCGTAAATTTGAATTTAAGAAAATAAGCAATAAAATAAAAGACTATAAAAATTCCAAATTTTAAATATATAACTCGTCATTTATTGAAAATGCGTAAAATGCATTTCGATAATTAACAAATCGCTAAAAATAAATTATATATATACTAAAAATCATAAAATGATCTCAATAATATTTAGGAATATTTATTTGTACTATATATGAATTTACATGTATGTAGAAATACGCGTAATTACTTAAAATACGCGAAATGTACTAAAATAATAAAAAAAATTAAAGAAAATTCATAATTAATTAAGGAAAAATATAGAAAAATGAGGAAAAGTCTAGAAGTTAGGCGTGGCAATCTGATATTGAAGAAAAAAAATCAACCAATTAAAATGCAACAAATAGAAAGTGGAAAAAAGAAGAGATAAGACAATTGTCTTGTTTAATTAATGCACAATAATTTCCCTAAAGCTCTATAAATAGCAAGAAAAATTCAGAAGCTCATTTGGGCAGTTTGGAGAGTGAGAAAAATAGAGAGAGGTGAAATTGAGAGAAAAATTAGGATTAGAAAAACAAAATAGGAAAAACTGTGCAATTAGGGCCTTAAAAGAGAACCCATACCAAAGGAGCATTGGGGAGTAGACAGCCACCACCACCATACAATGGTGGCAGCGCCAAACCGGCCGATAAGGCCATGGCGGTCGGTGGTCGACGGTAGCCGGAGCCACTCAAACCGGTGAGTCCGATTTTCAACCCGATTTTGTATAATTTTGTAAAAATAGTAAATATTATTAGAAAATTATGAATTTTGTTATTCTAGAATATTTTTGTATATAGTTTTTAGGAAAAATATTATTTTGATGAAAATATGTCTCGTGATATAGGGTCCTTAAGAAATCGTGCAAAACCGAGCATGTTTCAGTTTAAAAATAAATGACCTTAAGAGTGTAGTTTTGAACCCAAAATTTTTGTGTAGACTACTTAGATGATATAGAACAGTGCTATGAAGCCCGTTTTCAAAAATTTTAGATAATTATTAGGCCTTAAAATGAGGTATAAAATGGGTAATTTATGGTTAATTAAGTGGTTAATTACTGATTTAGTGAATAATTATATGTTTTAGGATGTTAAAATCTGATAAAGTATGATACTTGTAGCATTTAGGGTGTTAGATGTAATTATTAGGTTAATTATATAGTAAATGGATAATAGGAAAAAATAGTAAATTTTAAGTTAATTTTGTAAATTAAGGTAATTAGATGTAAAATTTGATTTAGGATGAATTTAGACATTTTGAAATGATAATTGATGTTGGGAGATAGTAATTAGAGTGATAAAAATATTATATTTGTATTATGTAAATAATAAGTAATAGTACATAATACATAATTATTGAAAATATAACAAATAGAAAATATTAGAATAAAAATTGATATCATATAAATAATAGGGATATATAATAAAACTGATAGAAAACTTAAATTTATGTAATTATATGAAAAATGTAAAAATTTCTCACATCAAGAGTAAATTCGATACACTAATAAGGATTTAAGTGTACCGGGTGGAATAAAATACGAATTTGAGGTAATGATGATATTTAGGAGGTTGGGAAGTAATGTGATTAATTTCACATTATGAGTTGAAATGAATTTCTAGGATTCGAGTATAAAACAATACTTAGAAATCGAACTAGAACCTAATTTAGAAATCAATACGGAAACCGAACCCGAACCTAACCCCAAACTTAAAATAATTGTAAAAGACTTAAGACTCAGATAATTAGGTATATTAAACCCTAAACAAAACATAACAATAAGTGTTATAGGATAAAATGAACCTATAATAGTTATATGAAAAACTGGAACCATGTTTGTGTTATAAGGATGATCGGCGATGGCCTGAACAAGTCGGACCTCGAGTGAGTGAGCGAAGAGTCAAGGTAAGTTGGGATTAATACGATGTTGTATTTTGGAGGCTTGAAATTATGCTTGGTTGTGCTTGTTAGATAGTCTGTAGCGTACATGTGCTTGATTACGAGTGATACTATGATTCTGTCTATTGTCCTGGCTTGTATTGTATGGTTTGTATAGAATGATTGATCACCCTAAATCGGACCTAATCAAATATACAACCTATAATCATAATCGGACCTATATGGCAGCCCATTAAGGGAACTTAGGACTCTCCGGCTAAATACCGACCCCTTCAAAAGGGATAGCGCAGGATTGCATAATGGTCCCTTCTTCATCCTTAGTCAAACTAAGTGACAGGAGAGGAGGTCATGGCGAGGGTGAAGTCAATGGTTCAAAGGTAGTCACGGGAGGAGCGAGGTCTTCATTGCACAAGCCTGGGATTAGTCGTAAGCTGTTGCATTAATGGCAACTCCTTAACTCGGATTAGAGCAGGCAAAATTTCTCTAATCTCACCACGGGCCAGACAACGTCGTGCGATGGCATTTACTTGAACATGCATTGCACCTAATAAGTTGATTAATAACCTTGTTGTGTTTATAGTATAGTTTTAAGTCCTCCATCCTAACTTACTGAGCTGTGGTTGCTCACATCCCTATAGACGTCATGCAGGTGCTGGCTAAGGAGCGACATACAACTACTTTGAAGATAACAACTAATGGATCCTAGGAAGTGAGGAAAAATATTTGAAGAACAAACATATATTCTTAAGGTCTAATTTTTTTTTTTTTTTTTTAGAATTTTTCATTTTTTAATAATGTAATAACTAAATTATAGTGTATATATATAAATTTTCTCACTTTCTTAAATAAATGATTTATTTAAATTACAAACTGTCTACTTCAAAGCGGGTTAGTCGTGAACGCCTTATGTAGATCAGGTCTAAGATAGCAGTTGTAAGGCCAACTTCCATTTTAGGATGGTTTACACCGCGGGACTATTACGACTCTACCGCTTCGGGGCGTAACATTTTACTTAAATGATATCATGATCTATAGTGAGACTATAGAGGAGCATATAGAACATCTATGTGCAATTTACTTAACCTTAAGGGAAAATGAGTTGTATGTGAAGTTGGAGAATTGTACATTTGCAAAGGAGAAAGTGGCCTTCCTTAGGCATGTAATAGGCTAAGGGAAGATTAAAATGGACACAGGGAAGACATAGGCCATCCGAGAGTGGAAAGAACCTACTAAGTCTACTGAATTGAGGTCATTTCTCAACTTAGTAAAATATTACAGAAGGTTTATTTGTAGATATTCCTAAATAGCTGTCCCCCTTGACAGATCTACTAATAGCATAATCACTAGCATCTATACATACTTCAAAATATTACAGAAGGTTTATTCATAGATGTTCCATGGGAATGTAGTGAAGAAAAGCAGAAAGCATTTGATACATTGAAGAAAGCAGTTACTAATGAGCTAGTTCTTACACTCCCTAACTTTGACAAATCATTTAAGGTATGTACAGATGCTAGTGATTATGCAATTAGTAGGGTTTTGATGCAGGAGAAACATCTAATAACCTTTGAGAGCCAAAAGTTAAATGAAGTAAAGAGGCGATACCCAATATATGAGAATAAAATGATAGTTGTGGTGCATTGCTTTGGAGTTTAGAGACACTACCTACTTAGTAAGAAGTTTGTGGTCAAGACTGACAATGCGACCGCTAATTACTTCTAAGTCCTAAAGAAGTTATCCCTTAAGTAAGCTCGTTAATAGATCTTCTTAGCAAAATTTAATTTCAACGTAGAGTACAAGTCTAACAAGACAAATGTTATAATAAATACCTGAAGTCAGTGGGTAGAATTGGCTGCTTGAGTATACCCAAGAATAGCCTACTAGGGAAGATTGGGGAAGGGTTGGAGACTAACAAGGTGGCTAAGGCTTTGTTAATCCAATGTAAAGAGGGTAAAATAAGGAGATTTTGAGAAGAGGACGAACTTATGTATACTTGGGTGTATTTTCCTTACTCATCATCTTTAAAAAAGGAAATATTAAAGGAATGCCAAGATTCTAAAGAGACAGGCCATCTAAGGGTATACTAAACCTTAGCCTTAATTAAAGAAAGGTACTTTTAGCCACACCTAAAGGAGGATGTCAAGAGTTATGTTAAAACTTGTCTTATATGTCAACAAGACAAGGTTAAACAAAGGCCGATTCCCGAACTATTAGTGCCTCTGCCTATTCTTGAGTGACCTTGGGAAAGTGTCTCTATAGATTTTATCATGAGTTTGCCCAAGTTAAAGGGATATGATACTATTATGGTGGTAGTAGATAGATTCTTAAAGTATGCAACATTCATTTTAGCAACAAAGGAATGCCCAGCCAACGAAGCAGCTCGACTGTTCCTTAAGTATATAGTGAATTATTGAGGTTTACTCAGAAACATTGTAAGTGATCGGGATAGTCGTTTTACGAGGAAATTTAGGATGGGTCTATTCAAGCCTGTATGCTTTAAGCTAAATTTTTCTACTAGTCTTCATCTACAAACAAACGGACAGACAAAAAAGGTGAATGCATTGGTGGTGCTTTACTTAAGGTATTTTGTAAGTGCAAATTAGTGAGATTAGACTAAGTTATTAGATGTGGCATAGTTCTCTTTCAATCTACAAAAGAACGAATCAATAGGACATAACCCTTTTGAGATTGTCTTGGGGTAATAACTGCTAACTTCCAATACAGTGACACCAAGGTGTATAAGGTCTAGTCCACTGGCATATAAGTTTGCAAGAGAGCGGTAAGAGAGCTAAGACTTAACTCGAACTTACTTAGATAGGGCTATCAAGAGAATGAAGAAGGTTGCAAATAAGAAGCAATGGCTAATGAAGTATCAAGTAGGAGATTAAGTACTTGTGAAGTTACACTTGATCTAACGAATTAAGGGCCAGTTGCGTACAGGATTGATGAGGCGTTATAAAAGACCATTTCCCATTGTGAAATAGGTGGGACAAGTGTCTTATAAGTTGAAGTTACCTCCAAAATTGAAATTCCATTTGGAATTTCATGTTAGTATGCTCAAGCCATATCATAAAGACAAAGATAACCTAAGTAGAACAGTATCACAAAGGGCTCCAATTGAGATTCAAGAACCGTACACTAAAGAAGTTTAAGAGATTATCGACAATAGGTACGTAAAAGGATGAGGCTTCTCCCTTATGCATGAATATATGGTTATTTGGGAAGTAAAGCTAGAAAGTAAGGTTAATTGGGAACCTGTTGAGGCCCTTTGGCAATTTCAAGATAAGTTTCAAAATTCTACAAAGAAAATGTGATGAGGGCATCGTCAAATTGAGTGAAGGAGAATGTCATGGACTTATTTAGAAGGGTCTAAACTCATGAGGTTCACTTAAGCCTAAAGCCAAATAATCTAAAATGTTCTAAAAGATCTAAAAGGTTCCAAAGTATCCAAAACATTCTAGAGAATCCTAAATTCTTTGTATCATAATTAGTAAGGTAAGTAAATGTATTTAATATAAAGGTAGGTGGGTTTCAATTGTAACAATTAAATTGAATTGATTTTGGCCATCCATCTTGGAAAGTCTCTTATATATACAAGAGAGATTTCCTTAGATGTAATCATCCAATCATTTGAGTAAATACAATTTGAATATAGAGTTTTTCTCTCTCTACTTTCTCTCTTTAAACTTTATAAGTGTATTATAAACTAACTTAGCATTTCTTAGTAAGGTCATGAACACTAAGTGTCAAATGGAATTAATTGAGGGAATTTGCCCATGACACTTGGCATAAATACTCATGCCAAACACCCTTCTTCCTTTATAATTTGCACTTGTGAATATGTGCTTAACTTAAGAGAGGTGCTTCATGAAGTTCTCCACTTTATTTTTTCGTGCCATAATTAATTAGTTGCTTTTAATTGATTTGTCCTATTTATTTATTATATTAAATAGTAAGTTATAGAAAAAAAATTATATTAACTAGTTTTTTAATTAGTTTTTTTGTTAGCCTTTTTTTTTCATGGGATCCACAAAATAATTAATTAAAAACGAAGAACCTTTACTTAAAACACTTCTTTATAAAATAGAAGGGCAATTAAATAAAGAGATGTTTGGAATGCTAACATAGCATTCTAAGTACTCATCTTTAAGAACTCCTTTGTAAATATGCTTTTAATACCATTAAAGCCTTCATCAAGACTTAATCGCATACATGAAGTAAGATCCCAAGAAAGTCTTCTTTTTTCCCTAGTTAATGTAACAACAAAGGAGCATGGAGAACATTAAAAGCCAATTAATTCAATTTCTAGTCTCATTCACATTAGATCAAACAAAGGGTATCATGGAGAAATGACCCTTTATTAATTGGGTTAAATATGAAATAAAATGGAGATTAATATCGAATTAAAAATGAACATAAAATTACTCCCACAAGCATATCAATATCAATATCCATCGAAAATACTTTAAATTTGAAACTAACATGATATCCATACAGAAGATGCTAATAAGATTGATTTAAGACTTTTAGATCATTTTAAGAATCAAAAGTTAAAAAGAGATACCAAACCTTTATCTCTTTACTATAAAAACATAAACCTTAAAGTTCTCTTTGTAAGATCTTGACCATTTTAATGCGAAATTTAAAAATATTTGAAATTGGAGATCTATTCTATATTCATTAGAAAAGAAAAGGAAAAATCTTAAAAGAATTATAAGAAATCATTACATTTAGGCTTTAATTTCATATTGAAATTTAAGCTTTGAAGGGTAAATGGTTTCAGACTTTTTCTAACTCGATTGGCAACCTTTCTCAAGCCATGTTGATGATCAACCCTTGGCCAAAGACTCTAAAGGCCGATGCCCACTAGAAGGTCAACTTGCAACCAAATGAAGGTTGCCAATCCAATACCAAGGTCTAAAGACTTTAAAGACCTTGGCTAATGCAGTACAAAGGACTCACTAATCCAAATGAAGGTCAACCTAGCAACCACCCATGCTCTATCAATCCTGCTTAAGTTCAACCCTTGACACTTTATGATATTGCTCCAAGAGAGATAGCAAGTCAGGTACATTACCCTGGCCTCGCCTCTTTCTCTCTCTTTATTAAATGTTAATGATCATCTGGCATCCAACCTATTATCTAATCACTAAATTAGGATGACTACCTTCCATTGATGTGATAAGCTCACCTCTCAAGCCCCATAAACTAGCAGAAGCTTGGTGGTCTTTTGTCGTACTACAAACGTGAACCCGCTTAGAGTCCGTGGTAGCCAATCAGTAGGTAAAGAGTCCTTTCAATACTCTTAAGAACTTTCTTGACATTATCATTCTCTCACAAATACTCTCCCTACTAACTTAAGCATCAAAGAGTACTCACTAGCTATGCTATTAGGAGTTCTTTTTGCAAGCCAATCACTATGCAAGGATAATGAGCCACCAAGAGTTAACCCAAGAGTTATACCCGTAATTCCACCATCACCAAGCCATGTTGCAAAAACTAGAATATGGCTTTTAGTGAATAGCCCCTTTAGAGTGCAACGATGCTCTTATAGCTATCGACCACCATGACTACTCCTCTAATAACCGATTTCCTTTGTGCATTTAGGTAGGCCTATTTCACTGCATTTTATCTTATTTTATTTTTTGTTTATTTATTTCAAAAATGAAAATTCATCAAAATTCATTGCTTTGACACTAATTTTAGTTTAATTATGAGATTTTACTTTATATTGTATGTTATTTAGACATGTATTTTTATGCTAACAATAATTACTACATGATTATATATACATTAAAAAAAAAAGCCAATTATAGGTTTTTGATAAAAATTATGTTTGGCCAAATGGTTAATAACATAATACATGCGTATTAGCTTATACTAGTGGATGGTGCATCCATTATACGTGTGAAAAAAAATTAAAAAAGTAAAATCTCTTAATGAAATTAAATCTCGTAGAAATATTGAAAAACCAATGGTTAATACAAGCAATAACCCGCTTTACAAGGCATTTATAAAATATTTTGTTAATGATGTTATCTTCTCTCTACGACAAGCAATATGGAAGTTTATAAAAAATATGGAGGAGATTTTAGCCATTTTGCTGTTCTAAAACATGTATGACAACAAATGGTATCTTGCTTTTTATATGTATAGATGAATGATTTTACTTGCATGTTCACCGAATCAAACAATAAAATAGCATCATTGATGGGTTCATAACATATAAGCTTGTTATTGACATGATTCATCATTAGTAACAAAATTGCATTATTATAAGCTAATTGGAGACTTATTAGGTAATTTGCATGTTAGCATGTCAATATATTAGAATGTGTTTAGAGAACTTGATATCGCATCATGTGCAAATTGGCACGAGATTTGACAAAGGCATGATTTGTTGGGACAAAACAATCATTATTGGTATGCCCCAGATTCAACAAAATGGATTGAATACTAGGAATAATGTTTGCATTGCATGATTCATTAGATGGAATTCCAGACATATTGATCATCCATCCTCAAGAATTAAAAAATAAACAAGTTGCTCGTAGGATTTAGGTTTATTAAAAACTAGCTTTCCCAAAGAAGAGATTTTAGCATTTAGAATTAGCGTTTTTTTTTTTTATAAGAAATATGAAAATAAATTGATTTTTTCAAATTTAGGGTCAGTAGGAATTTTCAAAAAAGTCATGACACCGTATGAGGCTCTTATTAGCATTTTTCATGAGATATAAAGTGGTAAGAAATGTAAACTTCAAGCCAATAGACAAATTATAATAATTAGATCTAGATTAGAAAGTATATAGGCAGTTTGTTAGTATTATAGTTAGCTTCTATATAGTTTTTTAAATATTCACACATGCTAATACTTACACCTGTATAAGCTAGTTAGGCTACTTCTCTTGTATATTAATAGCTTATATCTAGACGGTTGGATTGACTTTTACAGTTCGTGCAATAACACAGTTATGAATACTTTCACTCTTCACTCTCTACATCCTCTGTTTTTATTACCTTCATTTCATCTTCATGGTGATATCTTTACTTTACTTTGCTGTTGGTTCTTACACATTCTTTGAGGGGAATTATTTATCCATTGGTCCGATTACTCGAGGCAGAGACAAAGGGTTTTAGAGTTTAGCTCTGAGGATTTTGCATGATGAGTCTTCTAAGGAAGAATTGCAGCTTGTTAATTCATTCTTATCGTACTCTACGGCTTTGATAGAATCTACGACGTTGCTAATGGTCAAATGGAGGGCGGTAGCCTAGTAGGCCAAGAATGGAAGACCGATTGCTTCATTAGAAAGGAACACAAGTGGATACTAAAGGATCATAGGTGTGTTTGACTCGAGTAGATTCAAAAAATGTCGACGAGAGAAGTATGGCTATGTTCATGGCCATCAACCTGGGTGTGATTCATTGAACATGAATTTGGTGTGAATTTTTGAGGTATTTAGTAGCATGGTCAAAGAACACGATGGTGTTCCCTAACTATGAACTTTTTGTCGATCGTGAAACTTTTATTTTGTTTCTTATTCTTTTATGTTTCTTTTGGGTTTGTCATAACTATTATATAAATACTTTGTTACACTCTTTTGAGGACACTTTTTGCCAATAATATCAAATATTTTTCTTGAGAATTATCTCATTTCTGTTCTTATCAACTCTTTGAATTGTGCCAAACAAATCCTCTATTAATCTTGTGTGTAATATCAGGAGAGATATGTATATTACGGATTTTATTGATGCATCATATCTACTCAAAGGCAGTTGATGTCCTTTACAATCATTAAAATGTCCTTTACAATCATTAAAAGCCTTAAAAATTTCGTCAAGTTGTTTACTTACATTGATTTTTATTTTCGTTCAGAGATGGAATATTGAAGTTTAATCAATGCAATTGCCTAGCGATTCATATCATTCTTCGAATGTGGCAATAAAAATAAATAGACATTTTATGAAAATAAAAAGTATATTAATGATAGCTTCTCGAGTGAAAAAATTAAAAATTTCAAATAAACATAATTGAATCTTTCTTTTACAACCCCTTTTACATTTCCCATAATTGTTTTAGGTGTTGCCGGGTAAAAGTTGTTGCAGCCATTCAACTTTAACCTACCCTTTAACTCCAACTCATTTTTTAAAATGTTTACAAGATACTATATTTGATCTCTTACCGAGTGATTTATATTAAATTGACCAAGTCTAATATAAATTGAAATTAAAAGAAAAGGAGCATTTTTCAAGTTTAACATCTCCCTTTATAATTTCAAAAGCTGATTTGAATGAAAATAGTACTTGAGGTATAAACACAAATATTGAAATTTTAAATAATTCACATGAAATATAAAATAAATTCTTTTTTTTTTTTTCAGATAAACTATGTTACAAGTTAGGAGATGAGGGATTCGAATTGCAGTCTATTCCAACAAAAAAATTAATAATAATATCACTAAATTATAACGATTTAAACAAATATAAAGGATATTTAATATCCAAATTTAATGAATTTATTTATTAGGATGTTATAAAAGAATTATCTTACAAGTGAGTATACTCCAGGCACTGGTTCATAGTTTTCAATATTTAGTGGTTGTGTATTTCACGAATTTCATAGTTACATTAGAAATTGCAAATCTCAATTAGATATAATTAGCTAATACCTAGACTAGGGATGTAAATATCAAGGTTGTTCATTAACTATTCGAGCCCAACTTAAATCTTAATGTTACGTAGCTCGAAGTTTGACTTGATTTGAGTTATATCTTGAGTTACTTTCGTCGCTTGTCTAGTTAAGGTCAATTATATAGTCATTCATCTCGATAATATGGAGAACCTAATTAACCTCAAGTTGTCCTTAATCGCATGTGGACACGGTTTAAATTTCAATTCAATGAATATACTGTTTTTCAAGTACCTAACTCAGACGGTTTTAATTGAATCAAACGTACTTCAATTGAAACTCTTTTTCCTCCAAAATACTTCAACTGAAACTTAAATTTTAAATTTTTGAATTCAGCTCGCCCTTAATATGGTTTATGGGGACAATTACAAAAGAGATGATGTACATTTATCTTCAAATTTAAATAGAGAATACACATTTTAAATAATGTAAACTGAGGATCAACATTGTAATATTTACGCTAATTGAGTGGAATGCAAATATAATGTAATTTGAGTAATGAATTTTTATTCAATACTTTTTCTAACACTATTGGGGATTTCTTAAGGAAGCGTTATTATAAGCTTGAAGTTCAACTAAATATTATAATGGCTATTTTATAATGAATAAGAGAAACTGTTACAATGAAGTGATTGACAATTAATATATAAAAAATATACATTTATTATTTACTTGATTTATATTATTAATTAAAATCTTTATAACTTAATGATATAAACATTAATTTCTTAATATGGGACCAAATTCAAACCCTTTCCTCAAAGTATAACGTAGTTAAAGGAAAAAAAAAAAACAAACAAACCATTAAAAACATGTATGCTTAATTTACATTTGAACGTAAGTATACATCCTCTCCACTATGATTATCCCATCATTGTCTAGATCAGTCATTGCTCATATAAAGAAGTTTTTATATATAGAGTACTACATATACTTTTATCCCAACACTTTGTATAGCATTAAAGAAAGAATTAGAAAGGAAAAATATGAGAGAAAGGACTATTAGCATATCTGATTCCTTCCTACTTATTTGTATAATGAAAAAGAATAAAATCAAAAAGACAAAATGAAATATAATATAAAAGCACCTGCTTTATCTATAAAGAATTAAAAGAAAGTGAAAAAATATAGTAAAAATGGATAGAATTGTAAATTAATTTCCTCTCCCCTCCTTTCCTCACATTTTTTTTTTCCCAAAATTTTCTTACTAATTTAAAAGGAAACAAAATCTATTATGACCCAAGGAAAATTTTTTTCTAAAGACAATTATTCCCTTTCCCTTACATTTCCTAAATATGTATATATATAGTGATAATCCAGCCTTCTTAGTTTTGTTGAATCTTTTAATGCCTGCCCTCCTCCCAAATGTAAAATTTTCTCTTCCAATGGTGTGCCATCAAGTAAAATCTGTGATAAGTCATTCTTGTAATATGGAGCCAATAAAATAATCCAAAAATCCAAATGAAAGTACTTCCAAAGATATGAGGGGGATATTTGTCTAAACACAACACTCCCTTCTCACTTCTCTCTCCCCTCATCTTCTCTCTCTTCCGATCATTTACCAATACATAACGCCAACTGCTACACACACACACACAGCACTATCTTGAACATCATCAGTATGGAGATTTTCCTCTGACGAATTCAAACTGGATTCTCCTCAAAATCCAACACCCAGATCTTCTTTTTTAACAATTCAAGTTTCATTGTTGCAACATCAAGACCACAAAGATTGGAGTTTTTGGGTCCCCTGAAAGAGCATACCATAACATAACATGCAGGACATCCATTCGATAGTTGGTGGTAGGATATTTGGCGCCACCACTTCAGGGGACCGCCGTCTACGTCCTCTCCACCACCACCACCACCATAGCAACCACCATCACCAGCAGGCCCTCAAGTGCCCCCGCTGCGAGTCCCTTAACACCAAATTCTGCTACTACAACAACTACAACCTCTCCCAGCCCCGCCACTTCTGCAAGTCCTGCCGCCGCTACTGGACCAAAGGTGGCGTCCTCCGCAACGTCCCCGTTGGCGGTGGCTGCCGGAAGAACAAGCGCTCCAAACCCAAGAACAATCCATCAACCCCAGCTTTATCCGCAGGGGAACCATCGCACACGACGGTGCCACCGCTCCCCGCGGCGGAGAAACTGCCGCACCCGGCGGAGCCGAAGTCGAGCCCGCCATCCAGCAGCGAGAGCTCCAGCGTCACAGGTGCGGAGGCTGCGATGCCGATGTCGGCACCAGCACCGACGTCGGTTTCGGCTTCAGAGATGCTGGGCATGGGCGAGCTTAGGTCGGTGGTAACAACTTCGGCGGACCCCAGCACGTGCGGTCCGGTTTTCGAACATGCGCTGCTCGAGCAGTTAGGGACCGCTGGGGACAATAACGGAATTTTCACTGAGAACAACGGTGACGGAGGCTACACGGGGATGATGATGACGTCGTCTTGGAACGAGCCTTTCTCCGTTGGTTCGAACGGTATACTACTGAACCAACATAACCCGTGGTTCCATGAGGACAAGCTGCAGGGGATTTCAAGTGGGTTTCTCGATCAGACAGTGGAGAATCGATCAGGAGAAGGGAACGGTGGATTTGGAGCGTTGGATTGGCACCCAAGTGGTGGAGATAATGATCAAGGCCTGTTTGATCTTCCTAACGCCGTTGATCAAGCTTACTGGAGTCACACTCAGTGGACTGATCAAGATAACTCTAATCTCTACATTCCTTAGTAGTTTTCCTCTTTTTTTTTTTCTTTTTTTCAATTTTTATTCTCACTACTTTTTAACTAAATGATGATTATGGGGTGTGAAAAAAAATGAAATTGTAAGAAAGAGGATGGAACAAGATTAGGATGCTATAATATTAATTATATATGGGCAAAAATATAAATAATACATATGTATGACTGGTTTTATTTTGTTTTTTTTTTTTTTGCCTTGTTGAATTTTTTTTTTAATATTTGAAAACTTTTTGGGCTGGCTATTGATGTTCATCTTAAGCTAACCTAATGTTAGGTTTTCTTTTTTTCTCTCTCATTTGTAATTTTTTTTTTTTTTCGGAGGGCTATTTTCTTCTTGGGTTTTATGCTCTGATGTATTTTGAACGATTGGAGTGGAAATTAAACAATATAGAGTGCTTTATTTTTTTTTCATTTTTTTAATGCCATTTATTCGTCTAATGATTTTCCGCAAATATATATGCAGTGATATGATAATATATTCTTGTTTTATATATTTCATAACTCTGTTAGGAAGTGATTTAGAAAATTACGAGAAATTTTATCGTTTTAAATACATTGCATAAATACAATACGTTCAATTCACGTGACAATTCGTATTAGCAAGTCGGTTCGTGTTTATGAAAATTTATTAGAGCGAAATTGTTGAAAATGGTTAGTGGTAATTTTAAGTTGCTCGATAATTTAATTAAAAAAAAAGATAAAAAGGGTCGCTGAATTAATTCAGTCAAAGGCTCGGGAGTCACTAGTCAGGCCTCAAAGAACACTAAAGGCTCGGTACTGCACACAACCGGCTGCTCGTACAGGATAATTTGATTAATTTTTGCAATACATCTAGCGGGCCTTGCTGTGAATATATATATTTTTAAAATAATAGCGGACTGTGAATCATCAATGAATTTATATTATTTATTGCAATTACTAGGATTCAGTTGATACTTGAATCCTTTATTACTTCTAGTCTACCTTTTGCGGTCTTGATATTAAATCGAGTTATAAGTCTTATAATTTTTACGACTTTGTAATTTGAATTATTTTAGATAGCACGGTGTATCATATTCTAGAAAAGTAATATTTATCAAATTGAATCGGAATATAAATTACTGAAAAGATTTTTACTATATTAAAGAATAATCTAAACATTTTTGCATAAAGAAGAAACTGTAAGTCTGTAACGAGATATTAACTACATTATCAAGGATGGACCTGGACGGCGATCCGTTGAGTCCAGGATTTAAGCTCGGAAAGAGAAATTGAAATATTATATGTATATCATATAAAGTAAATCTTAACATAATTTTAAATCCGATTTTCAGTATGAAGTATGAATGAACGTATCGTGTTAAATATAGGTTAAATCTTATAAGTTGGTTGAGGAAGTGAAGAATTTAAATAAATATACAAACATTAGACGGAATTTTTTTTTAAGGAGGTCATATGAAACTCTTGTACCCCTCTCGATATAAATACGATGGGTGCAAAATCATAAACTAGTTTCTATACCTATAAGAATTCTAAGTTGCATGCGTATAGATGGAAGGGTTCTCTTAATATTACTAGATAAATCCTGTTAGTGGAAGCTTTAATTTTTCTTTTCTTTTCTTTTTTTTTTCTCCTTTACCAAATACATTTTAAGAGAATTTTTTTTTTTCTAACTATTATCATTGTATTATTTTAGGGAAGGGAAGAATTAAATCTGAATCTATATAATTCCATGACTAACATTAATATTACTAAATTATATTAATCAATATCGTTATATTCGATTCGAGTAATTGATTCGAATATGTGAATAGGTTAAGGTTAAATGAATAAATCGAGTTAAATTAAGGATTATACCATAATTGAATTAAATTAATTTTATGGAATGATTTAATCGAATTAGGTTTAATTATACGAATCAATTCAAATTTAATAATAACTTTATACTTCTTAAGGGATTAACAACAAACTTTTGACTCTTCTAAGAATTTATAAAAATCGCAATTGTACGAGATAAAAAATTTTTTTATTTAACGTATCAATTAAAGTACTATTAATAAGTGTTTAGGTACGGATCGAAAACGGCTCTCTCCCAAATATAAACAGGAGATTAACGATTATACAACATCTAGAAGGGTGCAAGGGTAAGCTAGTTTTATGTATGTGATGTGAAAGTTAAAATATTGAATAGTGGGATAGTGAGGTACTGTACGGACCAGTATATTAGTAAGTACCGGTGGATTTTATTGGGGAGGTGTTGGTGGGGTCTAGAAGGTACAGCGGAGAGGGAACTTAAGTCCAACACTGCCACCTCCAAGTCGACCACGTGGCCGAGGTGGTGGTGAATAAGGGAGGGTCGGTTTGTCTTGTCCTCCTCTCTCTCTCTCTTCCCCTTGTCTATTTTATCATCACTCACAGTCGCACTCATATTTGGGCACATACAAAACCCACTGACAATTGAGTGGTGAACAGGGTAGGTTGACAACGGACAAGGAAGTGTGATGGAAATATTGATTATATTTGAAATAGAACATTGAGGGTTATTTTATTTTATTTTATTGGTGGGGACAATATTAGGTAGGTAGTTACTGGTGAGGGACAGTGGGGTCCTTTGCCATGTGCTTACAAGTGCTCTCCCCATAAGTCTCACTCATTCGCTATAATATTATCATCCTTCCTCGTCCACATCCAACGTACCCCACACCCGGGACACTCCCACCCCCCCCCCCCCTACCCTCTCCCTCACCATAATTCAGGGTTTCATCTCAATTCGCATTGCAATATAATTAAACACAAGATTAAAATGCTTGTTGATTTCACTTATGTTCAATAGGGTTGTCTTACCATGTATTAAAGTTTTCACGAAGTTGTGAAGAAATCATTAAGTTTGGATCAAATTTTAAAAGCAAATATTATTTTATGCTGAAAATATACTGTAAACAAAATTTACTTATAATTAATATGGAGGCAATAATTCTTTTAGTTATATTTATTTCATTAGTCTTTTAGTGTTCATATTCGATTTTTAGTATGATACAAACTTGTGTATCATCATTTTTTAAAAAATTGTATAGATGGGTCTATTTTGTATATACAACTACTAATTATATGACTATTGTTGTTTGCCCCATTCATGAGGACTTATTTTTACTTTTGTTTTTCATTTACTATATATTAAATTAGCGATAATAAAGAATCGAACATATTGTGGCTAGCCTTTAAGTTATAATTATCTTAATACTCATTTACTTTAGTTCTTCACATTCCGAAAGTTTATGCAAACATATCAATCAAATTTCACTAATTTACCAAAGCCAACGTATTTGGGTTAAAAAATTAAATCTTGTGATAAACACATCATAAGAAAACAGCGAAAACCCCCACATGCTATGGAATTTATAAAAAATCCTTAAATGTATTTGTTATTGTGATAATTGTTTTACGTGTTCAACATATGATAGCTAAGCGTGGAGAACATGGGTTTCATGTGTTTGTTTAATGAATTCTGCAAACGCATATGAATATGATCCCTAAAAGCTTCATAAATTGTAAAACCTTGGGCGTTAAGGAAGTTCGGTCTCACCAAAAATTAGGGCGAGGGTTTTAAAAGCACAGTGTGACACCGTACCATATCTCTTCAGTTAGAGAGCTAAATAGGGGGAGGTGTTGCCCTGTGTACATCACTCCTTGTTATGGTGCACTGATGATGCAATGAAATTAGGAAGCATTAAATGCACCTTCAATTGGTGGGTTCGCATCATCCATCATCTCCCCGAAGGGTAAGCTGTTGATTTTGTTATAGACGACTACTCCGACGTGTTATTAATTATTATCTCATGAATGTAAGGGTTTTTCTTCGTATTAAATTCATTCCTATGATGCAAATTTTAGCAAACATCACATATATGAGTAACACTTGTATTAAACTTCTCATATATTATTAGTATCTTAGTTTGCAATAAACCTGAAGAAAAATGTTATATAGTCTTCTTGCATTAGATCTTTCATTCGAAAGGTAATATGATTTATATCTATTTCAACAAAACTTATCTCTTAAATTGAATTATTAGGTCAAATGGGTTGCATTTCAAGTTTAGTTTAGTTTAATTAGACCATTTTGATCATCAATGGGTGGTCCTTTTGAGTTAAATTTTGATATGTATATGCAATAGAGTTTGGGATTGGTCCACTAGAGCTGGTGTTGTGGTCCAGGCACCGCTCAAGCTGGCTGATGTGTCTCTTGCATAGGCTTAGTGTGGGGGTCATTATTTGGAAGCTTCTCTTCCCCACTTATTATGGGACTGCAAATTGCTATCATGTTAGGTACAGCAACTTAAGATAATCTACCCAATTGGAGTATGGACTCAGCTACACTATCGGTTTGAAAATTGTTTAAACGATTTAAGATAAATTCTGACAAGAAGCGGGATAATGGAAATTTTCTTATTCTATAGTCCTCTAAGTAAGTATAAATTTAGTACTTTTAACTCATTCAAATATTTATGTATAAAATGAAAATATATATATATAATAAGCTTGAATCGATTGTTTTTTACTTATTCAAACATCTATCCATTAAACATATATATATATATATATATATGGCAACCGTAGAATGTAGATAATTCTACTTCTACCCACACCATTTCTTGCCTATTCATTTTATTACATACTTTGCATGCATAAAATTGTCTCAAGTGTGGTTGTTTGCAATGAAGAGAAAACTAAAACACGGTCTATAAATCCCACTACAATAGAGGGATAGCATGTGCAGAATCTCTTGTGTGCGCGCAACGAACTAATGCCTTTGTGTGGTCGAGTCTTTGAACCAAGCGAACATTATCTGTAACCACAAGGATAAGATATTCGGGGTCCTAATCTTTGTGTACACTTGCTATGTATTGTTACTGAATTACCTAATTAAACCATGTCACGTAAATCAAATAAAAATTAAAATTAAAAATGGACCAGGTTGGTCAAATTTGTATACATGCATTGAGCGGACGCAAATTGATATATAATTTATATACACGTGATAAACCAGTAAAAAAAATCACCGCTTCGCACATGAATTATCTACATGCCTCAGCTGCGAAATTTCACTACTTCCCACGTAGCACCACTACTGACCGGTAAAATTTCACAGAGTAGTTCCATCTTTTTTTCTTTTTTTTTTTGTTTTAATTTAGGATTTAGTAAAATCTTATATCTATGTCAACTTGTAATTTTAAGTAAATGATTTTCAAAAATAATATATCATTCATAATTATAATAATAATTAATACAATACAATTGCCATGGATAAGGCGGCTATGAAAATGCTCCGTTACGATATCGTTTCTACGTTAATCCAATGCAAGGAACTCACTCCCTTTCTCCTTCATGTATATAGTCAAAGGTAACATTCAAGTCAAGTTTCTCAAAAAATAAAATAAAATAAAATAAATAAATATGTATATGGTCAAAGGCACCAATCTCGTTAAGTTTCTATAAATAAATAAATAAAATAAAACTAGCAAAAATTAGGACATTTTCAATACACTAACCACATTAAAAATAATAATAATAAAGAAAGATAAAGCACATACATTTCTAAGCTTTTGATACTCGAATGAATATGCATAAACGTATAATCTTAATTTAGCTTAAAATTATCATAGGATTTATCTCTCAACAAAGCTACCATAAGAAGTGTGAAATCATTTTAAAAGGATTTAGATAGAACAAATCTTAATAAGATTAAATAAATACTTATATTATAATTAGAATCATTATTGAAGAAGCCACACAGTGGTCTCCAACCATTAGTCCTATGCTTAAACCCCTTAAGAGGTGTGTTCCAGGCAGCCTCCCCCGTGCACGGTCTCGTAACACTCCCTACGATCGAAGTGCATGTCGTTTGCAAGGTTTAGAGGCCAAAACGTGTAGGTTACATTCCCAAAAGTAATTACGTTGCCACTATCCTGCATCAAACTAATTATCCTGCCAAATATGGGAATGCAAAACTATTCAAATAAGAAGTTTTGTAACTAAACCACATGCATCGTTTAAGAAAACATAATCATATATTGAAAAGTAAAAGGAAAATAGCTAAAATACAACATGTAGTATATCGTTCAGAATACTGTTGATCCTGCACAATCTTGGGGAGAAGCTGTTGCTCGTCTTATACAAGCACCACGTCTAAATTACAAAATTCCAAAAAGTACGAATTTTCCATCAAAAAAACGCTAATCACCTAGAATGATATTATAAATTCAAACAAAATTACATTTTCCACAACAAGCTTATAACTACCTTGAATTACACTGAATAATCTAATATTACAAAAATACCATCAAATCTTTCTTCCTTGATTCACTAAAAATTATATTTATTGAATATTATTAATTTTCCCCCCTAAAAGTATTATTATTTTTCTACACTTTTAATTTTAATAAATATTTAAATTTCAAATATTTCAAAAATAATTCAATAAATTCATACTTCCAAAAAAATATTTTGATAATTTTTGTATTTTGATTAAGCCTCTTTTATATTATTAAAAAAATTGAATTCATATTATTAAAAAAAAAATCAATTCCCAATGTCAAGAATAAACCTAAATTTAGAGGTCTAGTAAATTTAGAACATCAAAGATACTTTTTCCATAATATTAAGAAAATTAGATTATGACATTAATTATATTTATATAAAAAATAATAATTTTTAAGTTTGATACAAAATTAAATTAATATCCTTAAAAAATTAATCCTTGATGTAAAGAATAAACCTAAATTCGAAATTTAAATAAAACCAAAATTCATAATGTAAAAAGCCATTAAATTTGGAATATTAAAACAATTAGCCATTTCAGAAAAATTTTAAGTTCATATTATTAAAAAACTAATCCCAATATTAAGAATAAATATGAATTTGAAACTTAATAAGACCTAATTTTGGAATATTAACAAAGCCGTAAACTTGGACTATAAAAAAAAAATAAAATTAAGATTATTACAAAAAATTATATTCAAAATATTAAAATAATTAATATACGTTGAATTTAATTAAATTATCATCCCAAAACAACTATTATCTACTTTCAAGTTTTTTGCACTATTTATAATTTTATAACAAAAATTTAAAAAAAAAGTCAGAATATTAAAAAAAAAATTAGAAATTTCAACTCGAATTCGTTTAGTCCATTTATACATATTTGATACAAAATGCCAACAAAATTTGTTGAAGAAAATACACGTGCCATGAAAATCTAAGTACAGTGCACACATTATCACCTTCATACAGATTTTAACTTATAATACATCGTCAAACAGCACATCAAATATCATATGATTTTAGCCAAAAGAAAAGAGAAAAAACACATGAAAAGATCCAATACACCGTCAATATTCTCCAATTTTATCTCAGATATATGCTCCTCTATCTAAACACATACATTAGTATGTTAAAATGTTAAAAAAAAAAGAAAAAGAAAGAAAGAATTAGAGTCAAGCTTGAATGAAAAGGAGAGAAGGAAGAGAACTTTGAACGAAAATAAAGTGCATGACGCCAAAAGGAGAAAAGGATGGATATTAGGGTTTTCTTTAGCAATGAAATAGATCTTTGGCTAGATAATATATCCGCCCTTTTTTGATAGGGCAACTAGCCATGTCATCGGTAAAATTTTACTGCTTAATCTACATGGCATCCACGCGGACAAATGAGCGGCAAAAAGATACAAGAGAGAAAAATATTAGTTTCACATGTAATTTGTACGTTAGGCGAACTCTCTTTGATGAAGCATTATATATATCTAACTAGCATTGGATGCTTATGGAATCTTGTACCTCTCTATGTTAGCAGGGGATAATTGCTATGGCGAATTGGGAAATTCCTTTCTAGAGCTTCAAGTGGAATAAATTAAAGTAATGTGTTGTGAATATATAAAAACAATCGCTTAAGATGGTTTTAACCATCTTTTCTTCTCGTTATTTCTCGTCCATGAAATAAACTCTACTTTCTAAAACAATATGTTGTTACGTACTAAAACCATTTATGTCAAATTTCTTAACCTTTTCGAGTTTTGGGTAAGAAGGAGAGAAGGAGAGATTAAAAACCATCTCTTTTTTATTAAATCTTTTGTAGTTTTTCATTATATTGCTTGATTTAGTATATTTAATAATATTATATTATTAAATGGTGATATATGTGTGAAAAGTGGACAAAACTTTTACCAAACTTGATAAAAATTCCTTTTATAGAAAAGTTTGAAAATGTTGAGGGCTTAAATACTAAAAGAAAAATAACTTCAAAAAAGGGAAAACAGCCAAATATTAAGAATTAAATTTATATATATTTTTAAAATTTATGTCTATTAGATGTACTATAATTTATAAATGGAAGCTTACAAAATATTTACATAAAAAGAAAAAAGGTAATAAAGGAAAAATAAAAGAATTACCTAAACTCTTGATGGTGTTAAGTGGCAATTCATCATGGATTTCATAGTGGTCTGGTCACCTTAAGCAAGCTACGCTGGTAGACAATTAGGTTTGTTTAATTATTTTTTCCTATAATTTTTCCCTTTTTACTTAGTTTTTGTAAAATTTTTTTATTATCTTATTTATTTCGGTATACATAATTAACTATATTTTATTAAATCAATTACTATTTTGTGAGCCTACTAAAAGTTGACAAATATATAGTCTTAACAAACTTTATATGAAGCTTACATAACAACTCAAACAAATGAAAAAACATTCAAAGATTGAGGATAAAAAACGTATTTCCCCATATAAAAAATTTACACGTGTATGATATGAGCTCTGTCCAATAGGACTTCTAACCACCCATAAACGTTATAGCACGCTCTGAATGGAATATATAGTATTGGGCTGTGTTCTCTTCGGCGATCCTCAACTCCATACACAGTCCATGGACGAGCGAACAGTGTTGTCAAGGCCTTAATGGCCTCTCCAGCAGCACTAGGCCATACTTGATTCGACGTTGGATGGACATCGACACATTACATCAGAAATGAAACGTCGAGTCCTTTGAGGCTGGATTCATACACCTAGCAATTTGAATTGGCTTGTAATTTGATGTTGAATCCATATTTATAATCAATTAGATATTTGAATAAATGATTTATGTAATAACCATGCCCTGTTCATCATATATGTTATACAATACAATTCGCGTGTATATTATGATTACATGGATGGCTTTATAAAATTTATGAATTTTAACAATCAATTCCTTAACTTTAAGGTAACAGAAAAAAAAAAAAGAATAATTACTGTAAAATCATTCATATTCCATTGTTTACTTGAAACTTGATTAGGCAATCAATGTACTAAGAGGTTGTTTACATCATCACCTTCACACCTATATTATCAATATGGTACATTGCTACTATTACCATTAACCAACCATCTTCTTTATCACCCATTCATCATAAACCCTATTTTGCATTGCCATCACCATCACCACCATATCATGATTATAACCACCACATCTATAGCACCACCAACACCTTTATACCATTAATGCCACTATAGCTCCTAGTAACACACCATAATTACCATAGCACTATTACTATCATTATAAGCCTTATTATTGTTGCTATGAACAAATAATGCTTCTTGTTATCACACCTTTAGCACTACCACCATTTATGTAATGCCAAACACTAGTGTCATTATTACACCATTACCAATTTAGCACTTCTATCATTACTATTGCATCACCACTAATAATTACCAATCGCAAAACATGAAACCAACAATTGTCACCAATGTTGTTGTCACTGTCACCATCTAACATCACCACCACCATCATATCACCGGTACACCATTACCACTTTTGCACCACCACTTTCATCACAACTACCATCATCTTACCTTCCTTAACAGTACAATCATCATTACCATCACCAAAACACCATGAGTTCCTGTATGCCATAACCACCATTTTCACTTTACCCTAACACCAATCCTTGCATTTGCGCCAACATTAACATTACTATCTCTGTCACCATCACTACTAACACTGAAGCACTTCACAACCATCGTTACTAACATAGTTTTGACAATGTCGATGGTGAAGCAACAACAATAGTAATGGCTATAAAGTTTGTAGTAATGGTAATTGAATGGTGGTATTGTGTAGTAAGGGCAACAGCAATGGTGGTGTAAGCTTGTAAAAGTGGTGTTAATAGTAGATTGGTGGTAGAAAAAACATGATGATCTAACAATAAAGGAACTGTATAGTTGTGATGGTATTAGTGATAGTAGCAGTAATACTTTCCATTGAATAAATATAGGTATTTTTATTATATTCTCAACTTAATAATATAACATTTACATCAAAAATGTATCCAAAGCGAATAATAAAACATATATTGTTTGGTTGTTATAGGTAATAGTTATTCCAAAAAAAAAGTAATCTTTCCATTTGTCACTAGGTGGGGAGGACCGAACCGTGTTATAAAACAGTTACATTTTGTGATTTTGATCATTACGATTCACGGTTCCATTTAGTAAGATTCTAGAGTCTAGACCCGTCCATTGTCCAGAAACGCTGATCCCGACATCGGCTCTAAATTAAACTGGCTAAGAGGCCGAATTACAATATTGTTCCGTTGTATTTTCACTTTGGGCCAATTTAGAATATATGGCTTTCGTCGAGATAACTATATTCTTAATTTTGCAAATAAACCAACGAAATTTATACTACTGACCATAAGGCAAAGATTTTTATAAAATTCAATTCCAAGCTCAAACTCACCTTAAGAAACTGTGTTTTAAGAAAAGGACGCCTGTTATCTTTGTGACTTGAATATATTGTTCTGAAAATACAAAAAATTAAAAATTTGTAATGGTCAATGATCCTTAAAATATATAGTTAATAATCTTTAAAAAGCAAATGCAATTGATAATCCTTAAAAAGTGGGGCATTGGACAGTTGAACTGTAAATAAATTTAGAAATAGAAATTAATTTTTGGATTTTGTGTATCGTATAGAGGGTGTAGTACCTAAAGGTGTGGTCTTCTTTAATATGATAGATATCAAAAAAATATATTGCGTCATGTAGAAAGTAGGCATGGCTTAAGAGAGATTTAGCAAAATTCACATCCCTATTATAGATGCTTAAAAAAAGATAAGTGATTACGTAATTAACTTAGATATGGCCTACTTTATTTTCCTTTTAAAGAAAAAAAAAAGATAAGGGAAGTTATAAAATTAATGAACATATGGCTATGTAAATGCCTATTAAACTGCTATTACCTCATTCATACTTGCTATAATTCTCAATTTTTATTTTAATAATTTTCAGTGTGCCCTTTGAACATATAAGACATAAAATATATTATAATCTAATATTATGGATATAAATGCTGCGAACTTTCATATCAAGATTTGTTTTTGGCTAGTTCAAGAACTTATTTAGTCGATTACAAAGTTTAAGAGCATATAACTATTATATAGGAAAAATGACCTCCAAAAACTTTTTTCCAAGATATTATGGTTGATGTAATTTAATAGTATGAATGTTGGTTTTTAAATAGAGTGGATCAAATTCAAATCCCGTATCTTCTAAATTGTAATATAATTAGGTGGTCAAAGGATAAAAGAAAAAAAACACATTGATTTAGATGTCAATCTATCCCTTAAACTTTCAAATATTGTAAATCATCCACTTAATGGTAAGTCGATAAATAACAATGATAAGTTGTAAATAACCTTTCCAAAACTTTGATTTTAATATAAAAACAATTCCTAAACCTATTAAAATGTATTTTAAAACCCTTTAAATTTTGATTATGATATGATTTCTTAACCAAAAATGGAAATTTCTTATGTGTTATGATCTGTCAAAATTTAGAGAGATAATTTACAATATTTGAAAATTTAAAGATAAAATATGTACTTAAATCAAAATTCAATAGTGTCATTTACAACTTCCCCTTACTATATTCATGAAGGTCTAGAAATCTGATCGGTCCTTATCGAAACTTAGCAACCATATTAATGTTGGCGAGAATTGAAGACGCTACCTTGACATTTTAGCATATCTTTTTAACCAACAACCATATTTCTTCTTTTGACATTTAACAATAACTTATATGATTGTTAAAAAAAAATACTATTTTTGTATGTAATAGTTATTTTTTGTATAGATAAAGTACACATATCTATAAAATCATCCCAAATAAACTTTCGATACCTTCTATGATACATATAATATTTTTAAATACATAAGAGAGCAAAAGCTTTTACTCCCTTTAGTAATATAAATAAATATAATATGCATTTAACAATAATACATACTATATCATAATTGTATTGGGTTTTCATTTGATATTCCCTACCACATGGTAATCTATATAGCACATTAAGGCTAGAAACGAGCTAAACCCTTTACAAGTTACTTAAGTTTGGTCAACTTTAAGTTTGGCTAAGCTCATGCTTGATTTACAAATAAATCGAGCTTGAACTCCTGTTTAGATTCACAAGCTTTAGATATTATAGATGTTGCATACAATATAAATATATATAATTAAAAAAAAAAATCGAGATCTATATAATATATATTAATATATAAAGAAAAGTATAAAAAATCATTAACTTTTACCTCTATTTCTATTTAAGTACTTAACATTTCCAATGTTTCATTTTATTCCTCAACGTCTACAAAAATTTACATATAAGTTCTTCCATTAGTTTTGCCGTTAATACCGACATAGGCTTAAAAATAATTGATTTAATTAAATAAATTAATAATATATATTATTTAAGTGAAACTCGTAAAAATACTAAGAAATACAAAAAATGTTAAAAAAAAAAGAATAATAAGAATGAAAATCTAGAAAATCAAATATATATTTATATATATTAATTTTTATTTTAAAATAAATTAATAAAATTTAATAGAAATTACAAAAATGAAAAAATCAAATGTGGTCATCCCCTAACAGTGGGATGGCCAAAATACGACCACAAGAGTAAGTGGACTGCGGTAAGGTTGGTTGCACCCACTAGCAACCTTAGGTGGCCGCTCAACACCAAAGAGGATCGTGCGACCTTCTTGTTAGTGGAGGGCAACCACCCATTGATGCAAACCGTGAGCTAAGAATATATAAGAGCGATCGTTGAATAGGTTTAAGCTTGTCGAAAACTTGAAAAGAGTGATGAGGAAACACGCGAAAGAGTAGGAAATGAAATGTAAGTAAGCAAACCTATAAAGAGCTTTAAATGATATAACGCACCAGTGAAACTTCCAAGGACTCATGATATAACTCGACATGATGCACAAATTGGTTTAGTGAGATTACTCGCCACTTAACTTTACTTAAAGGTTAGGATAAGAGTAAAATATGGGTAAACAAAACAGTATTTATGTAAGGAAGAATATTCAGTGTATTAATAATTAATCTGTTCTTTGTGGCTACATGTACGAGGGTATTTATACTCGAGCATTTAGGACAACTTGCCTTAAAAGAAAAAGATAAAAAGGATATTATCCTAAAGAAATAATGTACAAGAATACAAAAGGGTAAAAATGAATATTTAAGAAAAATAATGATTAGTATAGCAAATTCTTCATGTGGTCTTGTACATGTGGCATGGTCGCATTGGTGATACCGTTAAAGGGTGCAGACAAAATAGTACAAGCAGATTGCTTGTCCTAGCAGAGGTGACTAAGAATTCGTCTAATGTCGTTCACTTGACCTCTTAGCAAGAATGAAGCCGAGCAAGTGGTTAGCTCGAGTATGAGTAAGTGATAGAGCGAGGATTGGTAACTGTTTCAACATTTTGTATTTCGACACACAATCTCTAAGCAATAGGCAATCACTCGACTCAACATACAGAATATGTCAGCAAAGAGATACTCGGCCTCAACAAGAGTCGACTGGAGTAAGAAGATTCGCCAGTGAAAGGCTTAATAGCCTTATTCCCATCACCCATGGTTGCCAACTGGTCGTGATCTACTTGCTCTTGTAGTCGTTTTTTGATCACCCTAATACTAGGGGTGGTAATATTTGATTTTTTTTTATTTTTCTTCTTTCTTTTTGTTTTTCTTTTTTCAAGATTTATGTATATAAGTAGTTATGCTTATGTGAATGCTAACATTTTGGTAAGGACACTGTTTTAGGGCATTCCCTTTTAACCTTATCCCATTAAAGGTTGGTGGCTACTGGTAGGCTTTTGGGTTGTTTAGACCTATATCTAGTAAAAATAGTAGCCTGATTGACCCCATGCCCCTCATCATGCGTGTTTGTAGGGGTTATTTGTGTTAACATTTTAACGCTTGCTTTATGGTTCTCAATCCTTTTTCTCTTTCGACGAGATGCCTTTAAAAAAAATTATTCCCTATATTGCTAATAAATGTGTATTTTTATGCACTTATTCTTTTTTAAATCTTACAATTTTGTGTAACTTATGGTGTTTTTATTGTTTTATTAACCCAAAAATAATAAGTTACATACGAATTAAGTTAATACAATAAATAAATTGGTGAAAAATGATTTAAGTTTAGGCTTAAATGGTTTATACTATACTATTATATATATTTCCGATTCTAAACCATTTTAATAGTTACATTTTTGTATTTGTGATAGGAAAACCATGCAGAACCAAAAAAAATATGTATACACAATCTATTATAATTACAAATACACAAGAAGTCGAAGCATGGCATTATAAGCTAAAGACATGCTGCATTTAATGAATTTAGTTTCTCCAAGCATTGCCACGATCAAACTAAACCACTAAGCTTATTTGCATTTTGCAATTCTTTTTGTTTAGATTGTCTTTTATTTATCTATATATTTTATGTGTTTGATCTATATCTATTTGAAATTCGATACTTGAAAAATTATCTTATCTGTTTTATTTCATAGTTATAATGAAGATAGTGATTGGAGTGTCAAAATTAGAAAATGAAAATTTATGTACTATTAGGAGAAAAATTATGAAAAAATATATCTTATGCATTGGAAATTATTATTTTCATTCATATTTTTTTAAAAATATATTTTCATCTTTTTTATAACTTATTTTTACCAAACACAAATATTTGAGTAGACAAAAATAAAATGCCAATAAAACGAAAAACAAATAAACTAAACAAAGCCTTATGGATTTTCCATTATTATTTCATTTACAAGGTGTCAACATGGGTGACTTATACTTTTGCATTTAGGAGAGAGGAGGTTCAATTTGCAATGTAAATGTGATCTTTAATGTGTGAGATCTTCACTCCATTTCATGAAGACATCAAAGTCAAACTTCATTTCATCTTCATTTCTTCATGTAAGAGATTTCAAGCCATAAGCTACTCCAATTTCTACAAGCAATCATGTGGGTCAGCATGGGTTCTGATGGGAATTAGGTTACTAGGTTTTTTACTCGCAGCTAAGCCCAAGGACTAAAGGGATTGACTAAGTGAATCCTCCTACTCCAACCAACTCCTGTCAAGATTGAGTATCTCTTTGTTGACTTATTCTACATATCGAGTCGAGTGACTACCTATTTCTCAGAGATTGTGTGCTAAAATGCAAAATGCCGAGACAACTGCCAATCCTTGCTCTATCACTCACTCATGCTCGAGCTAACCACTTACTCTGCCTCATTCTTACCGGAAGGCCGAGAGAATGACACATGATAAATCTTTAATCACCCCTATCAGGATAAGCAATCCACTCGTACTCTTTTGTCTGCACCCTCCAACGACATCACCAATGCGACCATGCTACATATATAGGACCACGTGAAGAATCTGCTAGATTAATCATTATTTTTCTTGAATATTCATTTTTACTTTTTTGTATTCTTGTACATTACTTCTTTAGGATAATACCCTTTTTGTTCTTTTCCTTTAAAGTAAGTTGCCCTAAATTCCCAGGTATAAGTACCCTTGTGCACATAGCCGCAAAGAACAAATTAATCATTAATACATTGAATATTCTTCCTTATGTAAACACTGTTTTGTTTACCCTCATTTTACTCTTATCTTAACCCTTAAGCAAGGCTAGGTTGTAAATGACCTTACTAGACCAATTTGTGCACTATATCAAGTTGTGATGTGAATCTTTGAAAGTTCTACTAATGTGTCATATCCTTTGGAGTTGTTCGTGAGTTTGCTTACTTACATTTCATTTCCAACTCTTTCGTGCATTCCCCTATCACCCTTTTCAAGCTTTCGGTAAGTTTGGATCTAATCAACAACCGGCCTTGTCTGTTCTTAGCTCATGGTTCGTATCATCTTAGCATCAAAGCTGAGGTTTCGTTTGAGTTGTAGTTTGTTCAAAAGTCCTATCTATACTTTTTTTTATGTGTATGAAATAGAGCAAGTTACTATGTTAATCTTAGCTATTGTGTTTGCTGGTTATTTAGTTTTTGATTTGGGGAAGTGTTTGTTGTAACACCTAATTGGAGAAGCTTGAGGTTTGAATCTATTAAAGAAATGATGGATCCAAGTGTTGATATTGGGCCTGGAGATGACAACAGTGGTGTTATCCACCAAAGTCAACAATCTCAAGGTACTCTAAGAAGCACTAATGAGAGACTTGATGAGGTGGCTAATCTCTTAATAAATTAATCCAAACTGTTCATGCATTGACTTATCAACCTGCTAAAATCACGCCTAACACCCCACAAGCTGCTCGACCTGCTAGAGGTCAGAACCCATCTCAACCAGTTCGAGGTGGAAGAGTAGGCAAATGAGTAAGACAAATGATAAACTTAAGAGAACTGAATGAAGGGGACGGAGAAGGGGAAGAGTATTTTAAAGAAAAGCGAACTCAAGTCCCTAGAGTATCTAACCATGTGAAGCTTCAAATTCTTAGCTTCAATGGATCTGGAAGTGCCAATGAATACTTATAATGGGAAGATAAAGTGAAGCGTGTTTTTTACTATTATCAGTAGGAGAATTACAGGAAAGTAAGAACTGCTACTGTTAAGTTCTCTGGGTATGTTACCATATGGTGGAAGAATTGCCAAGCTATGAGGAAGCGAGAAGGCTATCAAGAGATTAATAATCAGCACGAAATGAAAAGAATATTGAGAAACAGATTTGTGCCTGATACTTATCTACAAGATACTTTTACCTGTCTTTAGGAGTTGAGACAAGGAGGCTAAACAGTCGACAAGTATATCCAGGAATTCCAAATGCTCACGATCTAATGTGAAGTGGAGGAACTATTAGCACAAACAATCTCTAAGTTCCTTATTAGGTTGAGAGGTAACATTTAAGATATTGTAGAGTTTCAACAATTTACCACAATAGATGAAGTCATTAGAATAGCCTAACGAGTGGAGAGGTAGAAAAGAAGCCAAGTATCGACCAGACTGCCGACTAGTAGACTAGGACAGGGAAGTCACCAAGCTTAGCTAAGTACCAAGCCAATTCGAAGGGTGGATGTTTAAGCTAAACAGAAGGCTGACCTAACAATAACGCACCAACACAAACTTATGAAAAAGGGCGAGGATCTGGTAGGAAGATGAATCAAATCAAATGTTTCAAATGTCAAGGGTTTGGACATATAGTTGCTCAGTGCACAAAATAAAGGACTATGGTAATTAAGGGAGGCATCCTAAAGCTAGAAGTGGAAAGTACTGATGAGGAACCTAAAGTAGAAGAGGGCATTGCCGAGAAAGAACTGATCGAAGAAGATGTGTTCGCTGAGGACTTGGATTAATTAGTCTTAGTTGTCCAACGCACGATGAACTTAAAACCTTCACGAGAAGAGAAACTGATGGAGAACTTGTTTCATATTGCCTGTAGAGTGAATAATCGAGTGAGCGCACCAATTGCTAATAGTGGAAGTTACACTAATATGACATTAACCAATCTGGTCATAAGGTTGAATTTGTCGACTATTACACACCTAAGGTTATACAAGTTGCATTGGCTGAATGAGAAGGGAGCACTATATGTCTCTTAGCAAGTACTATTGCCGATTACTATTGAAAATTACTTCGATAAGGTTCTCTATGACGTATTGCCTATGTGCGCTTCACACGTATTGCTTAATCGACCATGGTTGTTTGACAGAAGAGTTATCCATGACGAATATAGGAACACGTATGTATTCAAAAAGGATGGCAGGAAGATCACGCTGAACTCAATACCGCTGAGAGAAGTTAATAAACTGTAAATAAAACTTGCTTGCGGATTAAGGAAGACTTTGATGATAAGTAAAGAAAAGCTTCAAAAGGCCATCAATGCTAAAAGTCGACCCTCATGTTGGTCGGACAACTATTAGAGATGAAGGAGTAGAGTAAACTATCTATGGAAATAAAAGAGTTGCTAGACGAATATGCCAATCTGTTCCCAGAACAATTACCTGAAGAGTTGCCCCCATTTCAAGGCATAGAACACTGCATTAACTTGATACCTAGTGCCACCTTACCAAATAAGGCCACGTATCGAATGAGTCCCAAGTAGGCTTTTGAACTCCAATGACAAATTAATGAGCTATTGGAAAGAGGTTATGTTAGAGAAAGTCTTAACCATTGCGCTATCCAGATGCTATTAGTGTCAAAAAAGGATAGAACCTAGCGGATGTGTGTTGATAGCCGAGCAGTGAACAAGATATCAATCAAATACAGGTATCTAATCCCTAGGTTGGAGGATATGTTAGATGAATTGAGTGGAGGGAAGATCTTTAGCAAGATTAATCTAAAATCTGGCTACCATCAAATCTGAATAAGGCTGGGAGATGAATGGAAAACTGCTTTCAAAACTCAGCATGGACTCTACAAGTGGATAGTCATGCCATTTGGCCTGTCAAATGTCTCGAGCACTTTCATGCGACTGATGAATCACGTAATAAGAAATATCATAGGGAAGTATGTCATGGTGTACTTTGACAACATTTTGGTTTACAGTACCGACATATCAAGTCATTGTAAACATCTCCATGTCGTGTTAGATGTCCTTTGCGCCAAAAGATTATTTGGTAACCTTAAGAAATGTTGCTTTTGCAAGGAGGAAGTGGTATTCTTGGGTTATATAGTTAGTGGAGGAGGCTTAGGAGTGGACAACGAGAAGATCTGAGCAATCGTCGAGTGGCCGACCCCTACTACTTGTGCTAAAGTGAGAAATTTCCATTGACTGGCTTCCTTCTATATAAGATTCATCTGGAATTTCAGTACTCCTGCTACAACCCTTACTAAACTGATAAAGAAGAACACTGATTTCAGGTGGAGAGAAAAGGAAGAGAGAAGTTTTGCCAAGGCAAAGGAAAGATTGACCTCCGCCCCTGTATTTATTCTACCTAACTTTGAGAAGATATTCAAGCTAAAGTATGACGCGTTAGGCATTGGGATAGGCGCTATCCTTTGCTCACCATAGTGAGAAGCTCAGGGGACCTTAACTAAACTACTCTATATATGACAAGGAATTCTTAGCACTAATCCGAGCACTGCAAATGTAGCAGCATTACCTATTGCTGAGAGAATTTGTCATCTACACTAACCATGAGTCTCTAAGGTATCTTTGAAGTTAAACGAAATTATCGAAGCTAAACGAAATTATCGAAGCAGCAAACGGGGTAGGTTGACTTCGTTAAAAGGTTTAACTTTGTAATAAAGTACAAACAAGGGAAGAGCAACGTACTTGCATATGCTCTTTTGAGGAGGCAAGCACTCTTAACTCTTGACCGAACTGCAAACCAGATTGTTTGGGTTTATGAGCATTAAGGAGCAATACCCCGTGGATGCATACTTCGAACCCATATTTACGTGATGTATTAATGGAAGGACAGTGAATGAATACCATGTGGAGGATGGGTACTTGTTCTGAGGGGAAAAATTGTGCATGCCGACCTACTATCTTCGAGAATTACTTATTAAGAAAGCTTACAATGCTAGACTCTTTGGACATTTTAGGGAGAAAAGGACATATGAATTACTGGGTGATCGATTTTTTTGGCCAAGAATGAGGCGAGATGTGCACTGAATTGTTGAAAGCTGTACCATGTACAAGAAGGCCAAATGCTGAGCCAAGCAAAGGAAGGTAATGCCTTTGTCTATTCTAATAAAACCTTAGACCAAACTGAGCATAGACTTTGTTCTCGGACTACTACGAACTACCTGAGGCAAAGACTCTATAATGGTCATTGTAGATAGGTTCAGCAAGATGGCATACTTTGTATCCTGTTGCAAAACTAACAATGCTTCGGCAATTGCTTGTCTTTTCTTGCAGGAGATTGTACAGTAATACGGCGTGCCAAGAAGTGTAGTCTTTGATAAAGATCCTAAAGTTCTTGAGCTATTTCTAGAGGACCTTATAGTATCGAATAGGAACTAAACTACTATTCAGTACTTCCTATCACCCCTAAACTTACAGCCAAATAGAAGTGGTTAATTGTACTTTGGTATCACTACTCTGAGCTGTAGTAGGCAAGAACTTAGTGGATTGTGACATCTACTTGCTAGTAATCGAATTCACTTACAATCAAATAGTGTATGACATTACTAAGCAAACCCCCTTCAAAGTGGTCTATTGCTTTAATCCCGAGTTGCCCTTCGATCACACCTTATACTTATGCCCATGCAAAAAGACCCTGACACAAGAGCCAGAGTACAATCCCTTCAATACATCTACAGCAAAATCACTCGGAACATCGACTAAGCTACTAGATGTATGCGATAGAAGGCCAAGGTTAGAACGGCGAAACATTTTCAACCGAGAGACTTAATATAGCTGTACCTAAGCAAGGAACGATTTCTGAGTAAGAGGAAGAAGGAGGAACAAGCTATCTACAAGAGGAAGAACAAGCTATCTACAAGAGCTGAAGGACCTTTTAGAATCCTTCAGAAGATCAATGACAATGCTTACAGATTAGAGCTACCCGAAGATTATGGGGTATCTGATACCTTCAACATTGCTGACCTTAATTCATATCACCTTGATAAAGAATTGAGCGAAGACCAGCCAAATTTGATCCCAAATCCAAATCAACCTAAAAGGAATGATGAGAATCAGGCCACTGGGCTTTAGACCCGTAGCCAAGCCTGAAGACTAGAGGAATTGATTAGGCAAATCTTCTTGCTCCAGCCGACTCCTATCAAGGCTGAGTATCTCTTTGCTGACCTATTTTACATGCCAAGCCGAGTGATTACCTATATCTCAAAGCTTGTGTGCCAAAATGTAGAATGCTAAGACAGTTGCCAACCCTTGCTCTATTGCTCACTCATGCTTAAGCCGACTACTTGCTCGGCTTCATTCTTGCCGAGAGGCTAAGAGAATGACACCGGACAAATCCTCAATTACCTTTGCCAGGACAAGCAATCTGCTCGTACTCTTTTGCTTGCACCCTCCAACGACATCACCAATGCGACCATGTTACGTGTACAAGACCACATAAAGAATCTGCTACACTAATAATTATTTTTCTTCAATATTTATTTTTACCCTTTTGTATTCTTTGGGGTAATACCCTTTTTGTCTTTTTTCTTTTAAGCAAGTTGCTTTAAATTCTTGGGTGTAAATATCCTTATGCATTTAGCCGTAAAGAATATATTAATCATTAATACACTGAATGTTCTTTCTTGTGTAAACATTATTTTATTTACTCTTATTTCACTCTTGTCCTAACCCTTAAGCAAGGTTCAGTGGCGAGTAACCTCATTAGATCAATTCGTGTATCATATCAAATTATACCGTGAGTATTCAAAAGTTCTATTGGTGCGTCATATGCTTTGGAGCTATTCACGGGTTTGCTTACTTACATTTCATTTCCTATTCTTTCACGCATTTCCCCATCACCCTTTTTAATCTTTCAACAAGTTTGGATCCATTCAGCAACCGGTCTTGTCTATTATTGGCTTACGGTTCACATTAGGTTCTCTTTGTCTTCAGTTGAAAAAATTGCTCCACAACACCTGCTTTCATTAGCAACTTACAGCACGAAAAGTAGATGCAGTCAAGAAATTATCATGTGTCAGAAAATATTAGATATAAAAGCTTAGGAAATGAGTTAGAGGGTTATTAATATAAAAGCCAAAGGAACTAGAGCTTAAAGGGGGGAAGAAATTTTATATCGAGAGTTTCTGTAGAGGAATTATGAACAAGTGTACTATACTTCAAATTTTTATTTTACTCCCTGTCGGATTTTATTTGGAGTCATAGGACATAAGGAGTTCAAAATGAGATTAGAAGACGATGTTGTGCTTCAAAATATTATTGGAGTTCTTCTATTCATTTGCTTTGAATTTATCAACATGTTTCTTAAATTCTTTTGTATACCTTTTATAATTGCCACAAACTAAATTTATATTATGGGATTTTGTTTGGCTTGATGATTTAATTAATATACGATTTTATTGTATGTTATTATTTAATTAGTTGCGACTTTTAATTATCTCATTCTCATGATTCGCGATTTTATTGCTTGACGAACAATACTTTTGTGAATAGAATCTGAAAAACTCAAAAGGGAATGAATGGTTTGCATGAGAACGATCTAAAATTAATTTAGTCATCGTCATGGACACATGCTCTTTAAATTAATTTTAGGATTTACATGCTTAATACAATTGATATTAATTATTGTGACATAGAAATATGCATGAATTTTAATATTAATTAGAGTAGTAATATTTGTGAGAAAAATTTACAACTTTACTAAAAATTATAGATAAATTACTTAAAATGGATGTTTCTATTGTAATTAGGACAATAGCAACTTGAAGGGCAGTAAGTCCTTGTGAATCTAACTAAAAACCAACCAATTAGTCTTAACATATTTTAGAAACATATGTTAATTAATCAGATGATAACATAGTTAAAATCCCATACAATTATCTTGGTAAACTTATCCTTTTGTTACTTTCATGTTTTAATTAAGTTATTTCTTTTTATTTTAACTTATTTAAATATCTCATTTTGATCGCCTAAATAAAAAGGGAATTAATATAATCTAGTAATTAGTTTTTAGTCCCTATGAATACAACCTGGTCTCACCAATTCTTTTTATTACTGCATACGTGACCTAATATACTTGCTAGTATAAATTATACTTTTTAAACTCCATGCGTATCTATTGTTAGAACCGAAAAATAGCGTGCTAATAACCTATTTAATCAATCTTAAAGAGCCAACTGTAAATACAAGTACTTCAAACACTGGAGACGAATATAAGACCACCACTGAGTATGAACCCAAGAGTTGATATATATATATATATTATTTTAGCATTTTATAGATGTTGTTTTCATTTTTTTGATTTTGTATATTTACTCTCCTACACTTAACTTTATCTCGTATTATAAGGTTACAGATGAGTTAAATCACTTGCAAGCTACTCAAGCTCGGCTTAACTTAAGTTCAATTTCTAAATAAATTAAGCTTGAGCTTAAAATAAAACTTATTTATCTAAATGAGCTGAGTTCAAGTTTCTAATTTTAGACTCAATGAAAACTCAACTCAATTCTAGCTCAACAATTTTCAAACAAGCCTACGTTTTTATAAACTTGGCTTGATTTAGTTTATTTGCAGCCCGATTGTTCCTAGTACATCATTATATCACTCATAGTTAATTTTAGTTTACTTAGCTACCACAATTAAACTTTACATGTTAATGAAACCATATGAGATTTATAATAGGTCTTAAGTACTTGCAAACTTTATTGTTAGATTGAAAACAAGGATAGTAAATAATAAATAATATGCATATGTATAATATTAATGAAGTAATGAGTTAATTATGAACTAAACAATTATATGAGTCAAAATTAGATACTCAATTTGTAAAACCCGAATAAAAAGAAAAACAAAGAATAATAATAAGGGAAAATAGATAAATAAATGTTGATTTTTTTCATTAAGGGTGTATGTCGGTATTATTTGAAAGTGGCAGAGGCAATCTAGTCATGGGAAAATTCCTACAACCCTAAGTATAAAAGCCGAGTATTGCTTAATGGAAACCCCTTTTTGCATTTGCTACTCGTATACAGTTATTATGGATTAGGGTTTCTGCGAGGGACTAAAAGTAAGAGAGGATTTCTATACGTACAAGCAAGTTTGAGATAGGAGAATTTGACGTAATGTTTGAAAACAATTTTTTATCAAAGGTTTTGATCAAATCTACACTTAAAATTCGTTTTTCTTAATAAGGTAATGAGTAAAACAAATTTTAGGTTGTGTTTTGAGTTTGTTGCAGTGGGCTTTTGGTGGTAGGGGTATAAATATCAAATCTCAAAAGTAAGTTACGAGTGTTTGAGCCTTATACATTTTGTTTCATTGAAATTATTGATTGAATAGTAGGAGATGAGGTGAGATTTGATTATAGATTTGTATTCGATTGATATTTTGAGAAGTGTGTGGAGTTAAGATTGATGTCGGGGTTAACTAAAAGGTAGGGGTTGCATTAGATTTAGAGTTATGCTACGAAAGGATGAGTTTAGAGAAGAGAAATTTGAATAGGTGGAGAACACAGTCTAGGAACACCACATGGTCCTTACCCACGGTCCTTAAGGATGTGAAGGACGAAGAAAAATTTTGCATTTTAGACATAGAACCTAACTTGAATACCGATAGATATTCTCTAAATAATAACAATTTGCTAAATCAAACCAACTAAAGCAATTCAATTAATAAAATTATGAATTGAACCCTATGAGTATACATGGTGCTACACATATGTAACTTCCTTTCCCGTACAATTATTCATAAGATATATAGCATAATTTCGATTAGTATAAAATTGAACAAATTAAAATACTAAAATTAGTAAATTAACTCTAGATATTGCAAAACCATGTAAATTTGATATCAAACGATTAAAGATGTTCTTGAATGGTAGTAATTAACTAAGTCAAGCTAGCTAATGAATAAAATTTATAAAATTAAGAAATTATCCCTACTAATGTATACCACTTCACGTGTATATGCACATGGATAATTTTCTTTCACCTATGATATAATAATACCAATTGATTTAATTAGAACCAATTAAAGCATTTCATTGATAAAATATATCCTTACCCCTACATGAATAATTGCATCACATATATGTATACGTACAATGTAATTTAATCGCGTACATTAGTATGTATTTTGGACCCTTCAGACACTTAGGAAGTTAAGACAAATTCATGACAATTTTTGGAAGATTTAAAAAAAATATAAAGAAAATATGAAGAATTAGGCAATAATATGCGAGATCAAAGTTTACAAACTTATAAGCAACTTAACGACGAATGGCTATTACCACCTGAACCTCCAACTAACACCCTTCCTGGCCGACATTAGCACCACCACCGATGGCCATTGGAGTTCCAAAAGTTGGTGTCTATTTTTTAGCTCGATTTTCAAAATTTGATAAAAAAAATATTAAATTTAGTCTAAAAATTGTGGAAATTTTTATTCTAGCATTATTTTGAGTGTACTTTCATGGAAAATTATTATTTTAGTAAAATTATTACATTTTATATATCATCCTTAAAAAATGGGTTACTTAGAATTGATTTTCATTTTGATTTTTAAAAACCCGAATAACGTAGTTTCTTTACCAAAATTTTTCTATAAACATTTTATATTATATATAAAATTGCTATGTAAAAATTTTTACAAAAAACTTTTTGCTTTATTTGGGTTAAATTTTAATTTATGAAATACTAATAAGTTGATTTATAAGAAATTCACTATTTTTTAACATATTTTATTTAAATCTAACCATTAGATATTATTTAAGTGAATATATGTTACATGTAACATGTTGATCTTAATTTTTAAGTGGAAATAGGAGATTTTACAAAAAGTAAGGTTTTCCAAAGCTAAACTTGATGATTTTATTTAAATACTTATGGAGATTTTTCACTAAGTTAATAAGTTAATTATTTTTGTTAAAGATTCTTATAAATCAATGATAAATTGAAGATTATAGCTGTTGTAAATGAAGGATTTTTACACTAAATACCATGATTTTTCAGCTTAATCATGTATTTTAGGTATATTAATTAATTAGGAATGTTTAATATTCTTTTTTATTGAATTTCGAGTTGTACACGTCAATATGGAGGAGTTTCAAGGCATGCGAGTTAATATTGGTAGACTTTTAACATGGTTAGGCATGGATAAAGTAAAGAAAAGTGTGAAAAGTAGAGTTTTAGGTGAATTGGGGCAAATCCGGTACCTGTAGAAGATGTTGTAGAAGTTTGCGATAAGCTGGTGAAGAAGCTAATAGTTATAGAAGATCCTGTAAAAACTTATGTTGATGATAGTGTAAACTGTTGACCTGTAGAAAGTATTATAGAAGCTTCCCTAATTAAGTTGATTATAAAATTATATTAATAAAAACTTGAGTAGAAGATACTCTAAGCCTAAAAGACCTCAATAGAAGGTGATGTAGAAGATTCTACGTAAAAAATATAAGTTAAAACCTCAATAGAAACTTGAGTAAGAGGTATTAAACACCTAATAGACCTTAGTATAAGGTACTAAGAATCTAAGAAACTTAGTAGAAAATTAAGTAGAAGGTCAAAATAACCTAGGTGAAAGTAATAACACTTAATACCCAAAACCAACATTTGTTGAATATTTAAAGAATGTTAAATTAAAACAAAAGAACAATACTTAAAACACCCTTACTCTAATGAATTTTATTAAAACTGAAATATGATTTGCAATTAGGGACCATTGATGACAAAAGGACCAGAGCATCTAGTTTACGAGAGTGAATGGGAATCTAGGTAAGTGGGATCTATGCTTGATGGCATTTCAAAGTACTATATAAAAGTACTTGAAGGCTAATGTGTACACTTGTTTGTGGTTGTAAAGTAGTTGATTGTGCATATGCGATGTTTGTGCTTGGAAATTGTTTGCTAAATTGTCTTATTGTTATGTTATATGTTGTGATTACATTGCTATGTTTGCTTCTTAATTTCAGTGTTTGCAATTAGTTAGTCACCCCTAAAATGAACTAAGCTAAACTTGGATTTAATCACTAACTAGCCATGCATTGCAACCTATTAAGGAAATGATTAGGGTTATTTAACCAAATACTAACCCTTTGATGAGATAGCGGAAATTAGCTTTCCCTTACTCTCAAGGTTCAACTAAGTGATAGGAGAAGAGGTTAGGGGCATTGGTTCGAAGAGTTCTTGAGAGTAATAGGTTCCATTGCATAAGATTATGTTTGGTCAAGATCTACTTAGAGGCAAGCCTCCATCTTGTTAAACTCCTTAACCCAAGTTACAGCGAACGCAATTTTTATAACTTTATGATGGATCGGACAACGTTGTGCATCGCATCTAACTAACTAAATGACAACCCTACTTACTTGTTGTGTTGTATATGCTTTTGTCTCTACCCCCTTATTGAGTAGTGGTTACTCATATCCCCATAGTTCTTTTAGTAGTCCTAAAAGATAAACACCAAGACCACTTAATCCTTGAGTGCACAAAAGATGAACGATAGGTCTGGAGTAAGGAGCAAATGGATTGGAATGTTCTTGTATTATCTTTATTTTGAAGTTAACTAGGCCATTTGAATGACCTAAACTAACTTGTAATATTGTATTTATTATAAAAACAATTTTGGATTCTTTTACTAATTTTCTTATACAAAAATTCTAAGAAAAATTCATAGGAATTGTGTTAATCAAACTTCTATTTTTCAAAGAAATATATGAAGCAAATGTCTCTTTTTTACTTTAGCTATCGAATTGAAGATACTTCAGAGTTGTTTAGTTGTATGTACCTTATGTATATCAAGTATATGATAATAACTGAGTAACTAGCTTCTGTCGTAGGTTGGTGTATATGGTATAACTATTACGACTCTATCACTCTTAAGGCGTAACGAAGGATATTGATTCTCTACAGTTCTAATGGACTATGGAATATTGGGTATATATAGCTATTTATATTTTATATTGAATTAATAAACTACATATTGAAAGCCATAGTAAGAGTCTTGCAATTTTTAACTTTACAAGACAGTTTTTATATTATGGGTATACATGTGATATGAAGATTTTATGTAATTCTACTAGGCCCCTTTTAAAGTCGTTATAATGTAAGCGAGAAAAATTTGCAAAATTTGAGCATGAGGATACTATGGCCTAGGTCTATGGACATGGTCTTCGGGCATAGTCATGTTTAAGTTTCTAAAGGGGAACATGGTCAAGGTCCACAACCGTGATCCCTGAGCATGGCCTTGAAATCTCTTCCTTTCTCCTTAATTCTTATTCTATGACCTTTTGAAGTGTAACCAAATCGATCATAAATCAATTTAGGTGTTAAATTGGGTCTAAAACTTTGGGAATGCTAAGTTTAGACTCAAGAACCTAGTTAGACAAGCCAAAAGAAATTCTAAAGTATTGCCTTATGTTGTACTATAGGTTTTGATTCTAGTGGGTCCTCTAACATAGACATTACTGGTTGTTCTTAAGAAATAGGTACTAGGTATTGCGAGTTGCTTATGTTTGTAGGACTAGTGTATGTGAAATGGACTAAATGACTATTTAGCCTAAATTAAAAAGTGTGTTGTGTATGCTTGGTTAGGCCCAAGCGATTGGGAGGACCAGTGATCACAGGCTGGCACATTAATGACTTTAATGCGATGTTGTCCTAATTAGAATTTTAGTTTGAAGTGATTTGGGTAGGTTTAGGTATTCCTTGGTTTCTAGGGCATTAGAGATGACTCAATACCATATATGTATATGTATTTATATATTTGTATGCCAGAGTCATGAGTTACTCCAAGTTTCTGGATGTCAAAATTGTACTGTTTGACAGACCTGACAAAAAGATAAGGGTTTTGTTGCATTCAATGATTATGAATAAGTAAACATGTGTGCTCGCATGTTTATTTTATGATCATGCATATATGCTTGATTACTTTATATCGGGCTTTGCTTACCTCTCGGAGATTTTGTATTTTTAGGTATAGGAACAAGTTAGGGAGATTATGAGGATTATTATGGTGATTATGATTATTATGATGGCGCAGTTGGCTACTATGAATATTATTATGATGATGGAAATGACTTTGTGGAGTTTTGAGTAGGATTGTGATTATGGCTGAAATATGTTATCGGACTCTTAGTTATTTACTACTATTTTATATTTGGGTCATAAGAAATCAAATAAGACTTCTCTTGTCGGGGTTTGGTTTTATGATATTAATCGAGTATGGTGAGCTTAAGACTTGTATATTGTCTTCATGTTTCTTTGAGACTGATAATGTTGAATTGAGAATCGAATTTTATTTCTATTGCATAAGAAATGGAGATGCTAATCATTCCTAATTTATTTGTGGTCTTTGGATGTTAAAGACATATATGAAATTTTATTAAAATTATTACTAGTTATTGATGAATGTTAATTGTGTGGAGATGTTAGCAAGTTGATCTAGGATGCTGATGTGTCAATAGGCTATAGGGACATATGGCAGGCTGTAATTTCACTAGTTTTAGGGCATTACACAATCTCTTATGAATTCATCAGGTAAATGTAAGGATAAGTTAAATGGGCACCAAATTATATGACTAACATCTTGTTCACTTAATGGAATAAGGCTATAATGTAATAACTATTGCTGAGGAATGGAATAAAATTACAATAAATTATGAATAGATATTACATTCTCATTTGTTGATCTTATTGAGAGAATTTTTTGAAAAAATCAATTTCAACACTAGACATCTATTTATAAGGCCGAGTAATGGATGGTTATTCAAATTCTTTTTTTTAATAGAGATTTGTTATGCCTTAAGATATACCCTTATTGTAACAATCTTGTCATGTGCACTGTAGAGTGTGTAAACAACTCCCATGTTGTCCTAGAGCTCTGATAACTCTTATTAGGTAATACTTCACCACAAGTTAATCCCATAGAGTTTTATTTTTTCGGTGTAGTAGGACCTATAGCAGTTAAGAGTATATAACATCTTCATATTCATATATCATATCTATGGGGCAATATAAGCCCAATAAGGCACTTGCAACATATGTGTCACATATCAATCTTCATGATTCACTTCATAACATAACTTATCATAACTTGTGATAACTTATAATAACTTGTCATAAATTGACTATCAAAGGTATTACTATCCCCTTCTTCAATAATAACTCCATACATCAACCAACCTTTATATATATATATATATATATATATAGGATCCATCATAGCCCTTTCGTTACACCAAAACATGCACAAGTTAATCTATCTCCATCAAACTATTTACAAATCTCACGAGGATATAAGGTCAATAAGGTCCCCTTTTACATCACTCATATCATAAGCCATACATTTAGTTTTACATAACATATTTATCAAAAAATATCTAATCTTTGCAATGTAAAAGGTAGTCTTCCTAGCGTTGCTCACCCAAAAGCAAACACTTACCCTAGGATATAAAAGAAGAGGGTCGTAGTTGCTAATCCCTATAAGCAAGGAAATTTATAAGATTGTAAGCAAAATCAATGGTTTAGTGAGTTTATCTCTTATATTACATTATAAGTAATAAGTCAATCAAGTTATCAATCATTAAGGATGCAATGTAATACACCATCCATTTGCTATGAAATTACAAGAATATCTTATAGGAATCGAATTTGTGCCCTTTAAGATCAAGAGTTAGGACACAACTTCTACGCATCAGCTACAGGGTTTCAAATTCTTTTGAATTTGTTGATGATTCATCGTAACCATTCAATATTCAAGTACTAGAGCAACACTCAAGTGTTTTTCACCTTTATACTTATTCACTAGACAAATTGACTCCAATTAGATGATGCATCTTCCGATGATGATATCATATAAAGAATCTCTTCCGTATGGCCTTTCTAGTACACTGCATGATGCTAGAATTCTTCAAGAAATAATATACAATATGTTGCAATGCATGACCAACTATTATGAATCGCTCATCTTTTATTAGTCAAGTTTCATGTGATCATCCATATACGGTAGACATCCATCAATAACAAGTAGCATATTAAAGCAAGCAATAAATCATCCAATTTAGTTTGACTAAATATCTAGTCAAATTGATACTAAGCATAAGCATATAACCCTTTATTCCTTGACATATATTAAGTCTAGATAATTGACAAGTTATATTCTAGCAACCGAACCTATCAAACACAACTAAGTATGATATTCATCGAGTATCAGTCCACTTAAACTTTATTAGACATTAATTGAAATAGCCATCAAGATAGTATTTCTCCTGCTCAAAATAATCACCTATGGCAGTTGGCACAAAACAAATAAATAAGCTTCAAATGCTTTGAAAAGAAATTCCAAACCTAATGAAGTCCCTATGCATTCTCTAAGTATTTTCTATGTCATATCATAACCTCTTCTTAACTTGCTTAGTTTGTTTTCGCCATAAATTAGTTTATTTAAATCAAAATCGCACAAATAAATTATCATTAGGAAGCTCTAATCTCATTTTTATTGTTCACTAAGGATATTAGGGACTTAATCATGCACGTAATGGAGAGATATTTCTCACCTTATGCAAGAACAAAAGAGAATAGGAGTTGCAATTGTAGAAATATAAACGAAACTATGAGTACTAAGAGAAGTTGCTACTGTATGAGTATCTAAGGAAGAGATACAACCTCGTACAACTTAAATTCCTTATAAATGGCATGGGGTCTTACTTGTAATGAGGATTCCTTGAATGCAAAAAATGGAGAGAAGATTACCTTGGGAAATGAAAGGATAGATGGGAAAATGAGGATGGTGGTGGCGTCATCAAGAGAGATGGAGGGGCTCCATGAGCTTGTGTTTGAGAGTATTTTCTTAGGTAAATAACATGTCATCATCTCTATCTTCATAGGAAAAGTGAAGTGAATGTTAAGTACAATCATAAGCTAGTTTAATAGGAAACGAGGCTTAGGTTGCATGCTCTAATTTCCATTGGCTAGTGATAGGAAGGAAGTGTATACCCATCATTAGAATGGATTTTTGAAATTGGAATTGGATAAAAATAAAATTATGACATTTATAGGTATCTTAAGGTGGAAAAAAAAAAAGAAAAGTGCTAAATTAAATTAGTACTATTTAATATTTTCATATAATATATATATATAAGAAAATTGATTTTGTAACATTTAAATGTTTGCTTTACTTGTATCCTATAACCATTGTTTATATAACATGAACATATAATTGAATGCAATTTGAGCTTAAAATTAAATTAATATTAACACTCTTGTTAGACTAAGCAAAATATAGACTATACATGTATATATATGTGGCATACACATGGATTATAAATTTAATATCACTAAAAGTTTATAAGTTTGTCCTTAGTTATTTGAATTCTATGATTTGAATCACTTGTTTTATAGATTTCATTCATATTTCCATATTATTAGGTCCAAACCTAAAGTTTCACAACATTGAGATATACGAATTCCTAATCGCCTATTGTTGATTCATTTATTGTCGATCAATGGACTCCTAATGTTATTGCCCAAAAAAATATTGTAAGAAAATTTACGGGGCTCATAAGATTCCTTATGAAATTGTTATTATAGGTTTAAAATATAACTACAATTTGTAATAGCCATTTCATAAAGAATATAGAGGGTAGAATTACTACTACAATGAGTATAATAAGTTGTAGAAGTAACAATGACCCCAAGTCAATTATATTTAATGTTTACACAAACAATAAACTTAACACTTAATTTATGTAAGATACCCTAGGAATAATTATGAAATACTCAACATAGAAGTAGCTATAAAATGATCCGATTGATATAGCTCTTAGAATTACTTAGTTGTAAGTTTGGAGCATAAAATTAATCAAAAAGATACATGAAAGTATATCTTTCACTATATCAGGTTGTGTTTTAAATGCTTAATTAACAATCAAGGATCTCACTTATCTGTGATCATATATATAACTATTGATTCCCTCTATATAGGTGTTGAGAAAATGTTATTTTTATGTGTTAAGTAATGTTGTCAGACCGAATAGTTGACCAGGATAAATGAGAAGGTCAAGGTCCACAAAATTATCAAAAATAATTTGCATTTTAATTATCAATGATAAGAAACATGACATTGTAAAAAAATTGTAAGTTCAAATAATCACCATGACTGATTAGTACAAATATTATAACTTTATTAACCTTATCTATGCATGTAATCTTATGAATTTTGATATATAATATATACAAAAAAAAAAAAACAAATTGTTGCATCGATTATATTTTTCGCTTAAATCTACACTAGTTTAATTTCTCATAAACTATGATAAAAAAATATTTTGATAATTCTCAATGTTTAATCTCTCCCTCTCAAATTTCCAAAATTGCAAATGGAGATATATTTAAAGACATTACTACTGTATATACTAATAATAGTAAATAATTGTAACATAAATACATGTTACATTTTTAAATTAAGCTATTTTTGCCTAGTTAAAGAATTATGATAATAATGATATGAATCATTAAGTTTTTTATGAATAGTTGAGCTATAAAGTTGATAAATGAAGGAAATTTCATAAAAAATATTAATAGATTATCGATAAGGAAAACAGAGAGAGAGAGAGAGAGCTCTCACCACTCCATGCATGGTAATCCTTTTTTAAGTTGTGATGTAAAACACAATACTAATGTTCTTCTAGAAGTTGCATATCAATTAGCTCTAGGGAGACAAAATACTGAATGCAATATATCTATTAGTCTCTTTACTAAGGCAAAGAGCAAGCAGTTCATTACTAAGTCTTTAGTTGAAGCTTAAGAAAGGGTGCTCTTTGCATGGTAACCAATGGTTGTTTATTTGATCCTTATTTCTTTTGCTATTGTTTTGAATTTTTTTAAGAGTTAGCATTCTAGCCCAACAGACCTGGATGGGCTAACTAGATTGTGGTTAAATTGCTAGGTTAATTGAGTTAATCTAATCCGATGCATATCCTAGCTTCAAGACTAGACTAACCCATTCTTATTGAGATTTTGGTTGAACCATGCATTGCAACTTCTCATTTATGGTCATTATGCAATTTGCAAATCAAACGATTTGGGCTTTCAGCTGTCAAGGAAGCTCATGCGATAATTAGCCTATAGTCGTTTATGTGGATTACTTCAAATTTCACTCTTCTGCTAATTTACCTTAAACTCTAACTTTGTAGGCTACTACAATAGTGTAAAGTCAATTATTAGCTTATTCTTACCGTTTTATTTTTAACATTGAGATTTAGCTTCTTGGCTACTTCTAATCTACATATCATTTAATCAATGATTTCCATACTTAAAATTAGATTTTACATCTCGGCAATTATGAAAGAGTCATAAAGATTTTAATTTACTTAACTAAAATGTATACAACCTTCTCTTCAATCTCGCTAAGCGCTATAATTCAGAGTTAGCACGTACTATATCCACTCATCCTCTAATCATCCTCTTAGTACATGTTTTTGTTAGGAAGGCTGCAAATTCACTGAATTTATATTATTAATTAAGTACATTATTTAAGGATGATTGTATTAGCAGAGGAAAAGGATCTCACCCTTTTGACTGACTAAAACCATTCCATACTAACCTAACCCTCATATTGGTAACAGAAAAAAACCTTACTCTTCTAAAAGACCAAAACCAATCCATACCAACTCATTCTTTAAGCTTATTTTGGTATTAGCAATGGAATTTAACCTTACTCTTTCGAGAGACCAATTTTGCCTTTTATTATTGATTATTCATTCAATTATATCACTTTTTACATCTAATAATTTCAGTTTTCAAGGGTTTCTTAAAAGACAAATTCCATTTGTTTGTTTATTAAGAATTATAGGGCTCTAAAGATTTCTAAGAGGAAAGTATATGTTGAAATAAGTTTCGAAAATAAGCTTGACTATAGTATTGTAAAGACGAATGGATGATTCTTATACTTTTCTAGCATCAAAAGCTCCAAATCTTGAAATTAAGTCAAAACCCTAACTTAATTGAGTTAGAAGAATCACATACATGTATAAAAAAATTAAAATCTATACATGCAAGAGAAAATTCCACACGACTTAGGATACATCACAATTGTGTCAAGAATCGTGTGATTTAAATTCTAAATTTGGTGCCAAAATCAAGAACACAATCATGTTCTACATGAGAATCACTACCCAACTCACAAAGCAAGTAAAATTCATTGTAACTTACACCAAAGAAATACCAACATCTAAATGTCCCAAGTTCTAACAACACTAGCATGCATAAAAGTAGAATCAAAGTAGGTTTTGTAGAAAAATTAAACAAAGAAAAGGATCAAGGACTTACCGGAGTCTTGAATTGAAGTGATGATTAAAGATCTTTGAGTTGGTGCTTGTAAATGAGAGATTGTGCAGCAAGTATGTGAGCGACTGTTTTAGGCATGAGAGAGAGTATAGATGAGAGAAGATGTTGTACGCGTGTGTGAAATGAAATAAGAAGAAGGAAGAAACTCCAAGTCACAGCCTTATATATTAGGCACAACACGACTCGAGACACAACCATGTCTCGCGATTGTGTAACCTACTGTGGTCACCACAAAAACAAAAAAAAAAATTAAGAGCCTTGGGAATAATACGGTTAGAGACATAACCATGTAACCAATCGTACACTTTTTTTCTCTTCTTTTTTTAATTAAGAAAAATATGCTTAGCCTAAATGCATGAATTCAAATAAAAATAAAAGAAACCTGAAGAAACAAAAATACTAAATTAGAAAATGAATCAAAGAAATTCAATGCAAAAATTAAACTAAAAAGAAAAGCATATTATGTTACATCTATCAATTTTGTTTAGATACAAACAAATACAAAGCTTTGGTGTCCATTAAAGCATTCATCCTTTGGCTTGCTACAAGTGCCTTAACGTACCTTAGGCCTCTTGAATCCTTATGGGCTTTTTTTTTTCTTTCATGAAGCTTAATAATTTCAAGATTCAAAGTTTAGAGTCTTATTAGCCCTCTTTCTCGATTGTTACTATTTTGTCAACCTATCATAAATTGGGTAATACATGGTTTTATGCCCTTTAATACGTGGAAAGTAGAAAGAGCTGCTTTTTTGGTAGCTTATTCTCATTTAAAGGAGCCTTAGCCTTTTGATCATTGGTTTTCACACTTTCCCCAAGCTTAGATCTGTCTCTTCCTAAGCTCCCCACCTTCTCCACGACGACCTTCCTATACTCCCTTAGTAAAACATTCAATTAACCTAAACTCTATCAAAGCTTATATTATAATCATAAATTAAGCTAAAGTATAGACTCTAAGTCTTTCTAACTATACTTGAACCCATTATTGTAGCCTATTATAGAATGTAAATCCGGCATCCTTATCGTTTATATCAAAATCTCGAACAGTAGTTATCATAATACCTGCACATAATCCCTGATAAGCATCTGACGTACCAACCACCCTCGTTTAGCCTAAACCTACTTATAAACATTACATGAGTAAAATGAAAGCCTTTTAACCTTTCTTTAAATTCTTCTTACAATCTAATTGCATGACATATTGCCTCACTCCTTCATATCGTCTATATTACATAGTGTGGCTACATCATCTAGAAAAATTAGAGTTGCTTCAACCTTAATACCTTTAGTATATCAACTACATCAAAGAATTGCTATAGCCTTAAAGAAAGTTATTCATTTCCTTAATGTTCCCGGACTATAGAAGGTCTTATGCGTTGGCATGGTTATTCTTGTCAATGCCCTTATACGAGCTAGCTCATATCAAAAGTTCACATGTTGTTAAACCCAGGTGTTTAAGTCCTCTGATTCCCTTTTCAAGAGGACAACCATATCTTTCATAAAAGTACCTCACCTCTGTAGATTACCTATAGCTTAGTTTAAAGTGGTTAGCATCTTCATTGATAACTCCTTTTGAAGCTTCCTAAGCTATCCTCATGACTTGAATACAATTTTGTAAAACCCCGGTAAAAAAAAAAAAGAGAAAGGAGGTTATACAATAATTATAATAATAAATTATAGAAATATAAAATAATAGAGGGAATATAATAATATAATAAAGACTTGAAAACATGGTATGACTTGTAATCTATAAGGGATAATAGCAGCAATAAGGTTATGGGAAAAGATTCAAACTTCTTATTATCCCTTTTCCCAAATAACATATTATTTGAACCCCATATCTTTTCCTACCAAAATATCACGTTACTTTTTCTATAGGGATAGAAAATTTACGGTTTTCAACTCAACCCCAAATTTCTAACCAAGATTCATGTTATTAAAAAGGAAATTCAACAAGAATTAATCTTTCTTTCATATTCACGTAAGTCTTCCTTTTATATCTATTTTACTTTTTCAATTTACATTTTTAGGTTTTCTTTGAGTTATGGAAGGGGGTATTGTTATTGTTAGTGTAATTAGTGCGTCAACCAATGTCAGTTATGTGGCATGTGGTGTAGAGTGGACATGTAGGTACACTGATGGGAGAGAACGGCGTGATATGTGTGTGTATGTTAGGTGACAGTATGATTGTGGGTGTATGTGCAATTCATAGCATTGTGTAGTATATGTGAGACTAGGACATATGCATATGTGTGTGTGAAATTTATGTATGTGCTGATGTAAGCAAAAGAGACGAAGATGCGTATGTGTGTTAGAATACGTTATGCATGTATGTAGAATATGGTGTGAGTGAAATGTATGTGAGTGTGCATATATGTGTGTGAGGCAATCGGTATGAACGTGTATGTATACCATTGATATGATATTTGTTTGTATGTATGTGTATGTGTTGAGTGAATGTGTATGTGTGTGCTATCAGTTGAGGACGTGTGTGTGTGTGTTTGTACCAACGAGAGAGAGAAGGAGGACGGTACGTGAGAGAGAGAGAGAAAAGTTACAATAAAGAAAATAAAGAAAAGGGAAAAGAATAAATAAATAATATATATAATCATAGATTTATTATAAATGTTATATATATATATATTAAATGAATGTATAATATAAAATAATATATATAATATGTGATGTTTATGTATGCGTATAAGGGTGGTGTATGTATATTATGGGACATTGAAAAATGTATAGAAGGATATGAAAAGATATGTGGAGTGTAGTTTAAAAGCTTAGAGTATGGAGTTAAGGAGAAAGTAGTATTGAGTTACGAAATTTATTAAATTCTAAGCTAGCATTTATATTATGAACAAGTGTTACAAGTTACATGGTGTCGGACCTCATTGAGATAGGAGTACCAGGTACGGGATATATGTTTGTTGATTGTGTGTGCTAGATTAGTATACATTAACCGAACTTAAATGAAACTCAAACTTAATGATTTGCTACTTATGCTTGGCTTCAACCACCCACTAATCGGGTCCAGTAGTGTTAGTGAAGCACTTGGTGATCCTTACACCACACTGTCCTTGAGTGGAGTTTCGTACTAAAAGAACCTAAGTAGATCTAAAATGGTTTTCAGTACTCGGGTGATTAGGGAGGACTCAACACCAATACTTATATAATATTTATATATTGTGTGTGTATGGGTCATAAGCAACCCCAAGTCTCAAGATATTGGGATTGTGTTGTTTGTAGACTTAAATAACAAGATCTAATCAGTTGTTTGTTTCATTTATGATTGTTACTCATGTGTACTTGGCTTGTTATATGTATGTTCATGCGCATATGTGTGGTATCCTATACTGGATGTTAGCCCACTCTACGGGAGTTGCTGTTTTTTAATTGCAGGTTTAGATATTATTGATGATGTGCAGCATTTATGATGACGTATGATAGACCACTAATTGAGGATGAGGACTATTACTACTTTAGTAATGGGTTGAGATACGTGTAAACGTTAGGCTTAGGTGATGTTAAGCTATGAGCTTTTTATTTAGTTGTACAAGTTATGTCAAATGTTTATTATACTTAAGGGATTAAGTAGTCTATTATGCTACTCATAATTGTTAATTGAGGAGATTATTTTAGTATGAGAGTTGGTAGATTTACAATTAATTATGGAATTTAAACAAATTATAGGTTGCTAAATGTCTGACATGTTAGTAGAGATTAAGGACACATGGTGAGCTGTAGCATCCCTAGTTCCAGGGTGTTACAGATTTATTATGTTGGTTGCAGTAAGTTCCATTTAGCTATCCTAACCTCTAAGATGCCTCACTTCATTAAGTTTTCATTTAGATGATGGACTAATTAGCTAAGAAAGAGTTTAGGGTAACTTGTTATACATAGTAACATCAAAAATAATATTTCCTTCCATCTCAAATCAAAACTTGTTCTGATACTACTTGTTACATATAGAAATCTCAAAATACCAATATGTGCAATACTTAAACTTTTCCAATATCACTATAGAGAAGCGAAATCGGCCTTTCCTCCATAAAACATAAGAATATACTTGCTAAAGAGAAAAAGTTTAAAGAGAGACACTTAAGAATAGCATGGTTCTTGTATTTCTAGATGTTTTACAAATGAGGAGAGAACCTTCTATATATAAGAGGCCTTCATTAATGTACGACCCATATCTACTCTATCAAGCAGCTAATATATATCTTTACTTACCTTATTTCAACAACTCTTAGACAATTTTATAATCGACTGTGGTCATGAGTTTTACATTATGTGGATCTCTATATATAAATAGAAAATAAGAAAATGGGCTTTAAGAAAAAACTCGCGATAAGTAGATGAGACCTATTGACCATAATTGCCTTGTGTTAAAACCTGAACAAAACGTATTTTAATGATAACAAGATATGTATTAAAACTAATGATCAAATTATTGAATGTGCAATAAAAGACTAGAATTACAAAGGAAACTCAAGTTGACCATAAGTGAGAAATAGAGCTAAGAAAAGGAAATACAACTTTTGAACCAAGAAGGAGAAGACCAAAACTATTAAATAATGATAAGAATTTATAGACATAATAGCAGCATAGGAACATTAATCAAAACCATCAAGAAACAGAGGCTAATTGAACCTGGAACCAAGAACAAAGAATCATGGTTGAACAAAAGAAGGCGACAACTCAGAATTTCAATTGTATTATTCATCAAAAGCTGAGAAAGACAAAGTAAAATTATCTTTAAGATGAACAAAGAAAAGAAAAGTTCAATTAGAAAACAAGACATGATCAGAAGACGGGACAAGATCATTAGACCAGACTACATCAAAAGATAAGATAAGATCAAAAGACGTGGATAGAAGCCAAACAAGTCAGAAGAACGAAAAAGATTCAAAATTTTTGGAAGACTTTAGACTTAACAAAAACAAAAAAGCTAGAATCGTTGAGATATATTTTGGTAATACATCTAATCTAGTTAAGGGATAACTTATTCATCTATGTAAAGATAACAAGAATTACATAATCTATAGATAATTAAAAAGATTGACTTACTACAAATAAAGAAGACTATGAATGGAAAGAATAGCAAATACATGCAATTGACGGTCAAGCATACTTAAGAAGATAAAAGGAAATGAAGATCACAAAGATTTGAACAACAGCGGTTATACAATGATTATTATCAAAGATAGATTATCTGAATGTTGGAGTTACAACTATTTAAAGAGATGGCAACACAAAAAGAATAGAAGATAATAAGATAAAGAAATAAAAGAAAAGAGATACAAGCAACACGAGTTTCTTGAATACTTTTTGAAAGGACTATTACATGTTTGCATGACCATTAGTCTCCAAGTTCTTGGATACACAAGCTCAAGAGTATTGTTGATTAAGAGTACCATACTAAAGTGTGAGGAAACCTACTGCATATGCTCAAAGGGATCGCTAATCTCTCATAAAATTAAGGAATACTATTTTAAAGAAATTGTGATGGGTACTTTGTAGGCTTACAATTAATTCTGAGATAAGAAGTTGGGAAGCAATGCAAAGTTATAGGAATTGTTGACCTCATTATAAAGTATTTTTCAAATAATAGACACTTAAGTTTTGAATACTTAAGCCTTAGTTGCGAGCTGAAAGAATAAATTAATACATAAGGTAGAACCATTATATATCATTGGTAATTGATTGCGAATTAACTAATAGATCATAAGCATATTATCAAGCAAAATCTAATTAGGCAAAAAGGCTAAGAGAAAATATTCAAAAGTTAAGTTAATGATCACATTAGAAGTATAGTTAAGAATCTTTTGCACGTAAATTTTTTATCTAAATTTGTAAGTGACTCTAATATGTTGAAAGGAAAATATAAGTTTAGTAATCATAATTAATATTGAACATCAAGAGTAAAAATTGGTAAGGACTTAAATTTTTTATTTAAATTATATTTTTCGATGTAACTTTTGCTTTTATTTTGACAAGGTGGTGTAAAAAATTAATATAATCACATCACCTAAATGCCACATGAAATGGTAATAGATAATTATGTGATTTTTTTAAAGGTTTAAGACTTGATTAATAGAGATTCGACAACTTAAAGTTCAAAAACACCGAAACTTAAAAATATTTTCTCTTGAAGATATTTCAATTTTATAAATATATTGATTAAAAAAGAGCTAAATTAGATATAATCCAAACTAAATAATTATTGAATGGTTTCAAAACATTTAGTGTAAACTAAGCAATTAGCAAATATCAAGTAATTCCTTTATTTTATGGAATTTTTTTGAATAACTTAAAATGTTTGACATTGAGCTAAAACGAAATTTTCAACTTCACTTTGAAAATTTTAGTTTTTCTCTCGGAGCTTTTAACACTAAAATGCACTTTTGAAATTAATTATCATTACTGTAAGGGGAAAAAAAAAATCATGATTTGGCTCCATCTATAAGTTACATTGGGTTGTACTTTAAATTTCTTAAAATGAAATTTTACCTTTAAAATTTTGTATAGTAAATAGATGCCTCATATGCTGCTCGAAGATTACTCGACACAGAATGGCAAAATATGTTATTTAGTTATACACGAGGGTGTAACTTTTAAGGGCAACTCCACTGTACAATTATCTAAAAAGTCATATCATATGTTTAATTTTACGTTATTATAAATAACCTTAATTTATAGTAAATAAGAATCATTAATAATAAAAATAAACTATCAAAAACTATCAATACTCCCATAAAAACTTACAAATAGTTTCATTTTATAGTTTTATTTTTACTCTAGACTGATATTAAGTGGAAATCAGGTAATTTACTAAAATCAAAATAATCATACCATATCGTTATTTTTGAGCAATTATATCATAAAAAATTCATATTTCTTAAATAATGGTTTAAAAATTTCTGAAATGTTTTGTGGTTAGCTATTTCTTATATTTACAATTTTTTAACAAGTTTCATAAAATATTACTAATGTATATGGATTAGATCAGATTAGATAACATCACATATTAACCAATTTGCCAAACAAATGAAAATCTCGAAATTTGAATAATATGAGGGGGAAAGGAAAAGAAAAAAAAAAAAAAAGGAAGGGAACAAATTCAAAAACAGACGTGACCGTTTGACAATTGGAGGACATTAACGGGAAAGCAACGCTTACTAACTTCCATTTGACCGTAATCATCATTCATCAGGGTCCATTTCGTCATTTTATTCTTACTTCGAAATGCAACTTCACTTGAAGAAACTAAAAAGTAATAAAATCCACATCTTCCCTCTCTCTCTTTTCCTCCGATTAAACCTAGATTGGGGGCTTTTGGTGTTAAGATTTTCCGATGTTTGAGCCACAGAACATGGTGGATTTGGGAGATAATTCAGGTTTTGGAGATTCGAAGTCGTGGCTTTCCGGTGATATAAATAACGGCAGCAACTCGGCGTCTCCGACTCACCTCCGAAATCACCACCAACACGGTGGTAGTGGTGGTGGAAATGTCGATCGTGTCCTCTATAACGACCTCGTTGGTCTTGTCCCTCTCGTTGAGTCCCTCATTGTATTCTCTCTCTCTCTCTCTCTCTCTCCGTGTGCGTGTCTCTGTGATGTGTTTAGTGTAAATTTGGGGAATTTATGGTCTTTTAGGGTTTGGTGCTTAAAAGTTAAAATTTTAGTCCTTTGGGAATCACGTGAAATGTGGTAAAATGCGTGTAAATTACTAAGTGTAAATGCCGTCAGTACTTTTGCTGAGTCTTTGGCGATTTATGCTGTGACATTGAAAATTTCCTATTTTCTGAGATAATTTACGTGTGTGTGTGTGAGATATATATATATATATATATATATATATATATATATATATATAGAGGAAACGTTAATGCAAGTGTGGTTCTCTGTATTTTGTGCCTTTCATTGTTTTATTTTTGAGATATATTATTGTGAATGTGTGTTAGGAACGGAAAGCAAGCAGCTCATTCACACGTCGAGGTTCCATGGTGTATACTAAAACGCCATCCAGAGAATCATTGTATAGAAAGGTGAGATTTAATACAAGAATCGATATTTTTATCTTCTTAACTTATTTACGGTTTATACTATATCATTAATGGAACCACAGGTATAATTTTCTGGCATTTGGATGATTGATTAGAAAGCATTTAGCCTCATGGGATCTATATAATGCATTTAGGTCCCTTCTTTTGTTGCTTATGTTTTGCTTCTCTTGAAAGATAAGTTGGGCAGAGGCAAATTATCTTTAAGCATGGATAGATGGGGGGATGGTAGGTGGCGAGAATACTAGGGATAAAACTCCCAATGGTCACACTTTCCCAAATATGACACTAATGTACTGCAAATTGTCTTGATTATGTGATGTCTGTCTGATTTTTCATGTGCTTTTTACACCGACGTGAACTCTACCTGAAATGAAACAAGACTAAATCTGCCAAAATTTATTTGACGACCTGCTAGAATTGTCGTTCCTTTGATTTTGTTGTTACTAGTGAAGTTGGTTCTTTTGTCCTAGATCAATGACAATATGACTTGCCGCATGATGGTCCTTTGTGAAAACTAAGCTTAAACTCAAGAGGGAGGTGGGTGAATTGAGTTTAATGAAAAATTATAACCACTTTTCCATTTTAATCAATATTATCAATCAAATGGATGAACAATAAAACTAAACAACAATAATAAATGTGGAAAGTGAAAGAAATAGGAAAGAAATATCAAGCTCAGAATGTAGAGTTCAGTCTGCCCTTTACTCTCCAAAGACACACAACAGGCTTCCAATTGAGGACTTCATATCACTTTTATTAAACCCATCTCGAATGCTCAAGGAGTTGCATGAGTTTTTCTTAATTGATTTCAAATATGAAGTACAATGCACAAAGAGAATGTTTTGCAAGAGAATAAGAAAAATATTGCAGCTTTTGATTAGAAGAATTATTCTCTTTGACGGGTTGTTGGAGTATTTATAACCTCATAAATTTCTTCCTTTTTGAGTGCATATAATGCTCCAATGGCTAATTTTCCTCAAACTGGTAGGATGGCTCTATTATAGTCAGCAGGACAGTAGGCTGAAATGTGGAACCAGTTTTAACACTATTTTGCTTTACAATCGAGATGGCTGGATGATCAGAAGGGTCAGAAATGAAACCTGAGAACTGGCAAGACATTTCCTCCTAACAGCGGCTTGATGGTGGCAATGAAATCAATCACAAACCCTAATTGCTTCTACCGGCTTGACAGCTTCTATTGCACCACCTTAATGGTGCACCTTGTGCCAGCACACTTTATACACATTCCAGAACAACACAACCAATACATCCAGAATAATTAAAAATTGCAAACTAATAAATTGTAATTTTATGATTTGACTGTGATAATAAGATTTTGTAAGTAAGTACATTTTACAATTAATTCAATTTCTTTAATTTACTTAGTTTCATTCTTATCAAAATCACATATGAACCTATTGGATCAACACCATGATCTATAATGATTGAGCCATTTAAATCATCTATGTATAATCAATGCTGCCATGAGGATATCTCCTTATTTATTAAGCAGGTTTAATGTATTTATATTATGCATGAGATAAGGCAGCCAAATAAAGCAGGGTAATATCACAGAGCTATTTCTTGATTGTAGAAACACCATCTGACCATTTCAGTGCTAGAGGAGAATAGTAAAGTACATTTCAAATTATCATTGGCCTATGTTTATAAAAGATCGTATGGTAGGCCATAAACTGGGAGAGTTTTCACCTACTATGAAATCTCTACACATTGCACTTGAGGCACAATCCAACAGCCTTTTCTTCTGCTGGACAAGCAACTGCGCTGTGGCAACACAATCTACTTTTGGCCTCAGCCATCTTCTCGGTCAAAAATTTTCTCCTTTAAGAGATACTAATTCTGGATAAAACTTTGACCAGTGAGAGTAGCATAAAGAGATGGAGAGGAAGCCTTGCTTGTGTCATCCATGTCAGCTTCATTGATGCTATGATAACTCAAAATATTTGCAATGGCTATGTAAAGCGACCTTGCTGAGTAGGTTAGGAATGTATCTTTAGTGTTTGGATTGTTGGGCAAATCAGCTGTTATTTTTATATAATGTAAAGTTGAATCCATCTGGTCGCTTGTAACAGAAAAAGACATTTCCTTTCTGTTGATGCTACTCTCATTGGTCAAAACTAAATTTGATTTAGGGAACACATTAGCTGTATTTGTGTAATGAATCCTTCATATCTTACCATTGTATCATATTGTTTTATGTTGTTCATGGTTGCTGTCCATCTCTTCCAATTTTCTCTGCTTGTAATTTTCACTATGTAATTTCTTGTAGGTGATTTAAGTTTGTTTTTAGCTTATGTCGCTCAAGAGATGGTTCATCGCTAACATGAAACTTTAATCTAAGAAGGTAGCAGAATCAAAAGGAAGAAATCTAGCTCAATCCATTCCCTCTAAGAAAAGAAGAGACCCTGGAGACAAAGAACAAAGGAAGAATGGCAGTAACAACACCCAAGATGCTGAGAATTTCTCAATGTTGTCATCAAGGGGTGCAGCTGCTGAAAAAGAAACGGAAGAGTTGACTCTTCTGAGAGGACAAGTGGAAGATCTTCAGAGGCAATTGATGGAGAAAGATGAACTTTTAAAATCAAATGAAATTACGCAGAATCAGATAAACTCTATTAATGCTGAGCTTGATGAATTAAGGCGTGAAGCTAGGGAAAAAGACTCTTTGATCAAGTCTATTCAACTTCAACTATCTGATGCGAAGGTACAGCTATTTGCTACTTTTGTTTTGTAGCTCCATGAAAAAAGAATTTTGGTAAGAGGCCAGAATAATTTTTTTGTTGTATTTCTGAAAATTTTTGCTTAGAGATGGGAACTAGTTTTCTTTTCTTTAAGTTTTCTTCACAAGTTCATTGATATTGAAAAGTGAACTGCTTTTTTCATGCAATATCAGCAGCATGAAAACATCTTTTACTTGCATAATAGGGGCTCATTAATTTTGCTTTCCTTTCAAAGTTTCCTAGGTAATGCAAGTAATCGGTTGTGATCTTTCCCCTTCCTCAATAGTCACTTTCATTTAATGACTTTGTCTTGGTTCTCAGATTAAGCTTGCAGATAAACAAGCTGCTTTAGAAAAGACACGGTGGGAAGCTATGACTTCTGCCCAAAAAGTGGAAAAGCTTCTGGAGGAGCTGGATTCCATGCATAACGAGGTTTCTTCCTTTATGGTGTTCTTTGATGGCTTGACAAAGAATGAAGTTACTGAGTATTCTGGAGATTATGATGTAACACCATACTATATGGAGGAGAATATTCCTTCTACAGTAAGTTCTAAAACCACTCCTTTTTTCTCCTTTCAATTTCTGCTTTTTCTTCCAACTCTATTGAAGGTTATTGTTTTTTGTTGGCTGGCTTTATGATTAAATGTAATCTGCAAAGAATTGGTCTTGCCTGTTTTCTGAAAAATGATAAAGCTTCCCCTGTACCATGCCCCTTATATATGCCCTTGACTCTATGTGCTTGGTTAAGCACTATTTTGGTGAGTCATGGTCATAGTGCTTGACATTTGAACTGTTATCATGCTCAGACATTAAGGAAGGGCTGTTGCAAGTATTATACACATTCTCTACCTTCTTTTTTGGGATGAATATACTCTATCTTCTTTAACATAGTGTGTGCGGCTTTTTGTTTTCATGGAAATCTGGTTCTGAAATCATAATTTGCTGAATGCATATCATGTTGCAAAAAGAATAAAGCTTTTTCTCCTTGAAGAAGCTGTCGGGTGTCCACTGTATTTATGCAAGAAAAAATTGCAAGCAATTATCAGGAGTCCTTTTTAACTTTGACAGAAAACAAATGAATTGTTGAGCTAGAAAACATGGAAAGTTACTTATGTGGCTTTGACATGAACATTATGTGCCTCTTCATTGCAACTGACCTTTCATATGTTGTATTTACAGGAAGGTTTAGGTTTAGATAGTCAGAAAATGCTGGAAATGGAAGAAGCGAGACTAGCTTATATATCTGCTGTTGCCACTGCAAAAGAAAAGCAAGATGAAGTATCACTAGTTCTTGCTGCCAAAGCAAGATTACACCTTCAATCTTTTGTTTTTGGTACTGCATGTACCAATGGCAATGACAATGTACTTGATGTTAAGCTTGCAGAGGTTTGAGGAATTTGCTGACTTGTGGGCTCCTTTGTGCTCATTCAATTATGGGGATAGGATGCCATAATCTTCTTGTTTGTGTCTGGGTCTATATTGTTACCTTGTATGTATAGCAAATCTTCTTACTTGTAATCTGAATCTCTACTTGGGCATGTACAATAGTTATATATTAACAACTGAGTGGATTCTAATGTTCTTCTGTAAATTTGTTCACGAAATAGCCTGTTGATCAGCGTGGTGCAAAGAAGATTTCCTCGCTTGCAGTTTTACGTTTGGCGTACAATAGTTATATATTAACGGCTGAGTGGATACTAATATTCTTCTGTAAATTTGTTCATGAAATAAGCATGTAGATCCGTGCAGTGCAAAGAAGGTTCCCTCGCTTGCAGTTTTACGCTTGGTGTTTCAGCTCACATGCTACTCTTTGCTTAATCGATTGTTTTACAAACGATAATGTTATTATAATTTAGTAAACCAATGCGAATTTACTTTATATGTTAACGGAGGAAAAAAAAAATTCCTTCTCAGACATTTTTTGTAACAGTGCATAGAATAAGAGAGCAAACAATTTCATTAGAATCGATTGCCCCAGATTATGTCCACATGTTGAAATTGCTACATTGTACTACGACTATCATCCGGTTACTATCAGCAGAAAAAGGAGTAGTAGAGATTCATCAGAATCTACAGCATGTCAATCTAACACAACGGGTCTTGTGCTTCTTTAAATGCAGGTCTTCCGCTTTAGGCATTTGCACTGGACTTCCAATCCAATCCCAATGCAATCTGCACAGTTGCAAGATGGTCAGAATTAATGCATAAAGATCGCGTCTGCAAAAACGGGAACTTAGCTTACACAGGAAATGCAAAAGAACTGGTGGTGCTGGTGCTGCTGTCTGATTCAGGGAATTGATTCGATCCAACATTGGAGGCTCCATTATCATCCACGTGGTGTCTCATTCTAGTGGTGCTGCTGTGAGATGACTCTGGTTCTGGGAGAATACTATCTTCTTCTACCTCATCCTGCAAGAATGATTATATACAACAACGTTTTGATCAATACTAGAACCTTTTATTAATAGCAGCAATAAAATTAATGCTAGTGTATGTAGATGTTTTACCTTTTTGTCAGAGGTCATACAATTCCCATGTCTTGTTCTTAGCTCATCCCTGTTTGATGCCCTATGATTATCATCATAAACCGATCGTGCGTCCTCACTGATTACAAGCTGTTTGACAAACAGATGATATAAATAAAGAATGAACACGTATTCTTTTCAACGATTCTCAAGGAAGTAGTTGATAAATTATCATCCCTTGCAGTCATGGCTGACCTTTCGATTGGCAAACCTCTTCCCAGTGCTGTCGCGCTGTTTGCTTATCTCTGGCTTTACATCGTTCGGCTGATTTATGACTTCACCATCGCCGCTTAAGCTGAAAACAATGTAGTCTTCATCTTCACAAGATGGCCATTTCACGTGAATACTCCGAGATTTGGCTACAACCCTCCCTGTCGCGAGATTGTTACTCATAGTTTGTCTCTCTTTGTTGGTTTTCTGCGGTGAGTTGTTTTCAGTCCTGTCGTTGGAGTCGTCTTTATTGTTAAGAGCCAAGCTTCTGAGTGCATGACTCCTTGCTTGACGGTATATTTCTGTTGCTGCTTCTAAAACAACAATGGAAAAGCAAGATTGTGAATTAAGCGTCAAACAAAGAAGAAGGTAAGTCATGCAACTGAACCGGAACTCAGATTTTAATAAACCTGAACGATATGCTGGTGCAGGTCCTAGGTTTTGATCACTTGTTGAATGAAATCGACGACCCGAGAAACGCGGCGTCGAGTCAACTGCTGGCCGTCTTCTCAGAAACTTTTTCAGAATCCATGGAGTACACATTTTGCATCAATATCTTTCCTCACTTACAATAGTACCAAAAAGGTGATAAAATGTGCATGTCGATAAGAATATGTTTGACTAATAAAAGCATGGTGCATTTGAATTTGAAAAACAAAATGCCATTAATGGGTTTACCGAGTCCATTCATGGTCAATTATTAGTATAATTTAGACAGTTTATTCCATTCCAATTTCGGTGCAAGAATGAAGGAGGAGATGGTACTATAGGTAGTATAATTGGAAACTAACTTATGATGTGTTGTAAAATGAAAAGAATAAGAGCATTTCTGCATTTATTGCTGTTTGGCAAATGGAAACTTCATCGTACTAAATTGATAGAGCATATGAATGCGCTCCAGACATAAAAAATTAGGATTCATTCACTGTGTCGACCATGTCTTGATGGCTGCCGTGTATATTAACATTTTCCAACTTAAAATCATACCATAATAAACGTGAATCAAGCTAAAATTTTTTTCTTGGTTTAGCTGGTTATATCAAAACACTATATTAGGTCAGAAAAGCGAATAAAGGGAAGAATGAAATTGTAAAATACGTTTTGTTTTCGTAACATAGTAAATAATCAAGCTAAGAAAGGGTTGTTTCAATTATTTAGTCCAAAAGTTTGTTGCTAGTGTTAACATGATATTCACTACTTAATTTTATTCACATTCCGTTTATATCACAATCTCCCTTGTTACATACACAACATTTGAGGGACCTTACTTCTCCCTTTAGTAGTCCTTACACCAAGTACTTATTAGTGAGAGAGTTAGTTTTGATACTATTTGTAATGCTTCAAACTAAAAATAATTAATAATCAAGCCAATAAGTACCGGATTCATTTTAACCATTTAATTAAAAAAATTTTAGTTAATATTAGAGATGTTGTTCACCACTTGTCCTTTTATAGTACTATTCAATATCTCTTATAATTCATGTAAAACTCTATTCACATTCTATTTATATTAGATATCACGATTTTTACTGGGAGAAAGATACCTATTGATAACAAATTTAAAGGATTCTTTTTTGTGACAATTGTTACAGTAACTTGAAATATATTCAAAAACCGCTTCTTGAAGATACCCCTCTTTTATTACCGGTCTAAATTTTGTTTTGCTTTGTTTTTTTAAGGGGAAGATGGGTCTACTACAACCAAAACACATGAAACTAATGTTCGTGTTAATGATAAAGTGGCTTGATATACTGTCAAACGTTTACCAAATGCAGATGCAATTGAGAATAAAATTGATTTATTAAAAGGATATAATATTGTGAGGTGGGGTAACTGCAAGCAATTGATCACATATGACTTGCGTGATGGTCAATTTGGAGAACTCTCGAGCTGATGACATGACATGTGGATGATATCATTAGAGAGAGGGCAAGCTTGATTTTTTAAAGCGCGAATGTAATATTTTTTAGCGTTCTTTGATGAATTTGATGTCTTTGTGTTCCGTGGTACGATTTTAGTGAAGTTTCCTTGTTTCTCTCTTTAAGTGAGAAGCATCAATTTATTTATATACTCCGATACTTGATTTTAATTGTTAGATCATTTTATGTAAGTGGATGAGACGAGTCATTAATTGATGAGAGTTCATTGGGTTGGATTTCTCATAATCAATAATTCCTTTTATAATTTTTCGATGGGCTTTTGGATAGATTGATATGGATAAGCCTTATGGCTTATAAGCTTTTTAAAGTTTAAGGTCTTTGAAATAAGCTCAAACACTCGTAAAGAAGCCTATGAAGGTTTATGGAGAAGGAAAACTTATTGTATGGCTTTCTTTCGTGCTTAAGATAACGACGAATGCAAGAGTATACAAACTAGAGTAGCAATTTTTGTTTTGAGTCTTTTAACCATATCTCTCGGGACATCCCCATAATTAGGCCCAATTTCTTAAGTTTTTTTATTAGCTAGAGCAATAAGTTCATAGCATTAAATTTAACCAAAAACTTAGTTTTCTAAGCTTAATGGCTTATAAGCTTTATGGAGTAAGTCATGACTTTTGAAACAAGTTTAAACACACATAAAAAATCTCATGAAGGTTTATGAAGAAAGAAAACCCATTGAATGGCTTTACTTTCATGAGCAAGACAATCAAGAAAAGTGAGAGCGTACAAATCAATTTAACAATTTTTATTTTTAGTCTATCAAGACAAATCTCTCTAGGATATCCTCATAATTAGGGTCAATCCCTTAAGCGTTGTCATTAGTTTGAGCATTTAGTTTATAGCATTAAATTGAGTCAAAAACCAAATTTCCAAAGCAACTCTCTATGAATTTTAATATAGGTAAAGCAATTCAAACAGGAACTATCAAATATTTAATACTAGCTAACAGCATCAAAGATGCTTGTGTAAAAATTAAACATTGTGATGTGATAGAATTTAGAACATAATAAATTAATCAAATCATATATATGATCGACCCTTTAAGGGAAAAAAAAAAAATCTAAACTATAAAGTTAGAAATGCAAACGCCTTTTACATTGGTAAATGCATTTATAACATAAATAAAGACACTAGTCAATTTTAAATATTTGAGTATTCATATGATTTGAGTAGATGTTTATATGACAATTAAAAAAGGGAAGAACAATGTAAAACTTTTTATTGATTTTTTAATAAATCCAAAACATACTCGAAAATATCATTTGAATGTTAAGGTCCCCAAAATACGAAGTTGAATTTTATCTTTAAGTCGGCCTGGTATTCGGTGATCATCTCATTCATAGTTTTTGAAGAATAAAATAACTAAAAGAACTTCAAATTTTGAAGCATATTAGGTATACAGATAATGTTTGATTGCTAAAAATTGACGGTACAACTAAATAATATATGATGATGCAATCATATTATATTACGTTTGGTTTATATAGTATTTGATATAAATTCTTTTGATGTACGTTAATATTGTATTTTGATATTCATACCTTAATATTGTCTAATATTTATTTTAATTACATTTATATATTATTTAAAAAATAAAAATTTTAAAAATTATCTAATATTTATACTCTTAATATTGTATAATTTATTAAATTATATTTATACTCTCAATACTTATATTTTTATCCAATGAGTTAACTTTTGTATCGTATTTCAGATGGAATAAATTTTAAGCATTTGATCCAATTCACATGTCTATTTTTATCTTGCAACAAAGCCAAAATAGCAAACTAAATATTGGATAAAAAATTTTATCTAGTCCGGTCTCATAAATTTCGTGCAATCAAATAATATCATAGTCATTGAATTTAAAATTAAAAATCATTTACTATAGTTGACCATTGTGCAAATATCTTATTCATTCATCTTATCAATATTATAACATCCATAATGTGCTAAAAAAATAAATATTTTCTTCATACTATCGAAATAGACAAAGTTACCGATCAAACATAAAAAAATAGCAACAAATCAAAAAACTCAAATGTGTCCAAGCATTTTAAAGTTATGAAAGAGGAAACTTTTCAAACACTTTTATTTCTCATTTGTACGTTCATATGAAAATTTTCCTTTTCATTTTGTAACTCGAAATGATTCACTTCCGAAAATACATGCAAGCTCAACATGATTCTCTCCTTCAAATAATTTGAAATCGAACATGTTTACTTTTAAGTTAAAGCATATAGAATATAATCCAAATTCCATAGAAAGTGATAAAATTAATTACAATATGGATGTAACAATAATTTAGGTTTACCCATTTGGAAATTACACAAAAGAAACGAATAGTATGTATAACCAACGGATATAGTATGTAAATTAATTGAAACATAGTCCATTTAGCTTTACTTCAAGAAGAAATAATTAAATTAATACAAATTGCTACTAATATATATCAAATATCGTATGTTTTATTCCCCTATAGGCTATAGTATTGACATGCAACAAATTGAGTTTTCGATGAATATTGTGATACATGATAAAAAAGAAAGTATAGAAAGTAAAGATACAATGAAGAACATATAAAATCCTTTTCACAAAAATAAAGTCGTGCAATTAACAATTAAAAAAGGTGTTCTCAAAGAGTTTACATTGATAGGACAATGCAGAAACACTACGAAACACTACATTATATAAATTTCTGTTGTTGATAAACTAACATTGCAAAATAATGGATTAAACATCTTTTAAAATTTTCATCGTCTTTGCTTTGCATTTCACGGTAACCGTCGTCTTCCAATCTAGTGATTTTCCCCTTTCCATGGTTTCTTTTGTATTTCTCCACTAATCCGCATTAAATATACAATATTTATTTGAGTCTTTCGTAAATGAACTAAATCTAAGAAAACATTTTATTTCCTTTATTTTGAACCAAGTATCTATGAGAAAAAAAAAAAAGAAAAGTATTTTGAATCAAGTGCTTAGGGACTTAGATTTGTAGCTTTAGGTAATGTAATGTTAAGATCGCGGATTTGGATTTTAAAGGTGAGACTGATAGAAGATTACCCAATATTACTTGGCCCATTTTGTAAAACAAAACGTTATTTGACAAAAGATTGTCATTTGGTCAAAAAAAAAGAAAAAGAGAAAGAGACTATTATTAGGGAATGTAGGTAGTAGATATACAAATTTGTGTTAGTTATGATTGCAAAATAATATATGAAACTTGTTCAATTATTAAATCAAGTAATATTATATTTTGAATAGTTGTTTAGGTATTATATTTTTATTTGTCAATAAAGTGTTTATGATATACCATATCATATGTTATTATTTTTATATTTTAACCTAGATATAGAAAGTCTTATTTTACGGAGTAGATGTTAAGAGAAACAATGAAAAAAGAGTCAATTAAAAAAACCTATGTGCCATAAGCATGGCTTCTTTTTTTTTTTTTTTTTTTTTGAATAATTGATTTCTTGATTAAGTGAATTTTATTCCTATAATTAGTATCAAAGCCCCAAAAGGACCAACAACCCAATGACGAAAAATCTAAGGTACAAGTAAATATAACAACAAAAAAGAAAGAAGAAGAAGAAAAAAAAGAAAGCTCATGTCCTACAAAATAAGAAGGAAAAAACTATATAAAGTAAAAAGATATTAATGACCGGAGGCCTCAACATAAGCCCAAGCGTAAGAAGACAACTCATGATTGGGCCAAGCTAGTTGGACTTGAGGGTAGCATTGAAGATGATAAAACAAAAGTTCCACATTGGTTAAGAGATAGAGAGATAGCTTTATAATGTGACGAGTTATATAAAGTTAAACAAGCTTAGATCATTTTAACATAAACAACCTACACATAAAAAATGTCCATTACTCTCCCTACAGCACTTGGACTAAGCCTATCGTGACCCTAACAAATAAGGACTGAGCTTATATGAGCATGGTTTTCGAAGATGTCCATATGAGCATTTTTTTTTTTATGTTAAATCAAACTTGCAAGGTGATGTTGTTATTGTGTGCTTACCTATTGATGATTTAATTTTCACTAGCAATAATTCTAATTTACTAGTGAAGTTTACGGATGTTATGATTGCTAATTTAAGATAAGAGATATGGGTTTAATGTCTTATTTCCTTGGTATTGAGGTGTAACAGACAAATTCTGGGATCTTTATTTCTCAAAAAAAAAAAAAAAGAAGTATACAAGTGTGTATTGAAGAGGTTTAGGATGAATTTATGTTAACTAATCATGACTCTAACTGAAGAGAGATTGAAAATAATCAGAAATGGTGGTGATGACTTGGTTGATGCAACTAATTATAAAAGGTTAGTTGGAAGCTTACGGTATTTGATAGCTACCAGACTAAATATTATGTTCAATGTTGGCAAATTTATGGGGCTCCACGTCAATCTCATTAGCAAGCAACTAAATGTATCTTAAGATGCATCAAAGTTACGCTTAGTGATGAATTTTCTTGTACTGCTAATGTAGAGCTTCTTGGTTGTATAGATAGTGATTGGGCTACTAATGTTGAGATGCCAAAAAGTAATTCTGATTTTGTTTTCCATATTGGGATTAGAGTTTTTTTCTTGGTCATCTAAGAATTAATAAGTGATGGCTCTCTCAATAGCAAATGTAGAATATATAGCATCAGGAGAATGTGCTACATAAACAGTTACAACATCAACAAGCTAAGCCTATCATAATTTTTTGTGACAACAAATCAACAATTGCTTTGATAAAAAATCTAGTGTTTTATGATTGCAGCAAGAATATTGACATTAAGTACCATTACATTCATGATTTAGTAAAGGATAATGAGATTATGATTGAATTTTGTTCCTCTAAAGAGCAAGTTGCAAATATCTTAACAAAATCATTTGAAGCATATGTGTTCTTGAAACCGAAGAAGATGCTTGGCATGGTAAAGTTTAAAAACTTGGTTTAAGGGAGGCTATGTTAGATTATTAAACCAAGTAATATTATATCTTTAATAGTTGCATAGTTGTCATATTTTTATTAGTTATTAAAGTGTCTACGGCATGTTAAATTACATGTTATTATTTCTACACCTTAACCTAGCTATATAAAGTCTTATTTTAGGGTGTCAATGTTAAAAAAAGACAATTAAAAAAGAGAGAGTCAATTAAAAAAAACCTAAATGCCATAAGCATGACTTCCTTTTTTGAGTAATTGATTTCTTAATTAAGTGAATTTTAGTTCCTACAAAACTTCTTTTAAAAACTTGACCATCTTGGTTTTGCATTTTACCATAGTCTTTCATTTTAATAATTTTGCCCTTCTCATGTTTTCTTCTATAATGCTCCTTCAATCTGCATCAAAGACAATGTATATTTTAATTTTTTATGGAAAAAATATTAAAACAAAACATGCTCATTTCCTTTCTCTTAAACTAAATACTTATGCAAATATATACGTATACATATATATTTTGAATCAAAGATAAAAAGAATTGGATTTTGAATGTTTTAAGATGGCGTGTAGTTGCAAAAATAGATTGCTAACCAATGGCTATCATAAGAACTGGAGATAGGCAATATTAGTTGCCATCACATAAGTTTATGTAATGAAATCATGATAGAAATCTACTTATTGTGATGGTAATGAGAAAGATGAAAGTCAAATTATTTGTTTTTTATGAAGAAAGTAGAGTAATGTATAAAGATGACTGAGATGGAGAAGGGAGATTTTGTTATTTGTATAAACATATGTTAATGTGTATTAATGAGTATTATTATATACTTTAACTACAATGGGGGTAGGAAAATACTTAAAAATATATAATAAATTATGAAATATAATTAACTTTCATATTCTTTGTTACTACATAATATTACTTGTAATTTGTTTGGCTACCACTATACGAACGACAATACCCCCTTAAAAAAAATAATTGAGTTTGTAGTGATACCTAGCTAGTGCAGGTATTGTTGATCTGCTTCTACATTGTTGAGCTTTATTTTTCAAATTGTGCTACTCGACAATTTGGCAAGATGTAGTGTTACGCCTCAAAACGGTAGAGTCTTAACAGTTATGCTGTATAAATTATTTAAAGACAAAAGCTAATATTCCTGCCGCTACCTTATAGCTAATTTACATAAGACGTCTACGACTAACTCGCTTTGAAAAAAAAAAAACATTTTACAAACTAAATGTGTTATTTGAATGTGGAAGTATAGAAACATACATTAGGATTCTAATATTCTAAGTAATGTATACATAATTTACTAATCTAACCTTACTTAAGTTATACATGATTGAATATTAGAAGATTAAAAAATAAGAGCTAAACCTTAGGAATGTATCTGATTATCAATTTTATTTCCTCATTCCCTAGGATTTAACAGTAGAGAAGGTAGCTTTGAAATAGTTATATTGCCACTTCCTAACTATTACCTACAATAGTATCTATAGGGATGTGAGTAATTGATCGCTTAATAAGTTAGGATGAAGACTTAAAACTATACATCAAGTATAAATAAGGTTATCAACCAATTATTTTAATGCAATGCAACAAACAAATATCATCGCATGACGTTATTTAATTTGTCATAAGATTAGAGAAATTACATCCGCTCTAATCTAGGTTGAGGAGCTTAACTCACGTTTCAATTGATAGGGATCTGATTACTAGGCCTTTAACTTATAACTGAGCTCGAGGGCTAGAGGGACTGGCAAGGTGAATCCTCCTGCTCCAACCAACTCCTACAAAAGTCGAGTTTCTCCTTATTGCCAGTCAACTCTATATGCAGAGTTGTATGACTGCCTACCTCTCAAAAGTTGTGTACTGACTTGAAGAATGCTTAGACAACAGTCATACCTCCCACATCTACTCAATTTTGTCTGAGCCGACCACTTGTTCAGCATCACTCTTGCCGAGAGGTCAAGAGAGCTACCTCGGACTAATCTTCAATCACTCCTGCTTAGACGAGTCTATGCTTACTTAACACCCCTACTCAGATAACCGATTAACTCGTACTTTACTGCCTGCATCTTCCAATGGCATCATCAATGTATCTTTGCCACATGTACAGGACTATATGTAAAATCCGCTACACTAATAATTGTTTTTATTAAGTATTCATTTTTACCCTTTTGCATTCTTTGTACATTACTTCTTTGGGACAATTCCCCTTTTTGTCTTTTCCCCTTTTTAAGCGAGTTGTCTTAAATTCTCGAGTATAAATACCCTTTGTACATGTAGCTGTATACAATCAATTATCATTAATACACTGGATATTTTCCTTGTGTAAACATTATCTGTTTGCTCTCATTTTTCACTCTTATCATAATCCTTAAGTAAGGTTAGGTGGCGAGTAACCTTACCGGACCAACTTGTGTGTCATATCAAGTTGTACTGTAAGTCCTCAAAAGTTCCACTGGTGCGTCATATCTTTTGAAGTTGTTCTGGGTTTTGCTTACTTTTCATATCCATTTCTGTTCTTCAATGCATTTCCCTATCACTCTTTTCAAGCTTTCGACAAGCTTAAACCCATCCCTATGATCAGCCTTGTTTGTTCTTGATTACGGTTTGTATTGTCTAGGTAACAGAGTGAAGGTTTCTCTGGGTAAGTTGTTTAGAGATTTGGTGGAAGTAGTTGTTTAGTATTACTTTGTTTTATCCTGTTTCAAGCATCCAAAAACAAAGCAAGTTCAACATTAGCGGGTTAATCGTTGGTGTTGTTACTATGTTACAACATAGCTAACCAATAGTATGGAGAGTGTGCTATGTTGTCAGATTTGGAGAAACGGTGTTAATCGTAGTTCAAACTTGAAGACTGAAATCAAGTTTGCTAAGGAAAATGACAAACCCAAGTATTAATGCTGGTGTTGGGGATGACAATAAGGGTGTTGTCCACCATAGCTAATAATCTTTAGGTACTTTAAGAAGCACGGACGAGAGACTTGATGAGGTAGCTAACCTCCTTGTGGATTTAACTCAAGTTGTTCATGCATTGGCTTATAGACCTACTGAAGCTATACACGACATGCCACAAGCTGCCTGACTTACTAGAGGCCAGAACGCAGCTCAACAAGTTCGAGATGGAGGAGTAGGTAGATGAGTGAGAAGAATGATTGACTTGGGAAATCTGGATGAAGAAGATGATGGAGAGTATGAGGAAGAAGAATAAGCTCAAACACCCTGAGCGCCCGATCATGTGAAGCTTTAAATTCCAAGCTTCAATAGGTCTAGAAGTACGGATGATTATTTGGATTGGGAGGATAAGGTGGAATGTATTTTTTACTATTACCAATATGAAGACTACGAGAAAGTAAGAATTGCTACTGTTGAGTTCTCCAAATATGCTACCATGTGGTGGATGAATTTCCAAGTTATTAGGAGATGAGACGGATATAGAAAGATTAATACTTAGCCTGAGATGAAGAGAATACTCAGAAATAGGTTTGTGCCGGATACATACCTACAAGACACTTTCGCTCAGCTTCAAGAACTGAGATAAGAAGGCCAAACTATTGACGAGTATATCTAGGAATTCCAAATGCTTATGATTCGCTGTGAAGTGAAGCAACCACTAGCATAAACAGTTTCTAGGTTCCTTATTAGCTGAAGGAGTGACATCTACGACATTGTGGAACTCCAACGATTTTCCATAATGGATAAAGCCATATGAATTGCTCAATGAGTGGAAAGGTAGAGAAGAAGTCGAATGCTGACCCGATTGACAACTAGTTGACTTATTTAGGGAAGCTACCGAGGTCAACCGAGTACCGATCCAATCAGACGAAGGGATGTCAAGATTGACCAAAAGGGCCAATTAGAAAGTGACGTGCTGACTTGAACTTATGAGAAATGGCAAGAATCTAGTAGAAAGATGAGCCAGATCAAATGTTTCAAATGCTAGGGTTTTGGACATATGGCTGCTCAGTATCCAAACTGAAAAGGGAGACATCCCGAAGCTTAAAGTAGATAGTACTGATGGGAAACCCGAGGAATAAACTCTTGTCGAGAAAGAAGGTACTTAAGAGAATGAATTTATTGAAGAGGATGTGTTTGCTGAGGACTTGGATCAATTGATCTTGGTTATCTAACACGCAATGAACTTATAACCCTTACGCAAGGAGGAACAAAGTTAGAACTTATTTCATATACCTGTAAGGTGAACGATCAGGTGTGCGCATTAATTATAAATAGTGGAAGTTGCATCAATGTGACATCGATCGATTTGATCACAAAGTTGAAGTCGCCAACTATCACACACCTAAGGCCGTATAAGTTAATGAGCTACTGGAGAGAGGGTATGTTAGATAGAGTCTTAGCCTTTGTGTTATTTTGGTGCTCTTAAAGTAAAAAGGTATGGAACCTGGCAGATGCATGTTGACGGCCAAGCAGTGAACAAGATAATGATCAAATATAAGTATCCTATCCTTAGGTTGGAAGACATGCTGGATGAATTAAGTAGAGTTAAGATCTTTAGGAAGATTGATATGAAGTCTAGCTACCATCAAATTTACATGAAATTGAGAGATGAGTGAAAGATTGTGTTCAGAACTCGGCATGGACTCTATGAGTGGATGGTCATGCCATTTGGCCTATCGAATGCCTTAAGTACTTTCATACGACTGATGAACCACATGCTAAGAAATCTAATGGGGAAGTGTATCGTTGTGTACTTTGATGGCATCCTAGTATACAGTGCCAACATGCCAAGTCAATGTGAACATCTTCATACCGTATTGAATGTCCTCCATGTCGAGAGATTATTCGGTAATCTTAAGAAATGTTGCTTTTACCAGGGGAAAGTGGTATTCTTAAGCTATGTAATAAGTGGAGGAGGCTTATGAGTGGACAATGGGAAGATCCAAGCAATCATCGAGTAGCCAATTCCAACTACTTGTACTGAAGTGAAAAGTTTCCATGGACTAACTTCCTTCTACAGAAGATTCATAAAGAACCTCAGCACCCTTACCGCACTCCTTATTGAGTTGATGAAGAAGAATACCCACTTCAGATGGAGAGAAAAGGAATAGAGAAGTTTTGCCATGGTGAAGGAAATGTTGGCCTCTGCCTTTATATTAGCTTTACCTGACTTTGAGAAAATATTTGAGTTGGAATGTGATGCGCCAGGCATTAAGATAGGTGTTGTCCTAATGTAGGAAGGTCATCCAATTGCCTACCAAAGTGAGAAGCATAAGGGACATCAACTGAACTACTTTGTGTATGACAAAGAACTCTCAGCACTAATTCGTACACTATAAGTATGGCAGTATTATCTACTATCGAAAGAATTTGTCATTTATACTAACCATGAATCTCTGAAGTATCTTCGAAGTCAAACAAAGTTGTCAAAGCAGTAGGTAAGGTGAGTTGAATTCCTTAAGGGATTTAATTTTGTAATAAAATACAAACAAGGAAAGAGCAACATGGTTGCAGATGCTTTTTCGAGAAAACATGCACTTCTAACCAAACTGCAGACTATATTGTTTAGGTTTACGAGCATTAAGGAGCAATATTTTAGGGATCCATACTTCAAACCTATACTTGTGTGTTGTATCGATGAAAGAACAGTGGACGAGTATGATATGGAAGATGGATACTTGTTTCAAGGAAGGAAATTGTGCATGCCAACTTGTTTACTAAGGGAATTACTAATCAAGGAAGCCCATAATAAAGGACTCTCTATACATTTTGGGGAGAGAAAAACGTATGAGTAACTAAGTGGTCATTTCTTCTAGCTAAGGATAAGGCGAGATGTGCACCGAATTGTTAACAGTTATGTCATATGCAAGAAGGTTAAATGCCATGCCAAGTCGAGTAAGGGAAAGCAATGCCTCTACCTATTCTAACGAGACCATCGACTGAGTTGAGCATAGACTTTGTTTTAGGATTACCACAAACTACTCGAGGCAAAAATTCTATGATGGTCGTCGTGGATAAGTTCAATAAGATGGCATACTTTATACCCTGCTCCAAGACTAATGATGCTTTGGCTATTGTTTCTCTTTTCTTGCAGGAAATTATTCGGTTATATGGCGTGCCAAGAAGTGTAGTATTAGATAGAGATCCAAAGTTCTTAAACCATTTTTGGAGGACTTTGTAACATCGAATGAAGACCAAACTACTATTCAATATTTCCTGTCATCCCCAAACTAACGGTTAAATGAAGGTAGTTAATTGCACTTTAGGAACACTGCTTCGAGTAATAGTGGGCAAGAACTTGGTTGATTGGGATGTTTGTTTGCTCGTAGTCGAATTTACTTACAATTGATTAGTGCATGACACCACCAAGTAGACCCTCTTCAAACTTATCTATGGTTTTAATCCCAAATTGCCCCTTAATCACACCCTTGTGCCTATATCCAAACAAGACGACCTTGACATCCCCAAACTAACGGTCAAACAAAGGTAATTAATCGCACTTTAGAATTATTGCTTCGAGCTATAAGGTAAGAACTTAGTTGATTAACACGTCTATTTGCCCGTGGTTGAATTTGCTTACAATCGATCAGTGAATAACGTCACCAAGTAGACTCCCTTTGAAGTTGTCTATGGATTTAATCCCAAATTGCTTCTCGTTCACACCTGTATGCTTGTATCCTAATAAGATGACCTCGACGCAAAAGCCTGGACACAATCCCTTTAACATATCTACAAAAAAGTTACTCGATAGATCGACCGAGCTGCTTGAAGAATGCGAGAGAACGCCAAGGGTAAGATGACTAAACAATTCCAGCCTGGAGACTCGGTATGGCTGCACCTAAGTAAGGAAATTTTTCTGAGCAATATGAAGGACAAGTTATCTGCAAGAGTTGAGGGACCTATTAAAATTCTCCATAAGATTAATGACAACGCCTGCAAGTCGGAGGTACCTATGGATTATAGGGTTTTGGACACCTTTAACATTACCGAACTCAATCCATATCACCTTGATGGAGAACTGAGCGAAGACCAGTTGGATTTGATCCCAAATCCAAATCAATCGGGTGGGAATGATAGGAATCTAGCTACTGGGCCTTTAAAGCCAAGCCCAAAGGCTAAAGGGACTAGTGAGGTGAATAATCTTACTCCAGCTGGCTCTTACCGAAGTCAAATTTCTCCTTATTGCTAATCAACTCTATATACCAAGCCGTATGATTGCCCACCTCTCAAAAGTTGTGTACTAACTTGAAGAATGCCTAAATAGTGGCCATACCTTGCATGTCTACTCAGTCATGTCTGAGCTAACTACTTGCTTGACATCATTATTGCTGAGAGGCCGAGAGAGTTACCTTGGATTAATCCTTAGTCACTCCTGCTTGGACGAGTCTATGCTTGCTCGACACCCCTTCTCAGACAACCAATTAGCTCATACTCTGTTATTTGCATCCTCCAACGGCATTACCAATGCATCTCTACTACGTGTATAGGACCACATGTAGAATCTGTTACACTAATTATTGTTTTTATTGGGTATTTGTTTTTACCCTTTTATATTCTTTATACATTACTACTTAAGGACAATACCCTTTTTCGTCTTTTCCCCTTTTTAGGTAGATTGTCCTAAATTCTTGAGTATAAATACCCCTTATACATGTAGTCGCATACAATCAGATCATCATTAATATATTGGATATTTTCCTTGCATAAACATTGTCTGTTTCCTATTATTTTCACTCTTATCCTAATTCTTAAGCAAAGTTCGGTGGCAAATAACTTCATCGAACCAACTTATGTGTCATATCGAGCTATATTGTGAGTCATCGAAAGTTCTACTAGTACGTTATATTCTTTGGAGTTGTTCGTGGGTTTTGTTTACTTTTTATTTCCATTTTTGTTCTCTCACGTGTTTCCTCATCTCTCTTTTCAAGCTTTCGGCAAGTTTGGACCAATCCCTATGACTGACCTTGTATATTCTTGGTTGCGGCCCGTATCATCAACAACTTACAACCAAACCTAAGTTTGTGCAATAAAGACACCGCTTCTCAAGTAACTATCTTCTAACCATTGCCTTTACTCTTGTCGTGAGCTTATCTCCTATCGCTTAGTTCGATTAAGGATAAAGAATGGATCATTAGGTTATCCAGCACTATCTCTTTCAAAGGGGTTAGTATTTGGCATAAAAACCCTAAATGCTTCCCCTAATGGGTTGTAATGTATGTTCAATTTAGATTTACAAGTTATATATTAATTAAATTTAGTTTAAGGAGTTTAAGCATTTCATGTAAGACAAACAAGTACAATTTACAGCATTAACCAAAACCATACAATCAACTTAGAAACACGCACATAAAAGCATGGGTACAGTCAAGCTATCTATAGGCACAATCAGGTAAATCATAAACCTCCAAGTATTATAAAAAAAGTATTCTGAAATACAGTAATGTATCGATTCTAAACTTACTTGAGATATTTGACTTGCTCACTCAATACGTTGCAGGATCAACTCATCTTTGCTTGCTGCTATAATATAAATACTCTTTTAGTATTTATATTTTTATTATATATAAGGTTTTAAATTATAGTTTTTACCCAATTATCTAAGTTATATATATATATATATATATATTTTACTTATTATCGATCTGTTTTAGGTTGGTTTCTGATTTAGTTTTTGAATTCATTTTCAATTTAAGTTTTAATTCGATTTCTAATTATGAGTTTTATATGTAAACCTGAGAGCTCCTTCTAAACCAATATGTGAAATTAATCATAGTACACTTAGGTATTTTAAATCTCCTAACTAGCTCTTAACTAATATTTTGGTTGATATAATATATCATATTCCTAATTTAACTACCGAATTTGTTCTCGATATGAGAATAACTGACATTTTAATTATGCAAATTTATAATCTAAACCAGATTTATATAATATTCATAATACCATAATATTATAAATTTTAAATTAGTATTTCGTACTTATTTAATTTTCCATACACATATTATATATTATTACATAATCTACTCTTAAACACTTATCTAACATTTCTAACACTGCAAATATCATTCTTCATCATCCAATAACATATCTAAATGTCTAATTATATCCTAAATTAGAATTTATACATAATTAATCCTCTATCACAAAATTAACTTAAATATACCCTTTTATCTATTATTTATTTATACATATTTACTATATAATACATATAATACTTACATGTAATACCTCACACATCAAAATTATCATGCTATATCATCAAATAACATCTTAAGATACCTAATTATATTCTAAATTAGTATTTATGTTAAATTAATATTAAATCACTAGATTAAGTTGATAAATTGTCTTTTATGCATTATTTTAGGGCTTAAAAATTAAGTAAAATTAAAAAAAAATAAATTTCTAGAAAAACTCTTAATAGCACTACCGTATATATCCTAAATAGTCTATATAAAAATTTTGAAGTCAAAACTACATCATTAAGGCCATTTAAATTAAAATCGAAAACTAGCTCAAATTTAATCATTTATTAAGAGTAGTATATCTCAAGACCTAATTTTATTAAATCAATATTTTTTTCCTAAAATTTGCATATTAAAATATTTCAGAATACTAAATTTTATAATTTTTCATAATTATTTAATATTTTTAATAATTAAAAAAAATCGAAACTTATTGGTATTATTAGCTTTGGCCACGGTTAGCCACCATGACTTTGGTGGCACCACTAGACATAGGGTCCATTATGTAGTGGACAGTTTGGTTTCATCTCAGGTACTGGTCGGGTATGGATTTTCCTATAATGCCTTGTTTACACTATATTTTGCTAAATTTTGGTAAAAATACTCTCCCTTTTCTTCTTAGTCTCTCTTGATTTTTTCTAAACTCTTAAGTGATCAAAATGAATTGTAGAAGAGATGTTTTGAATTTATAGATGTGTTTTAGGATTTTCTTGAATTATTTTGTTGGCAATTGTTCTTACTTTTCTATTTTTCCACTTTCTATTTAGCTTATTATTATTGGTTGATTTTCTTTCTTTTACTTGTAACTTGCCATGACTCTTATCTAGATAATTCTACACTTCCCAATATTTTTCTTGCTTATTATTATTTTGTTGGCATTTTTACTTATACATAAATACACATAGGGTACAAATAAATACTCCTAAATATTATTTAAGTTATTTTATGGTTTTTAGTGTACATATAATTTATCTCTAATGATTCGTTAATTATCAGAATTTATTTTTCGTGTTTCTAATAAATAATGGGTAATATATATAATTTAATATTATAATATTTAATTATTTATTTTTCTAAATCTAAATTCGCGAGATCAATCTTACTAATATTCCAACTCTGTTATAAAGTTTAGGCTCGATAGGATAATTTACATAATCACTTTAGATTTTACAAACCATTTCCGAACTGATCGATCATAAGTTGATCATCAATTTTTGTAGGACCTCACATGCATGGGATACCATAGTATATAAACACAACCGTACAACTTCACGATGTGGACAAGTGGAGGTGAATCGAGACGAACTAGGCTATCAAGTATGCAAGTTGGTTGGCTGAGTAGGCACACCATCAACATAAGATCATTCAACTATAGCCACTCATGGATACGGGTGATGGTATGGTGCCAAAATATGATGATTAGTACCAATAGAGAGCCAAGCAATACTTTGGACGAGATTAAGATCATGTTTGCTTACATGTACATTATTACTTGTTCTAATAAGCTCATTTCATTTTTTCTGCCTCATATGCTAACCATAAAGTTCATTGTTGTATATATACAAACAAATTTTATTGATTAGCTGCCTCATATGTCACATGGGAATGTTATTATTGAGATACCAAAGGTGAGCAAGATCATTCGTTAATTCAAAGGCATTATGAAACACTTCAGTCAAGTTAGTTTAGTAATTTGTTTAAGTTATGTAATTTTTCTAGCTCGTATAGTTAGAAATTGCTTCTTAATAGAAAATTTCTTAATTTATTAAACTTCAAGTAATTTCAAATTCATTCTAAAGTGTATCTTATAGATTAGATGTCTAATTTAAGGTTCCAATTTTATTTTTCTAAAACTCTTATTTTTACGTACTCAATAAATAGATTTTATTTTATTTTATGTATAAAGTATAAATAATTTATTGGTATTAACTATATATGTTGCAATATTTTTTTTATACATGATTTATTTTTATAAATACTATTTATTCTTTTTTTAGCTAATTCTTTATTTCTCTATTATTTTAATAAACTCATCACATGTTCTAGAATAATCTTAAACACTCTAAACCTTACCTCAAACCTTACCCCATTCCTTCATCAGCCACAATTCTCCCTATCCTTTTCTCATTTCTCTTATCTCTCGACTCTTCTTTTTCTTCCCAAACCTCACTCTCTTTCACTACCTTCACCCCAATCCCACTCCATTCCTCTCTCTTACGCTCATCTACTGACCTTTCTTTCTCTCTCATCAATGTCGACTCCACCCCATATATGTCCATTTCTCTCCCTCGCCCCTGACCCTTTTCCCCTGTTAGACCACATTGGACTCCACCTTGTTTCCCTTCATCCTCTATTTTATTTGGATACACCCATAAGCCTAATCCCTCTTCTCTCACTCACTCTCAACCCCCATTCCCAACCAAACGCCAGGCCCCTTCCCCCACTGCCCCATCCTCACTTTCCCCCCAATTCACTCACTTTCGGTTTTCCCCCTAATCCTTATTAGGCAGACCCCACTCCTCATAATCAATCCTTGTCTTTGTCTCTTAAACTCTCTCACCCTCAAAACTGATTCTCCTTATTGTGTGCTTGGGTTTCGTCCTTGTTTCCAAGCATCTAAAGCCATTTCAATAATTAGTATTTATTAATTATTTGGGAATATTGTTAAATAAATTGTAATTTTTGCATTTTGTGTTTTATAGGTTCATTTTCGACATCGATTCGTGTCCACCTCATGTTTCTATCTTAGTTTTTTTTGTTTCATAAGCCAACTCGGTTACCTTTTTCGGTATTGAGTACGTAGTATATTATTTTTATTTTTCCTACATTATTGTGAAAAGTAAATATTTTGTTAGTATTTGATTTCTATTGTAAATTGATTTAATTGGCATAATTGTGATATTACTTTATATGAAGTTATTATTGTAAATTGTGTCATAATATCGAATTATGTGTATATGTATATTTATAGCGTTGAATTTCTATTTCCTGTTATATTTAGTGTTGGGTCACTATTTTCTGGTTGAATATAGAGTTACATCATTGCTCATATTTTAGATGTAAGTTTCAAGTGTCGATTTGGTTTACGACAATACTATTTTACTATGGTTGTGCCTCATTATTAATATTGATGGCATTACGATTTAAATATTCCTATTACGATAGTTATTATGACTATATAGTATATTATATTATTTGTAAAGTATGTCCGTTTTGGATTTCAATTATTAATATGTCATTCCCTACGTATTTCTATAAACTATAATATTATCCGATCAAGTACGTATTTTTTTTATTTTTATATCTATTAGTAAAATTATATATTTTAACACCCTCATCATGTGTTTACTTTATATAATTTTTATGTATATTGTACTTTACGATTTAAAGTAAAAAAATAATATTATATAAATATTTCAACTTTTTGCTTAATTGTGTTATGTATTTATATTATCTTCAATTTCTATTATTGATTTATGATTGGATTCGATTGTTAATTTATGATTAGATTTGATCATTTTCTTTCAAAACCTTTGATTAGATAATTTATAAGTTCATAGGTAACTTCTAGGAATAGCTTAGTTATCAAGTTCCTGAAAGTTAACATGTATGCTTGTTCTTCAAATAGATTCATGGTGGTTCTCAAATTCCTTATTTAGGTCTAAGCTTTTGTTTTGGGGTTGCAAGTTTGGAGTTCTATTAGCTGTTGTGAAAAGATTTTAGGTACATTGTGCTTCTTTATATAGTTATACTTGTTAAGATAGATAAAATTTAATCGGACTAAACTATATTTGACCTGAATTCATAGTTTGCTGGTTTTGCTTAACTCGCATGCTTTAGGTGGTGCGAACCATGATTAAGAACAGACAAGGTCAATTACTGGATGAGTCCAAGTGTATAGAAAGCTCGAAAGAACTAATAGAAAACAATGCAAAATGAATGAATAACAAATGAAATGACGCTCCAGAGAATATGACGCTTCAATGGAACTTCCAAAGACTCACGACACAATTCGATATGATGCACGAATTGGTCCCGTAAGGTTACTCGCTACCTAGCCTTACTCAAAAGTTAGGATAAGAGCGATGTTGAGGGTAAACAGAGTGTTTATGTAATGAAGAAAATACTCAAGTGTATTAAGGATGATTTGATTGCTTTATAGCTACAAGTACATAGGTATTTGTACCCATAAGTTAAGACAACTTGCTTAAAAAGGAAAAGACAAAAGGGCATTTCCTAAGGAGTAATGTACAAGATATAAAAGGGTAAAAATAAATATATAAGAAAAAACAATCACTGGTGCAACAAATTCTGCACATGATACTGTATATGTGGCGATGCTATATTGGCGAAGTTGTTAGAAGATACGAACAAAAAGTACCAACAGATGGCTTATCCGAGTAGGGATGGCTTAATTAATCCAGGGTCTCTCTTTTTCGGCTTCTTGACAAGGAAGATGCCAAGTAATTGGTCGGCTTGGGCGCTAGTGAGTAATCTTCAATTCGGTACACTACAGAAAGATAAGCAATCATACGGCTCGACATGAAGGGTGACTCGCCAAGGAAATACTCAGCCTTGATAATGGTTGGTTGGAACAGAAAGATTCATCGTACCGGTCTCTCTAGTCCTTGGGCTCAGCTGCAAGTCAAAGGTCTAATAACCTGATTCCCATCATTCTTTTCGGGTTATTTTGGATTTGGGATTAAATCCGAATGGTGTTCACTCAATTCTTCGTCAGGGTGATACGGACAAAGGTTGGCAGTATTGAAGGCTTTAGAAACCCTATAGTCTTTAGGCAATTTCAATATGTAGGTATTATCATTGATCTTCTAGAGGATTCTGAAAGGTTCTTTCACTATTGCAGATAATTTGTTTCTCTTCTTGTTTCGAGAATTGTTCCTTGTTGAGATGCAGCCACACCAAATCTCCTAACTGAAATTGTTTAGTTGTTCTACCCTTAATCTTTTCTTGTATTCTTTTAGCATCTTGATCGATATGTAGAGTGACCTTGTCATAGATGTGCTGAAGGGATTGTGTTCTAGCCAATGCGTCAAGGTCCTTTTGCGCAGGTACTGGTATAGGGGCGTGGTTAAAGGGTAACTCAGGATTGAACCCATATATCACCTTGAAGGGAGTCTATTTAGTGGTGTCATGTACTATTCAGTTGTAGGCGAACTCAACCACTGGCAGGTAGACGTCCCAATCAACTAAGTTCTTATCTATTGCAGGAGTCAATAACCCTAAAGTATAATTAACTATCTCTGTTTGGCCGTTAGTTTAGTGGTGACATGAGATATTGAAAAGTAATTTGGTTCCTAGCCGACGCCCAAGGTTCTCTAGAAATGACTCAAGAACTTCGGGTCTCTATCAGAGACTACACTTCTTAGCACACTGTGTATCTGCACAATCTCTTACAAAAAGAGAGAAGCAATAGCTGAAGTGTAGTTAGTTTTGGTGCAGGGCATGAAGTGTACCATCTTACTGAACCTATCCACAACAACTATTATAGAATCTTTGCCTCAAGTAGTTTACGACAATTTGAGAACAAAATTCATGCTTAATTAAATCCACAACCTCGTTGGAACAGGTAGGGGCATTACTTTCCCTTACTTAGCTCGACTCTTGGCCTTCTTGTACACGGCACAACTCTTGACAACTCGGTGTACATCTCTTCTCATTTTCGGCCAAAAGAATTAACCATTTAATAGTTTATAAGTCCTCATTTCTCCAAAATATCCAAATAATCCTCCACTGTAGGCTTCCCTAATTAGTAGCTCCCTCAATGAGCTAATCAACATACATAATTTTCTACTTCAGAACAAGTAGTCATCATCCACATGATACGCGACATTATGGGTCTAAAGTGTGGATCCTCAGAGTATTGTTCATTGATACTTGCAAAGTTAAACAGTTTGGTCTACAGTTTTGATAAAAGTACATATCTCCTCCAAAGAGCATCTGTAACGACGTTGCTCTTTTCCTGCTAATACTTTATTACAAAATTGAATCCTGCAAGGAATTGAACCCATCTCGCCTGCCGCTTAGATAACTTGGTCTGACTTTGGACGTACCTCAGTGATTCATGGTTAATATATACGATAAATTCTCTTGGCAATAAATATTACTGCCATATTTGCAGTGCTCAGATCAATGCCAAAAGTTCCTTGTCATACACGAAGTAGTTTAGTTGCAGTCTTTGGAGCTTCTCACTATGGAAAGAAATTAGTCGACCTTCCTACATCAGGGCAGCGCCTGTTCTAAAGCCTAATGTATCACATTCCAGCTCAAAGATTTTCTTGAAGTCAGGCAGAACTAATACCGAGGCAGAGGTTAATATTCCTTTTATCTTAACAAAGCTCCTCTCTTCCTTTTCTCCCAATCGGAAGTTGGTGTTTTTCTTCGTTAGTTCAGTAAGTGGCACAGTAAGGGTGCTGAAATTCCTGATGAACCTTCTGTAAAATGAAGGCAATCTGTGGAAACTTCTCACGTTGGCATATGTAGTAGGAGTCGGCTGTAAGCCCCTAAAAATTGAGTTTAGAACAACCAAGTCTAGATTTAGGACCTTTAGAGAAACTTAACCGATTAAGCTTAAACTTTACAACTAAGATAGAAAAGTTAAACAAAGCGATACAGTGAAGTTGAATTTTAGAAATAATGACCCAAAATTCCAATTTTGCCCTTAGAAGTAAGATTATTCAATATAGTACTAAAATGCTTGGAACCTTTAAAATTGAGCTCAGATTGCGATGGGAACTTAAAAATAAGTTAATTAAGCTATAAAATGAGATAATATAGTATAATTTACTATATGAATATACACGAATTTTTATAAGTATACTCGGTATAAATAATAATTATACCGGTGAATCAACCTTAAAGTACTTAATTATATATATATTGTGTTAAATTCATGAAATTAATTAAGAGAACATATCCTAAAAATAAAAGATTTGTTAGAAACTTAATTATACGAGTATAGTTGTATATTACGCGTGATATATACACATGATATATATACTCATATATTACTAAATAAAAAAATGTTAATAAAATCCACCTAAAATACTAAAATAATTGCAAATCCTATCCTACAAACTTCAATTGCAGCTAGAAATTATTGGACATTGCCATGGCATCACCAATTCAATTGTATATGCTAAATCAAAAGTTAATTTGCTAGGATTTGACCACCTCCTCCTTACATTAATAAGGTAAAAGAAAAGGAAAAAAATAAGAAAAATTATAAAAGGCAGCAACCAACTCCCAATTGAATAAATAAGCTTCCCTACATCACTTTCCAACTTTACAAACCAGAAACAACAGAAATAAAAATTTAGCAAATTTTTTGGGAAAATAGGAAAAACAGAGTAATTACTGAGCTAAGCTAGTTCTTAGGGTGTCTTTTGATCTACTGTTAAGCCACTCCACCACCAAGGAATACCCCCAGCTTTTAGGTCTTTTGACACACCTCTATCACCCTACGACCGTTGGAGCCACCAAGAACAATTAGGTCAAAATTCTGCCCTATTTTTTAAGAATTTTTAAAAAATAATAATTCCACTTAGAAAATTATGAAAAAAATTATAGTTAGGTTATTTTGAATATGCTTTCATGTGATATTTTTATTTTTGAAAAATTCGTAATATTTAATATACTTTCTTAAAAAATCTACTATTCATCCGAATTTAGGATTGTAAAATAAATGTACTAAATGATATTGTTTCTAGTTAAAATTTTTTGTACAGGATGTGTATGATATATCGATAATTGCTATATAGCCCGAATTTTGATTTGAATATTTTTAATATTTATTGCATTTTTTGGCCTAAAAATAGCTTAAAATTATAAATTAAATGGGAAATTGTGGAATTAATTGATGAAATAGACATGTACTGATCTCTAGTGAATAATAACAATGTGGGATCAGAATGAAATTTATTTGGTGTAAAAAGAATTATGATTAAGTAATTTAGGATAATTTAGGGATAAAATCATAAATACGAATATATAAGTGATAGGTCAAAAACTTGAAACCAAGTGATAACTGAATTCCTTACATTTTTAGGAGTCTAGAGAAATTTTCGGAGAATTATGTGGAAACCCAAACTATTTATTACAAATTTACCTAATAAAATAGCTTAAATTACAGGTTAGGTTGTATTTTTAATATTAATAAGCTAAAATGAATTAAATAGTTAAATAAAAACTACCTATGTGATTACTGATCAAATTGGATTAAATGATTATTTTTATTATATTTACTAATATTTTCTAATTAGGATACATTTTAGGTATATTAGAGTTGGATAATACTTATATTATAACGATATATGGACAAATTAGGTAAAATACAATTTAATAACACAAATTACATATAATACGATCATATTTATATAATTACGTATAACTATATTAAAAACTCAAACTACCCATTAAAAGTCGTCTCTAGAAATAAGACTCGTAAAACGTATCGTTAAGTTTATATGAACCCAACGACATAAATTTTGTTAAAATCGAATAACATTAAGTAATATAACCTATAACTTTATTATATTCTAGAATATACGTATTTTGGTAATCCTATTAGAATTAAAACGTGATTTAACAAATTAAAATAACATTTTGATACGATCGAAATGATATATAATACGTAATAGTATATATGACATGTAATATCAACAATTAATAACTTAATTCAATATATAGTAATAATACGACTATATATTATGGAAATAATATATATATATATATATATAATCATTTTAGATTAAGCCCTAATGTTTTCGTAATTATTACGAAAATTGAATTTAGGTCTTTTGTGTAAATAGGATCTTTCAATACAAAGATAGTTGACGATTCGAGTCAGCAGAAGTAAGCGTTTAAACAAGTAAGTTGGGATTGTAGTTTCATTGCTTATTGGGATACTCTTTTAAAGTATCCGAAGACTCAAGAGTACTTCTAACAATGTTTATAGTTAGTCGATTGTGTGCATGTCGTATATGTGGATGATACTCAGTTGTGACAAGAGTTGAACTTCTTGGCATGTTGTTTTGCATGTTTACATTGATTCTGTATTGTATGAACTTGTTAGTCACCCTTAATTAAAATTAATGTTTATTCGACTAAAATGAAACTGAACATGCATAATATCCATTAGGGGAAACGATTAAGAGTGTTAGGCCAAATACTAACTTCCTTCGATGAGGATAGTTGAAATAGTTCTTTCTCCATCCTTAATCGAATTAAGTGACAGGCAAGGAGGTCGTGGTAAGGTCGGGGGCCATGGTTCGAAGGTAGTCATAGGAGGAGGGTGTTCTCCATTGTACAAGCTCGGGTTTGGTCTAACTTGAGTTGCAATAAAACTCCTCAATTCGGGTTAGAGTGAATGTAATTTCTCCAACCTTACAGTAGACCGAATAACATTATGTGATGTTTCATTTGATTGATTACATTACATTTCATCATAATTATTAACCATGTTTGTATTTGTATTTGTATTTGTACAATACTTTTCTAACTCCATCCCACTTACTGAGCTAGTTATGCTCACATCTCTGTAGATTCTTTTGCAGGTGTTGAGTGAGGTTGAGATGTTCAAGTACCACCATTTCCAAGTTAGTATGCTACTGTTTGGGAAAGTGAGGAACGAAGAATCAACTGAACCCGGGTTTTTGATCTTTCTTTTATCCTTTGTGTTGAATTTTAAGGAGACTGATTGAGAATTCCTTAAGATGCCCATTAGTTTCCTATCTTATGTAACTAATCCATAAACCTGTTGCTTTTTGATAAACTATAATGTAAGACATTTATATCAGTACTATTGTGGTACTAGATAATAGGTTATATAGAACAAGTATTTTGTAAAGCTCTACTATAGGTTTGATTATTAACAAGTATTGAAACAGACGTTTTAAGCTGGTTGAGTCGTGTACGCCTTGTGTGGACTATATTTACGATAGTAGCCGTGAGGTTAGCTTCTATTTTAGGTTAGTTTATACGGCGGGACTGTTATGACTCCTCTTGTTCGAGGCATGATATTAGCTACTCGACAATTACTCGAATCTTTTCATCATCGACTCGCAAGCTTCCTCCACTGACTACATAGCCCATGAATACCACTTCTTCTTAGAAAAAGCAACATTTCTTTAAGTTGCCGAATAGTCACTTGGTACGGAGGATATCCAAAATTGCTTTAAGATGCTTATAGTAACTTGACATGTCGATACTATAGACCAAGATGTTGTTAAAGTACACTACGACACACTTCTCTATAAGATGTCTCAATATATGGTTCATTAGTCTCATGAAAATACTCGAGGCATTTGATAAGCCGAAGAGCATAACCATCCATTCATAAAGTCTATGTCGAGTCTTGAATACAGTTGAACATATACGTATTCTTGTAGCCGTCATGTATCACTTTCCTATTAAATAACTACGGCCTACCCAGTAATACGTAGGAAGCACATATGTGTAATATGTCCAAAAGAATCTGGTCAAAGTAATTCCCTATAACGATCAGTAGTAGTATTTGCCGAGTATGTAATGCTCCTTTCTCACTTAACCAGTGTAACTTGTATAGCCTCGGATGTGCAACAATTGGCAACTTTAATTTTGAAACAAGATCGGCTGAAGCCACATTAGTGTAGCTTCTACTATCCATGATGAGGGCGCACACCTGATCATTCACCTTATAGGTAGTATGGAACAAATTCTCTTTCCGCTCCTCCTCTCGCGAGGTTCCACATTCATAATGCATCAGACAACTATGAGTAACTTGTCCAAGTCCTTAGCAAACATGTCCTCCTCAATTAGCTCTTTTTCGGTAGGGGCCTCCTCCTCCTCAAGCTCTTCATTTGTGCTGTCTACTTTTAACTTCGGGACTTCCCCCTTGATGACTATTGTTCTTTGGTTCAAGCATTAAGCAGCCATATGTCTGAACCCTTGACAGTTGAAGCCCTTCATCTAGCTCATCTTCCTACCAAACCCTTGCCCCTTCTCATAAGTTTGGATCAGCACTTCACCATTAATTCGGCCTTTATACTTGGCTTGGTACTTGGCAGAGTTTGGTGACTTGCTTGTTCAGGTTTGCTAGTCGGCATCCTCATTGGTATTTGGCTCCTTCTTTGCCTCTCTATTCGCTGGGTAATCCTAATAGCTTCATCCATTGTGTCAAATCATTGAAGCTCCACAATGTCTCGAATATCTCCTCTCAACCCAATAATGAATGTTGAAACTGTTCGAGCTGATGATTCTTCCACTTTGCAATAGATCATAGACATTTGAAACTCTTGAGCATACTTATCAATATTTTGGTCTCCTTATCTAAGCTCTTGAAGCTGAGTGAAAGTATCTTAGAGATAAGTTTCTGGCACGAACCTATTTTTGAGCACTTTCTTCATCTTGAGCCAAGTGTTAATCTCTTGGTAGCCCTCTCGTCTTTTCATGATCTAAAAATTCTTTCACCACATGGTGACATATCTAGAGAACTCAACAGCAACAGTTCTCACCTTCTCAAAATCCTTATATTGATAATAATTAAATATACGCTTCACCTTCTCTTCCCACTCTAGATACTCATTAACATTCCCGAATACATTGAAACTTAGAATTCGAAACTTTACATGGTCAGATGCTTTGGTGATTCGTACACATTTTTCTTCAAAATACTCTTCTTCTTCTTCTTCTTCAAGCTATGTTTTGACCTTTAATAGGTTAAGTAGTTTACGGAGTGTTTTGTGCGGCCTTAGTAGGTCGGCAAGACAGCACATGAACAGCTTGGGTCATATTTACTAAAAGGTTAGCTACCTCATCAATTCTCTCATCAGTGCTTCTAGGAGTTCCTTGAGATTGTTGTCCATGGTAGATAACTCCACTGTCATTGCTAGTACCAAAATTCATACTTGAGTTTATCATTTTTCCTTATAGATTCAAAGCTCAAACAAACACTTTAGGAAATTAATAGTTAACAACATAATAGTCAAATGAATACAGTAACTTGCTCGTTTCACATACGTAAAACGGAGTATAATAGAACTTTAAGAAGAACTAACTACAGTTCACACGAAACCTCCATTCTAATACCAAGATGGTGCGGACCGTAACCAAGAATAGACAAAGCCAGTTGCTGGATAGGTCTAAGCTTGCAAGAACTAATGGAAGAAAGTGCAAAAGAAATAAATAACGAATGAAAGGTAAGCAAAACCCACGAACAACTCTAGAGGATATGACGCACCAATGGAACTTTCGAGGACTTACGGTACAATTTGATATGATGCACAAATTGGTTTGGTAAGGTTACTTACCACCTAGCCTTACTCAAATGTTAGGATAAGAGTGATGCTGAAAGTAAATAAAGTGTTTACGCAAGCAATAAAATACTCAAGTGTATTTAGGATGATTTGATTGCTTTACAATTATAAGTATAAGGGTATTTACACCTATAAGTTAGGACATCTTGCTTAAAAAAGAAAAGACAAAAATGATGTTTACTAAGGAAGTAATGTACAAGATACAGAAAGGTAAAAATGAATATATAAGAAAAATAATCATTAGTACAATGGATTCTGTACATAATACTGTATACGTAGCGATGTTATATTGGCCAAGTTGTTAGAAGATGCAGACAAAAAGTACGAACAGATGGCTTGTTTGAGCAAGGACGGTTTAGTCAATCTGGAGTCTCTCTTTCTCAACTTTTCGGCAAGGAAGATGCCGAGTAATTAGTTGGCCCGAGCGCTAGTGAGTAATCTTCAATTCGGCACATTACAAAAAGATGCATAATCATATGGCTCGGCATGAAGGGTAACTCGATAAGGAAGTACTTAGCCTCAGCAGGGGTCAGTTGAAACAGAAAGATTCGTCATGCCAGTTCCTTTAATCTTCGGGTTCGATTGCGGGTCAGAGATCTGGTAACCTAATTCCCATCATTAGGGGCCTACAGTAGCAGTTTTCTAGAAGAGCAACGATTGATCATATATGAGGTTTCCTTAGTAGACTTTCATATGGGACAGCTGTCACGCCTTGAAGCGGCAGAGTCGTAACAGCCCCGCCGTGTAAACCATCCTAAGATAGAAGTTGGTCTTACAACCGCTATCTTAGACCTGATCTACACAAGGCGTCTGTAAGCCCCAAAATTAAGCAAAGTAACTTAACTTGAATTTAGAACCCAAGGTTTAGGGCGATCGGTTAAAGGATCCGATCAAACCCAAATTATAAACTATTGAGAGAAATATTAATAAAAATGACCCCGTAAACTTGAATTTAAGAAAATAAGTAATAAAATAGGAGACTATAAAATTTTCAAAGTTTAAACATAATAATTGCTAATTACCGAAAAAGCAAAAAATGTAATCTAATAACTAATAAATTACTAGAGATAGATTATATGTATACTAAAAATTTTAGAATGACCAAAATAATAATTAGTAATGTTCACATGTACCCCACATGTATTTACGTGTAGATAAAAATACGCGAAATTACCTAAATTGGCCAAAAACTTAGTAAATAATTAAAGAAAATTATAAATTAATTGTGGAAAAATCAGAAAAAAATCAGAAGAGTGTGGAATGATGCAACTTTGGTCGTGGCAAGTCAGAATCTGAAAAAGAAAAATCAACCAATCAAATTATAACAACACAAAAGTAAAAAATTTAGGGATAAAGCAATTGTCTTGTCCAAATTAATGCACAATAAATCCCCTAAAGCCCTATAAATAGCAGGAAAAATCCAAGAACTCATTTGGACAGTTTCAAATCAGAGAAAATTTGGGAGAGGTAAAAATTGAGAGAAAAATTCGAGTTAGAAAAAAAAAAAAAGAAAAACTGTGCAGTTAGGGCTTTTAAAAGGAACCCCCACCAAACGAGCAGCTGAAAGTGGACGGCCACCACCACCACACGGTGGTGGTAGCACCCAGGCCGGCCGATAAGGCTACGGCGGCCGGAGCCACTTAAATCGGTGAGTCTAATTTCCAGCCTGATTCTTGTGTAATTTTGTAAAAATAGTAAATATGATTAGAAAATTATGAATTTTGTTATTCTGAGATATTTTTGTATGTAGTTTGTAGAAAAAATATTATTTTGATGAAAACATGTTCCGTAATATATGGTCCTTAAGAAATCGTACAAAACCGAACACATTTCGGTTTAGAAATAAATGACCTTAGAAGTGTAGTTTCGAGCCTAAAATTTTTGTGTAGATTACTTAGATGATATAGAATAGTGCTATGAAGCCATTTTTCAAAAATTAATTTTCGAAATTTTTAGATAATTTTTAGGCCCTAAATTGAGGCATAAAATGGGTAATTTAGGGTTAATTAAGTAATTAAATGATTAATTACTGATTTAGTGAATAATTATATGTTTTAGGATGTTGAAATCTGATGGAGTATGATACTTGTAGCATTTAGGGTGTTAGATGTAATTATTAGGTTAATTATGTAGTAAATGATTAATAGGGAAAAATAGTTAACTTTAAGTTAATTTTGTAAATTAGGGAAATTAGGAGTAAAATCTGATTTAGGATGAATTTAGACATTTTGAAATGATAATTGATGTTTAGGGATGGTAATTAAAGTAATAGAAATATTAGAAATGCATTATGTACATAATAGGCAATAATGCATAATATGTAATTTTTGAAAATATAATAAATAGAAAATATTAGGATAAAAATTGATATTATATAAATAATAGGGATATATAATAAAT
>JAMXBB010000002.1:116635498-116735498 GCA_024138015.1 Lumnitzera littorea
AAGTAAACAGTTTGTAATTTAAATAAATCATTTACCTAAGAAAGTGAGGAAATATATATATACACTATAATTCAGTTATTGTAATTAAAGTTTATAATATTTCTCTATAATATATTTACTAGTTATTACATTATTCAAAAATGAAAAATAATTCTAAAATAAAAACTTAGACCTTAAAAATATGTGTTTATTCTTTAATGTTTTTCCTCACTCTCCAAGATCCAGCAGTTGCTAACTTCAGAGTAGTTATTTGCTGCTTTTTAGCCAGCACCTGCACGACGTCTATAGGGATGTGAGCAACCACAGCTGAGTAAGTTAGGATGGAGGACTTAAAACTATACCATAAACACAACAAGGTTTTCAATCAACTTATTATATGTAATGCATGTAACTTATTAGATGCAATGCAAGTGTAAGCAAATGCCATCGCATCACGTTGTCTGGTCCGTCGTAAGATTAGAGAAATTTCGTCCGCTCTAATCTGGGTTGAGGAGTTACCATTAATGCAACAGCTTACGACCAAACCCAAGCTTGTGCAATGGAGACATCGCTTCTCCCGCGACTACCTTCGAACCATTGACTTCACCCTCGCTGTGACCTCCTCACCTGTCACTTAGTTCGACTAAGGATGAAGAAGGGACCATTATGCAATCCTGCGCTATCCCTTTCGAAGGGGTCGGTATTTGGCCGGAGAATCCTAGGTTTCCCTTAATGGGTTGCCATGCATGTCCAGTTATGATTACTAGTCGTATATTTGATTAAGTCCAGTTTAGGGTGATTAATCATTTCATACAAATCATACAATACAGGCTAGAACAACAAACAGAACCACAGCATCACTCATAATCAAGCACATGCACATATCCAACTATCTAACAAGCACAACCAAGCATAATCTTAAGCCTCCAAAATACAGCAATATATTAATCCCAACTTACCTTGACTCCTCGCTCTCTCACTTGAGGTCCGACTTGCTCAAGCTATCGCCAATCATCCCTATAACACAAACATGGTTTCAGTTTTTCATATAACTATTATAGGTTCGTTTTGTCTTATAACGCTTATTGTTATGTTTTGTTTAGGGTTTACTATACCAAATTATTTAGGTCCTAAGTCTTTTACAATATTCTAGGTTTGAGGTTAGATTCGGGTTCGGTTTCCGCATCGATTTCTAAGTTAGGTTCTAGTTCGATTTCTAAGTATTGTTTTATACTCGAACCCTAGAAATTCATTTCAACTCATAATGTGAAATTAATCACATTACTTCCCGATCTCTTAAATACCATCATTACCTCTAATTAGTATTTTATTCTATCCGGTACACTTAAATCCTTATTAGTGTACCGAATTTACTTCTGATGTGAGAAATTTTTACATTTTTCATATAATTACATAAATTCAAGTTTCCTATAAGATTTATTATATATTTTTATTATTATCATAATATCAAGTTTTATTCTAATATTTTCTATTTATTACATTTCTAATAATTGTATATTATGTACCATTACTTATTATGTACATAATACACATCTAATATTTCTATTACTCTAATTACTATCTTCCAACATCAGTTGTCATTTCAAAATGTCTAAATTCATCCTAAATCAGATTTTACTATTAATTACCCTAATTTACAAAATTAACTTAAAATGTACTATTTTTCCATATTACTTATTTACTGCATAATTAACCTAATAATTACATCTAACACCCTAAATGCTACAAGTATCATACTCCATCAGATTGTAACATCCTAAAACATGTAATTATTCACTAAATCAGTAATTAACTATTTAATTACTTTATTAACTCTAATTTACCCATTTTATGCCTCATTTTAAGGCTTAAAAATTATCTAAAAATTTTGAAAATTAATTTTTGAAAACGGGCTTCATAGCACTATTCTATATCATCTAAGTAATCTACACAAAAATTTTGGGCTCAAAACTACACTCCTAAGGTCATTTATTTCTAAACCGAAATATGCTCGGTTTTACACAATTTCTTAAGGATCATATATTACGGGATATATTTTCATCAAAATAATATTTTTCCTAAAAACTAAATACAAAAATATTTCAGAATAACAAAATTCATAATTTTCTAATAATATTTACTATTTTTACAAAATTACACAAGAATCAGGCTGGAAATCGGACTCACTGATTTGTGTGGCTTTGGCCACCGCCGGCTGCCGTGGCCTTGTTAGCTGGTCTAGGCGCTGCCACCACCGTGTGGTGGTGGTGGCCGTCCTCGCCCAGCTGCTTGTCTGGTGTGGGTTCCATTTAAAAGCCCTAATTGCATAGTTTTTCCTAATTTTTTTTCTAACTTGAATTTTTCTCTCAATTTTCGTCTCTCCCTAATTTTCTTTGATTTCAATCTGTCCAAATGAGCTTCTGAATTTTTTTCCCTATTTATAGAGCTTTAGGGTAATTATTGTGCATTGAATTGGACAAGACAATTGCCTTATCCCTTAATTTTTGGCTTTTGTGTTGTCTTAATTTAATTGGTTGATTTTTTTCTTATTTTTCCCAGCTGCTACGACCCAATTCTGGATCATTCCTGATTTTTATTTATTTTTCCTTAATTAATTATGAATTTTCTTTAAGTATTTTGTATTATTTTAGCACATTTCGCGTATTTTAAGTAATTAAGCGTATTTCTACCTACATGTAAATTCATATATAGTACAAATAAATATTATTTAGGTTATTTTATGATTTTTAGTATACATATAATTTATCTCTAGCAATTCGTTAATTATTGGAATGCATTTTACGCATTTTCGATAAATAACGAGTTATATATTTAAAATTTGGAATTTTTATAATTTTTTATTTTATTGCTTATTTTCTTAAATTCGAACTTACGGGATCATTTTTACTAATATTTTTAGCTTTACCTTATAATTTAGATTCGATCAAGTCTTTCAACTGATCGAAGTTTCGAATGGCTAGTTGTGGGGCTTACAACAGTGCAGCTAAAATATTAGGTTTTTGGACTCTGGACTTTAAGTATAAAGGACTTAAAGGAAAACTTATATTATATCTACCTATTTACATAGGCAAAGATTAGGTGTAACAGGGTTATGAATACCCCTTTGATGTTTGCGGACTTAATGTAAAGATAATCAGAATATTAGTTACTTATATTTTGTTATACCTGCATTATTTACATGTGATCGATTGGGCTTGACATTCGTATATGTTTGTGCACTCATATTGGGCTTCAGTTCGCTCCTTTTCATTTTCAAGCACAGGATTAAGGGATTATCTCGTTTATGAGAAGACTTTTGTTGATGACATTCAGGAGGAGTAGGGTGTCGATTATCTTTATTATTATAATGATTATGGTAGAGTTGAGTTTTGTTTTTGCTGGAGATGAGTTATGTTATGTTGAGAGTCTTGTTTTATCGAAGAGACGAACTCCTTTTCTATTATACTTGAGGCTTTTTTAGCTACTTTGATCTATCTTATGTTTTTAGATATGAGTTGATACACTTTTGAACTTTGTAAGATATTTCTAGTTTTATGAGGATTACGAGTAGATATGGTTACATACTCTATGTGGTTTATATGTAATAATTGGTGTTATATTTTTATTATGTTATTGATTGGTGGACTTAGAAGCCTTAACACATTCCAAACTAGTTGGAATATGTGGCGAGTTGTAATGCCTACTTGAGGTCCTGAGATGTTACACATCATTCTAAAGGATTTAGAAGATTTACCCCTACTAGGCCTTGATATCGAGCATAATGACTCCTTACCACCCAAGGTACCCTAGGGATGCGTTCTCACATCCATGGACAACGTAAAAGCCGAAGATGCAAATGAGCCTAGTTAGACATTAGAGATGATTGCTCACTTCAGCACAACCTAGTACAACATTGCTTACCTCATGTATCTTCTACATAAACTGCATTTGAATATCAAGTGCCTCCAAGAGAAAGCTTTAGCACTTGCACTCAGACTCTACTTACTACATTTAAGAGGCGAACTATAGATTACAGCAATAATAGGGGCCATAGGGCTTACGCCGATTAAGCCCACTTTAATACTTATGTATATGACATGCTCTCATGACCCATTAATTATAAGTTAGGCAATGGAAAGATTACACAGGTAGATCTAGATTATATGATGTAGCCTTGGCTTATTACTGTGATAGATACTTAGAAGATGCGTACCTATTGGTGCCAACAATAGAGACATTGGTAAACACTCATTACTATACGTATTCAGAATCATTTTGTAAATATAGATTGAGTATATGAACAAATAAAACTTTGCATTTCTTATTTGAGTTATACTCTATAACTTTCTTATCTTATCATTTTTGTTAGTTGTAGTTGTTAATTATGGTTGAGGGGCATGGTTGATAAGTTTGTGGACTTACGATTGATGAATATAATTGGGGAATTTGAATATTTTTGATGTATTTTATTCTACAGATTTGAAAAGTTTAGAAGTTACGAAATGGGATAAAGATTTAGTTAAAAGGTTTCATATTGGTTGGATTGCAAACATGTAGTGTGTTCATGTTTATATCTTTAATTTAACAGGTGTTATAATTTTGGGTAATGAAGGACATATGGAAGAGGGAGGGTTTGGAAGAAGGGGAATAGGAAATAAATATTGCATTTTTTAAAAGAGAATCCCCAAAATACTATAGTTGTAAAAAAAAAATCCAAAAATGCAACACTTGAATTCAATTTTTCAAAATAAGAATTTAAAATGTATTGAAATTTGCTTTTGAAAAACCGAATCTTCAAATTTTAACATAAAAGCGGCTTTTGAGAGACCGTTTTTACTATTTATTAGAAAAAGGACTTTTCAAGAGCCAATTTTTATTTAATTATACCAAACACTTAACAACTTATCAATAGTTTAATGTGATCTAATGGTTATAATGTGCACTTTTTACACAACAAATTAAAGTTCGAATCCCACTACAGGCGAAGGGTTCAATTAAATTGAACCAAGGATGCCAAAATTAATGCTTAAAGTTCCAACCATTACACTACACCATGCTACTTGATATTTTTCTTTACATTATCATATTTAACTTTCTTAAAATTGGATTTTGAAAAGTTGATTTTATTTTAAATAAATAAATTTAGGTTTTTGAAAGATGATTTTAGTTCATTTTAAATTTTCATTTTCAAAACCAAAATTTAAATATAGTATTCTTGGAATTATTTTTGAAAATGCCTTAGTTTTAGGATTATTTAAAAAAAATATTAATTTCTTTTTCCTGTGGGGGAAGAGTTGGGTTGTTAATAAAGTCGGCTTTTGAAAAAGCTAATTTTTGCTATTTTAACTAAATTAGGCTTTTGAAAAGCCTTTTTTTTTTTCCAATTTTTGCTATTACCCTAGATAAAACCAGCTTTTCGTGAAACTGATTTTTTTTTTTTATTGTTTTCTAAAAGCCGATTTCTTGCGAGAATCCGATCTTTAGCTTTCCAAAATCAGATTCTGTACATAATGAAAGTGGATTTTCAAAACTCAACTTTAGGGTGGTACTTTTGGTATTATTTTTGTAGGGGCCTTATTTTAGGGGTTATTTTTAAAAATATAATATTATTTTCTTTTTCCCTCTTTTCTTCTTTGCTTATCGATTTATTCCTTTTCCATTCCTTTTTTTCTTTTTTCTTTTTCCTTCTTTTCCTTTTACAATCTAAGAAAAATTATTTTTACTTTATCCATAGTATAGATTACATAAATAATTAGGTCATGGGATAATTTTATCTTTTGTACAATATTGTCTATGATTATTATACATAAACTGCTAATATTTTTGTTAAAATCAAACATGAACCAACAAAAATATCTTAGTGTCACTTTATTAGTAATTTTTTTTTTCCTAAGAGTGGGCTCCCATAGTTTTCTTAATACTATATATTTATTGGAGAAAACAAAAATAAATAAAGAAAAACCAAAATATTTTCATTTTTTATTTCATAACTACATCTACATTATAAAGAACAATCTTTAAATAAGCATGTAGTTTCAAATTGTTACTAATATGGTTAACCTTATAACTAACTATTGATACTCAATTTTTGCCTAAACTGCAACCTAACATGCGAGGCCTACCATACAAGTGAGCTCGTTGGGGTATGCACGAGCAAACAGTGAGCTTGCTCTTTGTATTGCAACTTGCTTGTTGAAGCCATGCCAACCCAACAGGGTATGCATGAGTGAATAGCAAGCTCGCTGTTTGCATTACACTTACTCAACAAGTCATACAATGTCTTACCTGTGTAGATCGGATTGACCATCGAGCCTGTGTACACTAACCATCGAGCATTAACCTAGGTTTCAGCTCGCCCTCAGCTAAGCACCAGTTGACCCGTTCTTCGACATCCTAGTTCAACCTTTATCTTTAGCGCCTATTCCTTATTGCAACTCATTAATGAGCGTTTGACATCCATAGTACGACTAACACACTCAACAGCCTTTGTGAATGTTAGATCTTTGTGTTACAAATTTAGTTGCCAAGTCGATTACAGCTGATTGCTCCCAAAGTTGTTCAGTCTCCATCGCGGTACATGCTGTTTGCCAAGGATCGGTACGAGCAAACCCTAAATTGCTATATGTTCAAGTAACTCTCATGGAAGGTGCCGGACGTCGTGAAAGGGGGGCTTTCTTTTCTCATCCGCTTTCTCCCAATCCTTGTAACTCATATTTGGCCTTAATATACAACCCACACTTTACGTCATACATATACGAGACAAGCATAACCCCTTGGGTCTTTAGTGATTGTCCCCTTTCTCTCTCAGTCATTCTTGCTAACTTAAGTGTTGGAGGGTTTCTATGGCTATACTCACAGGGTGTTTTTTTGTAAGGATCAAGGAATAGGAGATGGGGTTCAGGCCTACTTCATTCAGACTCCACATGAGCTTACCTATTCCAATTGATTCGACCACGATCAACACTAACCTTAAAAAAAAAAGAAAAAAAAATTAGTTCTTAATATTTATCTATATTTTATTTGAGCTCTCAATATTTTCTCCTTATATTTGAGTTTCCAACATTATCCAATTCAAATTCTCACAAAAATGGGGTTTTTGTCAAATTTGTTATATTTTCCATCAATTCATAGCATATGTTAGCTTCGAATTGGTCAATAATAATTAATTCTATAAATGATAATATTAAATATACTTAATTGATTAGCATAATAAAAGTAGTATTTAATATGTTTATATTATAATGGAAATAACAAATATATGAAAAATTAAGAGTATGAAAAAGTGATTAGAGTAAAATTGTGTAAACTAAGGTAAACAAGTAATCCTGTCATATATGATACCTACCTAAACCCTATTTGGCCAAGTAGGATTCATGGGATAATAGGGATCACAAGATAGGTTACGGATAGTAACTTCTCATAATCTACTCCCACATGGTAATCTTGGAACCTCCATTCTACAATATATAGAACACAAATTTTATAGTGTTTTATACCTACCTTATAATAATAATTACATAATATTAATAAATAATTAAATTAATAATATTACCTTTTTTCCCTTTCTAAAGAAAATAACAGCAAAAGTTCAACTTATAGTAACACCCTTAGATTATATGTTGCTTGTATCTACAATATAGTCACTTTCTCTTCTTTTTCTTTTTGTTTTTTTTTTTTTATTGGTAGAAATCTCTCTCTTCTTGATAGGAATCAATCCCCCTGGATTGATTGTACGTAGTTGAGCTAAAAGACTCTAAGGACTCACTTGGAGGATACTAGCTTTAGGTTATCGCTGAGATGAGGATTTTTATCTCAAGCCGATCTCTTACCGACCTGACTATTAGATCCTTACTTATGTTAGATCCACCTATGTTCAGTAACGATGCTGTATCTCAAAAGATAGCTTAATAATAGTCAAGGCGAGCTCTCGATCTGACCACAGACATCTGGCCCCAAATCGACTTGATTTCTCTTTAGAAAAACTAATTGGTCTTTAGTCTAGTCTAAATCAGGTTGGCTCCTGACTGCTAGCATTTCCTGTCTCACCTACTTTGTATCATAGTCCTAACTTTCATCTATCACGTGACACGTATCTTTTGGTACGATCTTTCCATAAGGATTCTTCAATTTTTTGCACTAAATATTTTTTGTATCTTTTACTTTTTTTGGTATGTTTCATGTAAACTAATTGTAGACTATCCTTTTGCTTTTTTTTACATATAAAGTAACTCTAGTAGATGGTTATATAAATCCCTACTTTCTTATATGTAGACAATTGACTAATTAATAGAGAATTATTCACGTTAAGTAACCTCATTGTTTTCATTATTCTTTAACTTTTATTTATTTCCTTTAGTAAGGATTAGTGGCGAGTGACTTTTCAGTTTATACCGGTGTATCATATTTAGCGAATTGTATGCTAAATAGGATTGAACGGTGCATCATATCCATTTGGTAGTTGTTCAAATTTTGTTAGCTTTCTTGTTTGTTTTTCGGTTTGCTTTGTTGTAATACTTATTCGTGTGTTCGACCCCGGAGATGTATCACTTCTTTTACTATCTTATTATTATTATTTTTTTGGCCTCATCATACCTCCTTTTATTAACTCCAGTCTACTAAAGTATTATATTTTAATTCTTAACTTATTATTTAATATATTATATTAGAATTAATTGTACATAGCTTTTTGTATTTTGTGGATAATAATCTTGTGATTTGATAAAAAAAAAATTATTTTGATGATTTGAAAAGAAAAGACAAAAGAAATTTAAGTATGAGTCAACAAATGATTTGAACATACTCAATTTAAAGTGGGTTGCAACCGATACAATTATTATCGGTTGGTCTAATGTTAATGTAGTTATAATTTTGATATTGATTATGTTTTTGGTATAAAGTTTTCAAGGAAGATGAAAGAAAAAAACTACAAATTCTACAAAGTAGCCTGTATTATATATATTTTGCTGGTTACATGTATATGGTGGTTTTAAGGTGTAATAGGGTATGTTATTGGTACAAAAATTTGAAAATTTATATTTATTGGATGAAGTATAGATACTGGTAATACATCAAATCATACTCATTCTGTAGTCGCTAAACCTTAATGTAAACTTTAGCTACTTTTTTTTTATTGCCCATTCCAGGGCTATTAGGAGTTGACACATGTCAGAGGCCAATTTTAGAAACTGATAGATATCCCAAATGGACAAGAAATGTAACAAATCTGACTAAAGTTTTATATTATAAGGGTTTGAAAATGTTAATATTGAAGTAAAAAAATAAAAAAAAAGTAAATGTTAAAGATTAAAAGTATGTTTTTTCAATTTAAAATTTGATAAAAATATTAGATCCTGGAATTCAATCTCCCGAATTACTTTTGAAGGACTAAAAAAATCTGTACTGCCCGTGTCAAGGGCTATAACCCCTCTTTTGTACTTTAATTTAGAAGTATCTCATAACTGTATGTTGTATATTTAATTCTATCCAAATTCTTATGGCAATTGATAATTAAATCTTTGACATATTGAAATACAAAATTTATACAAACTAATTAATGTTGTAAGTGTACAGTAAAACTTATTAGGATTAAATGCACAAGTAAGGGTATAAATGAGATGATTGCAAGCTACTTGAATTCGATTTGGCATTTGCTTGAATTTAACTCACAATTGAATCGAGTTTAAGTTCGAGATCGACCTATTTGAGTAGCTTAACAAATCTAGCTTAAGTTTTATAATATTTGGCTCGATAAGTTCACAGTTTAATCGAACTTGAGTCGAGTTTAAATATTAATTGAGTTCGAATCAAGTTTAAATATTATTATTATTTTAATTAAATTTATGTCATTTATTAAAATTATTAAGTATAAACGAGTTTAATCGAGTCAAGTTTGACCTTATCAAGTTTCATTTCAAGCTAAATTCAAGCTTTATAAATTAAAACTTGATTGAGTTTGAGTTTTGAGTTTTTTTATTCGAGTCGAGTTCGAATTTAGTACTGTATTGTTTCGACTCGACTCATTTATAATTTTACGCATAAATATAAAAACTTTAGAGGGTTCAAATATAAATTGAGAAAAATGTTCCCCGAACTGGTTTTACTGGAAGCTTAAAAAATTCCAACTTTCAATATTGAATATAGAATTTATAAAAAACAAATATAGGCAAATATGAAAAATTTTCTTTTATTATTGGAATATACTATTTAAAAAAGTCCTTTTTTGCAAAAGTCGGTAAAAAAGTATAACGGAACCGAACGAACCAAAAAAACCAACGACGCTCGACGCTCCACTGCACACTCCCAACAGTCACTTTTTTCTTCCCTCCATTTTTCTCTCTCTTAGGTTTTCAATATTCAATTCTTCCACTTTCAGCAAAACCGGCAAGAATGGAGAAGACAGATTCAGAGAAACAATTCCAAATCCGTGCCCTAACAGGCGAATCCATCATCGTTTCCATCTCCATCCACAAAACAATTGCAGACCTCAAGCTTTTGTTGACACAGATTTTCCCTCTCGCCACTAAATATTCCAACTTTAATCTCTTCCACAAGGTTCGAAACCATCTTTTTCCATCGATTTCAAGCGTGAAATTCATTTATTTCATTGGCATTGTTAAAATTGTTCGATCTTGATCTATTAGTAATGTTCTCCACTGTTCTATATCATTACACCTTGTTTACTTTCGGTTTGGTACGGTTCTGTTTGTTTTGTTTCAGTGTAAAGGAGATAGATGTAGTTCATATTCTGGATAATTGGCTATTCAGTTTGGTTTGTTTTGGTGTAATTTTCTTAATAAGAAAAATTCTGAATTTCCATTGCACTGATTTGCTGTTCACGAGATAAACAGGTGCATCAGAAATTGTACATATGTATATATTTCCTATTAGGCATAATTATCAAATGACACGCGCTCATTATTCATTTTCGCGTATTGCATTCTATAGGACATTTTCTGTTTCCATAATTCTGCATCATAAACTTATTAATGTGGATTTTACAATTAATTTTTGAGAAGTGGACATAGACCTCAACTGTGTAGGGGTATTTTTTTTTGCAGCTTTAGTGATGGTTAGGAAAGGGAATTCTTTTCAGTGGATTTATGTATGTCAAAGTTCACTTTTGTGAAGTTAGGGGTGAGCATGAATATATGGAAATATAAGGTGGTGGTGTTTTTGCAATTAGGTAATAAAACTTGCAATGCTTCCTCGAAAGTTAAGACATTTCTTTGAAAAAAATATTCCTTTTTATTGTGTTGAAACAACAGTATTTTGATATGGATAGAAGCCCTGATAGGAGAAAATTTAACATCTTTGGTCACGGTGGCTGACATGCAAGGTATTGAAATGAAAAAAAGAAGTTCAGTATTGTTTCCTTTATTTATTACTGATAGTTTCCGTATTGCATGTTTGTGCTGTCAAAGAATAGCTTTGGATAATACTAGATGATCACGTTATTTCATACTTCTAAAAGATAAAAGAGAAAAGTGCACTTTTTGTCCTCAACATTTATCTACTTTTCTATTTTAGTGCTCAACCCTTTTTTTATTTCTATTTGAGTATTCAACGTTTTCCAAATCTTAGAAAATTAGGAATGCCATTAAATCCATAAATTTTCTGCTCATCTTGGGCATGTTTTAGCTTCTCATTAGCTTTGGAATAGTTGGATAATGTAGTTGAGATTTGGATAAATTTTTCTATCCCATTTTTCTTACTTCAATTATTTTTATGTAATTTTTTATTATTTTTATCAGTATTATATAATTAAATTTATTTAAAATTAACGTTTTATTATGTTATATAATTGAATATATTTAATATTATCATTTTATTAAATTAATTATTATGGATCAATTTAAATTTGTTGACTGTAATTCATTGAAAATGTTCAAACTTGAATACAAGAAAAAAAAGTTAAGGACTTAAATAGAAAATTGGGTAAACGTTAAGGATAAAAAATGTACTTTTCTAAAGCTAAATTAATGAATAATTATGGATACAAGGAACTATTCTAGGTAATGTAGAATCTGTTCAACAATGGTTGAAGCAGACATCCTCTATTAAATCTAAGAAATAAAACCTAATCCTGTCTACTTTAAATCTAAGTCAACTTTAAGGTAACTAAGTCCTAATATCTAGGAGATGCATGGATTTCTACATTCACCCTTAAGTTAATGGATAGATATCTATTATGGCATGCATATATGTGCTTCTTTGAGCTTTGTAATAAAATGCCTATTAATCTCAATGTGCTTTGTCTTGTTGTTTCGAACATGGTTATTTGCAATGCTCATTGCAGCTTTATTATCAAAGAACAACTTCATTGGCATATCTAATGAGTGTCTCAATTCCTTTAGAATCATTCTCAACCACAAAAATATACAAATGCCATTTAGCCCCATACCTTATATTCTAGCTCTACACTACTTTGAGCTACAAAATTCTCCTATTTACCTATCCATATAACTAAGTTTCCTTGAATGTAGGAATGATATCTGGATGTTGATTTTTGATTTGTAGATCATGCTCATTTTCAAAGAGCGAAAACCTGAATAGTTCTTTGATCATTCTTACCAAATAATAACCCTTTACTTGGTGTTTGCTTCAAGAACTTTATTGTCCCATAGATAGCATCTGTGTATTCTTGATAAGGAGAATGCATCAATGGACTCACAACACTGCTGCAAATGCTATGTCTAGCCAAGTATGTGATAGATAGATCATTCTCCCACCAATCTCTGATATTGAGTTTTCTTAATTGGTTTTCTATTGGTAATCTCCCCTAATTTTTTATTTGGATAATATTTGTTTCCACAAGTCTGCAACCACTCATTTTAGTTTCCTTTAGTAGGTCTAGAGTATGTTTCCTCTATGATATAAGAATGCCCTTTCTTGACCTAGCAACCTCCATTCCAAGAAGGTATCTCAGGATCCAAGATCCTGGATCTCAAATTCTGAAGCTAACTTGTCTTTTTCATCCTTTAGCCCTTACCAGTACAAGAGTGATATCATCGACATCAATTATCATGACTGTCACTTTACCTTCATTGGAAAATTTCATGAACAATGTGTTGTTGCTTTGTGCTTGAGAGTAACCTGTTGTTATCATGCATCTGGTGAGACGATCAAACCATGCTTTTGGGGATTGTTTCAGACTATAAAGTGAGTTCTTCAGTCTGCACACTTTAGATTCTAAGACTCAAAACATAGGGGTGGATCTTCCTCCTCTAAGTCTCCATTTAGAAAGGCATTCTTCATGTCTATTTGGTGAAGTAGCCATTCTAGGTTGGCTGCAAAAGATGATAGAACTTTAATATTGCTCAACTTAGTGACTGGTGAAAAGTTTATGCCATAATTCCAAGTAAAACAACGAGCTACAAGCCTTGCTTTGTATCTCTCAAATGTCTCATCTTAGTTATATTTGAGCGTATAACAACCATCTGCATCCCACTGTCTTCTGATCTCCCAAAGTCAGGCCCTCTCATTTTTCTCAAGGGTTTGCATCTCCTCAAGAATTGCCATTCTCCATTCAGGTATTACTAGATACTCTTGTATGCTTTTTGTAATCATAGCATCTGAAATATGAGAAGTAAAAATAAGGAAAGAAGGTGATAGGCTCTTATAAAACATGAAATTTCACATCGGGCATTTATTGCATGCTCTTACACCCTTTCGCTGAGCAATAATGATAGAGAGTTCATTAGTTGACTCCAGAACTGGAAGAAGAACGGAAGGTCTTGGATCAGCATTGATGCATTAGGCTTTCCCTCCTGGTTGAATTTTTGGCTTTGCCATTCATCAGGGGCTTTCTCCTTGAAGTGGAATCTTTTTCTTGTGTAGACATTGAACAACACTGATCTAATCTCGTTTCAAATTTCTAATTTATCAATAGTCTCATTATGAGATTGATGGTAGGCTATTTCTTCTACTTTTTCTTCACATGCACTCTTGTTAGAGTGCATTTGATTTGCAATTTCAGATAACGCTCTGTTAGGATAAGATTTTAACACATATTTAGATTGATCAGTGCGCTCATCAGTCTTAGATGTATCCTGATCAGGTGTGTTCATAGACTGATCAGTGGGCTGATAAGTCTTACATGTATGCTGATCTCACTTAGTCAAATTGTTATAGTTCAAAATCCTCATGATTCACATCGTCATTTACATATTCCCACTGAAATGGGTTTTGAAAAATGAATCTGACTCAAAAAATGTGACATTTATGGAAATATAAATTCTTAGAAATTACATTGTAGCATTTATATCCTTTCTGTGATGCTGCATAACCTACAAAGACACGTCTGCAAGCCCTAGGATCCAATTTTCTTTTTGGGTGAAGCTAGGATCCAGTTTTCCTTTATTATGAACATGTAAAAATGCAATACTTCCAAATACTTTTAAGTGGGATGTTGAAAAGTATTCTTGCTGTAGGGTGACAGCTTGTAAGCACTTGTAGAGGTGTTTTGAAGTGCAGTGATGTCTTGTAAATTCATAATTTCCCATTGAAAAGTAGAAGCATCTTTACTACAAAATGAATGTGGATACAAGGGCTTTAGATATTGGAAGATTGCATGACCTAGCCCATAAAGCCATCTCACTATTTCATTGCTTCTAATAACAGATATAAATTCATGACGAGTACTTTGTCCTAGTCTAGCTGATGAAAGCATGTAAAACCCTTCGGTCTCTAGTAATACTAACACTGAAATTGAAGATCAAAGGCTAATTTACTAATAGATAAATGGTTGCATGACAGTTTATGTTAGACATTATGAAGGAAAAAATTAGGGAAAATCTGAACTGAGTTTTATCCAGCAACCAATGGCAAAAAATTGCAAGCTATTTGATTTTCTTATGACCTGCATAAGGCTCCTAAGAAGAAAATTGTTACATGTGAAATGGAGCTTTTGCCTTATTTTATTATATTGTTTGTATTATATCTTGTGCAGCTGATTTTGTTGTTATGAAGTGTCAGGTGTGCTTGTAGTATGTTGGCTGTTTTGTTTTTTTAAATTTCTTGTAACTCGGGTGTTGTCATGTGTAGTGGGTTAGGGGTTATGTGTAATGATTGTGTGTGCCATTAGGGAGTCAGCAGTTTGTGTGTGCAGTGTATGTAGTGGGAAGTTTAGCAGAGCAGTTATATACGATAACTGCTGTGTTTGTAATTTAAAAAAGGAATTAGCCTCAGAAATAAGACAGTGATTGTTTTATCAAATATCAATGTTGGTTTTCTTTCATAATCGGAGATTGTCGGGTTCTCTCTTAACAAGCCTGTAATTTTAATATTCACTATAGGTCGGTGTGGTAGGAAGACTCCTAGACCGGCAAGCGAACCGGATTTTCTTGTTGGCTATCCTAGTTGGGGTTCTAACACACGATCCTGTAACAAAGATATAGTGGATGAGCAAGCTGATGTTTGAGATGAGAGGCCTGTGAGTAGGAAGTTACCTTTCCGTGCAAGAGAACATGGGGAGTTTGAACATGTTGAGATTGTAAAGGTTTGCACAAGTGCTCTAATTGTTACCTGGAGTTGTGAGGCTTTTTTTTCACCTCAGCTTTCTCATTTGTAACTTGACATGCTCTCCTTTTCTCCAGATTTTTTATTCATGTGTGAAGCTTTCTATGGAGTTTCCAACACGTGTCCTTGATATGCCAAGGCTTTTTGCCATGTTCACCTAGTACTCCTTGAGACATGTATTGAAACTTCCTGATAATATCCTGATTTTAAGTCTAATTTAGGTGGTAACATAATTTTTCTCCTTGCCTCCTCCCTTCTTACCTCTAGAACACCTCCCTGATTGATGGCAAGACCTTCCTAATTTAAATTTTTCCTCGAACTTCATCGTATTCCTGCTTTAACCTGCAAGAAACATGTATACTTGGTTATTTACTTCTCTTTTTTCCTGTTGCAACAGTCAGTCAAGCAATCCCTTCACAGCATGAATCCAATTCCCGCCACAATTTTTACCTTCTCATCGTTAGTATGAAGTGAGGTTATTGTCTCCTTTTCTCAAGTGCCATAACTTTTACTTCAACTTGAAAATTTGAGAGTAATTCTCTAAATCTAAATGCAGGTCCTTGACAGTATCCTGCACACCATTGACTATTGAAAAAAGTTTTGTAATTGCTGGCTCTATAGAGTTAATAAGCCGTGCAATCACCAAAGAGTTCTCTGATCTCGTTTTCATGTTGGAACCTTCTCATCAGTATTCATAACTTCACTAGTATGCCTGAGTTTCTCTCTGCCATCAGTTGCATGTTTTCTTGGCCAAGCAACCCACTCTAGGTAATTTTTTCCATTCAACTTAGGAAAGGAAATTTCATTTGACATTGTCAAATCCGAGTTGTTGTCTAAGACAATGGCTTCAGATTTGCAGGGATTGTCAGCCTTGTTAGTGGTCTTTCTTGCCCTTCTAACTCTGCTCATGTCGGTTTTGGCCATGAAAGATGATCTGATCACAGCTTTGTATCACATCAGAGAGTACCTTTGAACAATACTAGATGATTGTATTATTCCACACTTCTAAAAGATAAAATTGTAGAATATTATAGATGTGAGGAGCCTATTCTAGATAATGTAAAATCTATCAAATCTAAGATGCTAATAATGTATAAAATCCAATTCTAACTACTTTAAATTTAAATTAACTAAGTCCTAATATCTCGGAGATACATGGATTTCTTCATGTGCCCTTTAAATCTCAAATTTTTTTTTTATATGTAATGTTTTGTGAGATTAATTGCCTGAATGGATTTGCGGATGAATGGTTGGATAGCATTGTAACTTCTCCTTTTATTTCAAAAGTTATTTTGTTTTCGTTCTTTGTAATGTATGATTTGCAAGCTTACTTTGTGAACTATGTATCAGGGAGTAAAGTTGAGAATGCAGAGTCCAATTATTGACTACTTGATAGACCCTGTGGAAGTGATAGGTTTTGTTCCTGTCATCAAGAAGAAGATAGTCCGAATACCGAAGTCCTATGATTCAGATAATTCTGTTGATATTCCTAGCCAATCCCCTATCTCAAAGTTTGCCGATTTGGCATGGTCGGATATGATGCAAGATATACGTGACATGTCAAATACAAGTAAGGGATTGGATATGGGTTTGGGAAGTCCATTGGTTTCTGATGGTGGAAACAATGTAAATGAAAAAGATTCTGCAACTTCATTGAAGCGTAAAAGGAATATCACTGGTGAAAATTCTGGACCTTTAGATGACAACATAATGAGTATTTTGCAGGCTTCCGGAACAAGTTTCTTTACTAATCAGAATCTTGAGAAAGTCGAGAAGTTGATGGAGTTGCAGAATTGCTTGCAAGATCTGTCTTCTCAGAGTTGTGTGCTTTTGGATATAGGCTCTTCAAAGGCCGGCGGCAGAGATATGTGTGGAAAAAGTGCAGGTTTATGTTTGTGCCCCCAGTGGTTGAAGACAATCATGAAGTCATTTACTTTCTTAAATATTTATGCTGCATATCTGCAGCTTCAGCTGGAGAAACTTACATCAAACCATGTAAAGGAAGCATTGAACTGGCTTGGAAGGTTTAGCATTCAAGTCAGCATCAAGGACATCGAGAATCTTTCGCATCTTTGCCCGAAGGTAAGTTGATTTTATCAGAAAGATCTAAATCATGGATTCTGCTTGATATTGGAGACACACAGGTGGAAACCTCTTCCTCATTTATAATGATCTGGCCTAGAGAAAGTTTCATTTTGAGCTCCTATATCAGGCAGTAGAACTATGCTTTATGCCTTTGTAGAATATCTTGCACTGCCTTTAAGGAACAGCAATTTTCGAGTGGCCTTTTGCTGAGTGAGCCAGGCTACGATGTTTAATGTTTGTTGACACCATATATAAATAAATTCAAGTGAGATGTCCCGAATAAGACCTCTATCTCTCATGATGTCCTTGCACATTGTAATGGAGGCTAAAACAAAGCCCCATAATTTAATCCTGACTTCCTCATGTTGGTCCATAAACAAAGATACCTTAAACAACGAAAAAAGTGGAGCCATTCAGCAGAATTGTTTTTAATCAATGCAATTAGACTAAGCAACGTTTAAAGTTTGCTAAATTCTAGCTTCTTTATTTGATGTTTCTTATGTATTTAGCCCAGCCCAAGGTTTCCTCCTTTTGTTGTTATTTTGGTTTTGGAGATGAAATAGACAATCAGAAAAGGCATGTGTTAACATACTTTATCATCATGATGCACATCCATTTCTGCTTTCATGTTTAAAAGTGTGTCTTTCCCAGCCTATGATGCTTTGTTGTCCTTTTTTTTAAATAAATTTTAATAATTAGTCATTTTGATAATTGTTCACTCAAGATTTGGAGAAGTTTGTTCCTAGTTTGAGTCGATGTCTGATTCTTATTGTAAGTTATATTAGTTTGATATGCACCATTATGTTAGGTTCTGCAGTTAATTCATTCTAATGATTGGGATCTGGGCCTTCTCTTTTGGCCTTTAGACTCATTGTCTTTTGTTTGTTTCTATTCTGCAAGAAGATAACAAGCTTACAATTCATGCTGAGTATATTCCAACAACTCCTGAATGGTATGAGATATCGGTTTGAACGATTTATTTTGCAGTTTAAGTTACCACACGGATTATTATTGTTGATGGTGTAATGAGTTAGTTTTGAACTATCCAAGGTCTACTTACTGCAGGAACAATAATTTCAATCCTGCAACACCTTAGAGATCGGTTTAACCATGGTGTGCTTAATTTTGACAATACCAGTTACTCATACTCTCACCTTCTAGAAGCACTGATAAACCCACTTGATACATTGGAATGCACTAGGAATGGAATAAAAAAGTCTAGGTGGGAAACTGCTGAAACCTCTGTAATTCCTTCTTCCTTCTTTTTTTTTTTTGGTTTTTGTTGTTGTGCGGGGTGGGGGGGCGCGCTGGGGATTGTTGTGATGGGGGTGGTTAAGTAACCTTGGAATTCTATTCCAAAGATCTGCACCATAATATTCCAAGTGGTGTTGCATATACTTTGTTGTCAAAAATGCACACAAATATGGTGTTTGGATCACTTTATGGAGGAAACGATGTATCAAGGTTCTTCCTGGTGTAATTCCATCTATGGTATTTGGTTACATAAATCAAGTCAAAATTACGTTCCTTAAAATTTTATCCTACCTGGAGCTGGAATGCACATTCCTGCTGTCTTGGCATGGGATGAGAATTCCATTTTAGGTAGTCTTTGTTTTTCTTTTCAAGAATATCTCCATTCACAAGGCATGGAATGCATTTATTTTTGCAGTTTTCTCTCACTGACGTATCCAGTGAGTATATGTACACTGTCTTTCACGTAGAATGGTGTAAGATTTTGTCTCTTTGAAACTCTTGTAAATTGCTCTTTCTATCTCTTTCTATTTCTAGGATGATACACATCTTCAGTGAATTTACTTTGTATGTGGGTCCAAATTGAATCCCTTATTTTCTCCAGGCATTATGTTTTGTTGATCACAACATAAAAGGCAAAAGGATTGGTTGTGCTCTTGTTATTATTAACTCCTCTACAGAAGAAAATAATCAGCAGGAAGCTGGAGCTGGAGCCGGTATTTTAGCTCTATTTCAGATACATCAGCTAATCAATTCATTTTATTAGATTGAATTCTCAATCTTGTCCCTGGTTTTTAGCTGCTAATGAGGTGCCTTTGCCAAAGCTTTTTTATTTACTGAAGAGTCGGGAAAGATTCTTTATGGTTGCTCTCGCATCAGCAGTGGTATGTGTATGCTTCTCTCTTGTAATCTTGGGAAAAGTTTTGGTACATAATTTACTTTGGAAATTTTAATTCTAACACACATATTTCATCAAGCTTTATCCTAACAGCTTTTGAATGCTTAGTTGCATAATTTTGAAAGATTGTTATGCAGCATAAAATCGGAAATAAGGTGACTGATGTCTCCACCATTGAAGATCTACTCAAATGTGTGAAGGAAGCAGATAACTCAGCAAATAAGATCAAGGAAGATGCTTCTGCAGCAGGTGCAAATGAATTGAAGCAGGGAAGAAGAGTTAAGCCAGCTTCAGCTTCAAATGCTGGAAAAAGACTATGCCGTGTTAGCTTCCTGTCTTTGTACTTTTCATGCAAAACATCTCTATTTATGAAGAATTCCAATATGTCCATCTGAATCTCAAATCAACTGAATAAACCACCTAAACCAATGTTAGTCATGCTACCGGAGAACAGCATATGGTGGACTTACTGATACCTTTTGCACAACATGATCTCTTTGCTCTTCCAGAAATCTTCCTTCTCCTTCAATGAGAAAAAGAAGAATAAAAGGAGAAATAAAACCTCCTGTTTCAGCAAGATGATAACCTTTATTCCTACTTGATGAGCTACATGCTGATATTATGATGTTTTGGCAGGATGTAAATGCATTATTACCAAGAGAAATGGTGAAACATCTCCGAGAGGGTGTAGGCTCAAATGGGCAGGTTCTCCCTTATTCTTTTTTGTGTTTCTTCCATCATGATTTGATGAGTGAAATTGTTATAAACTCTCTTGGAACGGCTTATGGATTCCTTTTTACAGTTAAATCTCCTCATGACTACTATTAGACAAATAATTCTTTCCTTTTCAACCTTATTTACCTGTCTCGACAATTATAATGAGAGCTCATAAATTGAGGGAACCCACAGATCTCGTGAACTCTATTTTTCCTTGAGGAAATTTTTGTAATATGCTTTTTATCTTCATTTTTCTCCTTTTTGTATGATTCTGGAATACCTCTTTAACACAGTGCAAACTGCCAATCCTATACTATAGGAGGCGTGCACAAGGAAATTTCTACAAAACATAATTGTCAAATAACTGCCCTATGCCATTAGAGCACCTGCACAACTGTTACGCATGAGAGTGTCTCGTGCTCACATTATGAAGTTGCACCCTATGAGTGTGCTTATACACACAAGAAGAAGAGAAGCCATGAGTAGCTTAAGTGTCTTGTGCGATGCAGCCGGTTAATGTTATGAAGAGTGTTGATTGTGTTTGTGTTTGTTCTGTAATTCGAGTCTTGTAAATATGCATTGTTGCTTGTGTACAACTTATGTGCCGTTGTTTCTGTTGTTGTAGTTTTTAATTTTGGTTTGATGTTGTCTGTCCATTGTGAGTCTGTGGTGTCAGTAGTGTATGGGAATGCTGGACGTGGGGAGTTGCAGAAAAGGGCAGTTGCTACATGGGTTAGTGGGGTTATGTGTCTTTTGTTTTTGTCAGTAACTGTCATGTATCTTTGAGTACAAAGGAGTTTTTGCTCCAGAAATGAAAAATACATTCAGTTTCCTAACTTTGTGGTTGTATAACTAGAGATTGATGGGTTCTCTTTAATGAGCCCATACAACTATGTTCACCATAGGTAAACAGGGGAGAAAGGCTCCTAAGGCCAAATACGAACCAGAAATTGTAGTGAATAGACCTAACATGAGATTTCAAGAGCGATCCTATAACAACAACACATGCTAAAGGCTCATTGTCATTGTGTACGCACATTATTTCAGACCTACACCAAACCTAATTATATACATAAAATTATGGCATCAGAAGTGAGCATTAAACTACTGCTTCTCTTCAGAAATTTGTCATGGATAAATCAATTATAAGTGTTAACTAAGGGAGTTCTTCTGCTCCTAACAGAAATGTGGATATGCTAGTCATTGAAGTGCTTGATGTTGAGTACTAGGGATTTTAGTGGCCTTTAATTGTTGATATTGTATGTGGTAACAGCATTGTCTTTACGTGGCAACATATAGCAGTTAATATATCAAGTAAAAGTTGGAAATATCTGATGGAAACTTATGGGATGAAGTTGTTGATAGTTTCCATGGTGCAATCATGGATGCCATATAATCATTGCTGCTTTGATCTTATCTCACGTTAGTATGGACCTTATAAAAATGGTGGATAAGCTTTGTATATGTGATTCTTAACTTAAGCTTGTTGTGTTAGTGATTATTTAGCTAGAAAGACTTGGTGGGAACTTCCAAATATGTTGCATCATTTTTCATTTTGGAGGACCTAATCTCCAGTGTTTAGTGTTCAGCATGTCGAAAATGCTAAATTCAGTTTATAATTATTTTGCAATCAACAAAAATATATAATTGTAGTATGAAAATCGAGTTGCAGTACTGAAGGCCGCAGGTCATTTTATACAATGAAAACATTTAAAATTTTCGGAAACCTTGCATGTTAGATGGAGGTCGCGTGGGAATCTTTTTCTCTCTCATCATGTCTAGAGTAAGAAAATCCTCTCTTTTGCTCTTTTCCATACCTAGTTTCTCCCCGTTGCAGTGTCTTCCCCCTCCCTCGTCTTTCCACCGGTGTTTCCTATCATGCTACCCCTCCCCTTATCTTTCCTCCTTTCTTTCTCTCTACGTCTCTGTTCTCCCTCTCTCTTGCTGTTTTCTCTGCTCTTTCTTTCCTGTTAGTGGTTTTGTGTTTTCCCTATGTCTCTTTTTTTTTACGGCCTTAGTTTAGTAGTATGCCATCCTTGGTTAGTTCAGTAGTTTAGTTTTATTGTTGTTTCCTTTCTTAGGCAGTTGCTTTGGTTGTCCTCTGTCTTTGAGGTGTTCTGTTTGCTTAGGCAGTTGGTCTTAGTTTTCTCTGTGCATCTTGCATCCTGCTGGATGCTCCATGTAATGAAGACCTTTGTAAGGAGAGCCATAAAACTCTCCTTTCATGAAGTTGCTTCTAAAGTGCTTTCAGCTAGACCCGGAGCTTGAAGAAAAAAAAGAAGAAGAAAGCGAGAGCCTTTGTGTCCTCTGATGGCTATTGTTCTGCAGCTTTGATGAAGAAGAAAGTGGCCTGCTATGGGGATGAGGTGCTGGCACCAAGTTTTCAACAGGAAGATTTGAATCTTGTGGAAACCAGCTCAGAGGGTCAACAATCTTCTGAAAAGCCTGGGACGAAAAGACAGCAAGGGCAGTAGGAGTTTCTATACCTAGTACTGACCTGGCTCCTAAGGTTCAAAAGGAGGTTCCTAGGGGTGATGCTTTTAGTGAAAGTAACAGTCTACTAGTTGCTCTACTTTACTGAAATGACAAAACTAAAAGGGGAAGTTGAAGATGGGGTCCACAATGGTGGGAAAGTGGTCTCAAAAAACCACTCTTCACTGGAAAAAACCCCTCTCATGTTTGCAGAGGTGGTTTCACCACCAAGAGCAGATCCTCCGACCCAAAAATTGAGTTGGCTCTATCCTACCATCCACCATGTTTTAAGGGTTGCAAGATGGTTGTTAAGCCCCCACCTTCTGTTTTGGCTGTTGGTGAAAGTATTTGGAGGAGCACAGCGGTTGGTTATTTTTTTGTTGTAACATGGCTTTTCCTTTAGTACAAAAAATTGCAAAAGCTGCATGGGACAAGGAAGGCCTTCTTGAAGTGCTTACTAGTGAGTGTGGTTACTACTTCTTCAAATTCATGGATGAGGATTCTCTCCTTAGAATCCTACAATGGCCATGGTTCTTTGGCTATCAGCTGATCATTCTTGAGAGATGGACGATAAGAATATCTCTAAATAGAGTTTAGCTAAGAAAAATGCCTATTTGGGTTAAACTCTGGGGTATCTCCATGGAGTTTGTACACAATAAAGGGGTTGGTTGTGCTGTGAGCGCCATCAGAAATCCCTTCAGGTGGATATTGTAATAGTGAAGAATGAAAGAGTTAAGATTTGTGAGAGCAACAGTGGAGATGGAAGCAGATGTTGAGTTTATCCATTCCTTTGAAATGGAATGTAGGGATGGATCGCAACATCGTGTTGATGTTGAATATGACCACCTCCCCTCCAAGGTGTTCTTCTTGATGAAGTTTTTGGCCACAATGTTCATAATTGTCCTATTCACCAGAGTGTAGAAGCTTTTGTGGAACCAACTAACGACTCCCATACTTTCGATTGTAAGGCAGCTGAGGTAAAGACACATGCTCTCCTGCACAACAGACAGTTCCTTCCCAGAGTGTAGTGATTAAGGACGTTGGAGGGAAGGGTGATACAACACGCAAACCATCAACGCCTGTTACACCAGGCAAGGGAAAGGATGTCCTTTTTATAGTGGTTTTTGTCAAAATGGATTTTGCTACATCTTGAAAAAGGTGGATCTGGACTTAGACAAAACGGAATCCGTAGAGAAGGGTGACAATGATTTGATGGAAGACCCTGGTTATCAAGGTGACATTTCTGCGTTTTGTGTAAGTGAGAGTGGTTCCCCCCCTTCCTCCTTTTGTTCCTGATTCTGCAGAATCATGTCAAGAGACAACAGGTGTGCTGGACTCCCCTCCTAGTGACAAACAAGATTCTTCTTTTAGTGGTATGGAAACTGAGAGGTGGACGGGAGTCTCTAAGAAGGTAAAAACTAAGAAGAAGAAAAAGTGCGATAAGACTAGACACTCCTCTAGACGCATGAAATCATGCTGAATTGTGGGTACTCTCCTGCTCTTTGTATATATTATGATAGGTACTCTTCCAAATTGGAATGTTGTAACTCACCATGAAAAATGGGCTGTGGATGGCTTGGAAGCCCTATGTTTGGTCAATCTAGGTGCTTAAATCCTCATATCAGCTCCTACACTGCAAATGTGAATATCTGCAATAGGGAAATGTCATTTATATATCTTTTATTTATGCTGACAACCAAGAGAATGGGAGAGAAGGGTTGTGAAATGACCTTTTAGAGATTAAGCCAGGCATTGATAAATCTTGGCTCATCATTGGAGACTTAAATGAATGTAGAAATTTAAATGAGAAGAGTAGTGGTTTAGAGAGCTTATCTAGAGGAATGGAGAGATTTAATGAAACCTGCTATCATTTGGAAGTAGAAGGAATGCGGTTTTCTAGCCCATCTTTTACTTGGACTAACCAGTGTCCCCCTCTAACCTAATACTTCATCGATTGGATAGAGCATTGGTAATCATTTGTCGATTGATTTTGTTGAAATATGAAAGAAAATATAATGAAATGATCATTTCAACTCATACGAAAATGTACAGAAGAGGTCCAATTTATGGACATCTCAAATATGGTTAGAGGTGGTAGGTAATACTAATCTTATTATTTAATACATTAATTGCTTACCATTTACTGTTTCTAGAAACCACAATTAATTATCCCTAAATATGAAGAAAATTGAAAAATGGGAAAATACTTAATTAAATAATATAAACTAGGAATTCTACACCCCCCTTAACCTAAGAAAGTGATATATATCATTCTTAGCTTCCATGTAATTTTCATGAAGAGGTTTATTGATAAAGACTTTGTTAAAATATTTGCTTCTTGATTGCAAGATGACACATGATGCAATTTTACTCCTCCTTCAATCTCAGATTTAATAAAATGGCAATCCAATTGCATATGTTTCGTGCGATCATGTTGCATAGGATTTTTCACAATATTCAAAGCAGATTTACTATTACTATACATGTGAGTATATTAGATCTTTATATACAGGTCATTTAATAACCTTTGAAGCCAAATGACCTTACAAATTCCCTAAGCAATTGCTCTGTACTTTGCTTTTGGCCACTAGCCCTTGCTTCCAAGTGCCTTCTTACCAAATGGCAAGTCAACTACTTCGTAGGTATTATTTTGGTATAGGGCTCTCATTTCCTCTAGGACTTCTTCCTTCTATTTTGGATGTTTTAATGCCTCTTGAATATTTCTTAGGATTATAACTTCATCTACACGTGCAACATAAGCCCTGTACTTAGATGATAGCTTTGAATAAATTAAGGTAATTTGAGATGGGATATCTTGCACATGCTCTTTTTCCTTTTCTTAAGGCTATAGGCAAATCAAGGTCATCGATTTCTTGTGTCTAGGTTTGAGTTTCACCTTTAGAATTTGGTCGGATCGGAGATTCCAAGGTTGATAATCGGCTTTGCTTAAGAGCCTTTGGTCGTCGTGTATATACTCTGAGTTTTGTTTTTTTTTTTTTGGACTTGGCTTTGGTTTAGAGGAGTTTGGTGCTTGATTAGTTCCTTTAGCGCCACAAGGACTTAGACTAGATTGTTCTTGAATAGGATAGTCTAGTGATACATTTGTAGGGTTAGAGGGACTAGACTGTATAGGGGGACTTAGCAGAATAGAATCATATTCAATTGACTTAGGAACAAGAGAGGAAGGACTAGCATTGAGAGTATGACCATTGTACATAAATAGTATGTCATTTTATCCCTTTTCAAGCTTTGAGCCACCTTGATTAAAAGGGTTAAAATATGACTAGTTTTCGAGAAAAACAACATTTCCAGTAACAAAGGCTAGCCTTGTTGGTGGATGGTAGCATTTGTACCCTTTTTGTGATGAGGAATATCCAATAAATACCCCTTTAAGAGCTCTTGATTTTAGTTCATGCTTGTTTGGTGTATTGTTTAAAATAAAGATAGTACACCTAAAAACTTTTGTTGGTAAGGAGTTCAACAAATCACTCTTAGGATAAAACTTAAGGAAAACACTTAGAGGAGTCCTAAAATTAAGGACTTTTGATGGAATACATTTAATGAGATATGTTGCTGTTAATATAGTGTCTCCCCAAACTGTATTTAGGATCGAATGAGTAAACATCATGGCTCTTGTAGTTTTTAGAAGGTGTTTGTAATTATGTTCTGTAATTCCATTCTACTGGGCAGTATAAGAACAAGAACTTTAGTATACTATCTCATTTTCACTAAGGTATCGTCTTAACTTGTTTGAGAAATACTTCTTTCCATTAGCAATACGGAGAATTTTGATGTTTTCGTTAAAAATGTTTGAGACAAACTTATGAAACTGTTTGAATACATGACAAACATCAAATTTTTCTTTTAGAAGAAATACCCAAGAAAACCTGTGAATAGTAATCAATGAATGTAACAAATCACTTATACCCTGTACATGTAAAGATTCTAGAAGGCCCTTAGATATCATTATGGATAAATTGAAAGGGTTTCGATGGTTTATATGATTGACCATGATAAGAGGTTTTTTGAGAATTTTGCCATGATACAATATTCACAATTGAACCCATCCACTTTTTTATTGCCAAACAAATTTGGGTATAATCGACGCATATAAGGAAAACTAGGATGACTAAGGTGTTTATGCCATAAGATAATATTAGATTCATTGGAGATAGAAATAAATGATTTGGCCTTAGGTATAATACTGGCCTTAGGACTTATTCCAGAAATATGGTATAGTCCATTATGTTCCTTAGCATTATCAATTATCTTTCTCAAACACTAGTCCTGTATAATACAAGAAGCAGATGTAAACTTCATATAGTGGTTCATATCTTTAGTCAACTTACTCAATGACAACAAGTTATACTGTAGTTCAGGGACAAAAAGAGTATCATTTAGTTTTAAACCTGCTAAGTACACTGTCTCTATTCCTCTTGCCACCATAGATTCACTATTAGCCATTGAAATTCTACTTAAGTTATCAGATATACTTAGTGTATCAAAATGATATTTTGAATTGCACATGATCTAATATCTATTATCTAAGCACTTTTTCCTAAACCATTAGAGGGAGATAAATAACTACCTTTTGGTGCTATTGTTATTGAAGAAGATCTAGAATCTTATTGTCAATTGAATTGATTTGAGTTTGACTAAGTAGCTGTTAAATGAAATCGAGTTGGATTGGGGTTAAGCTCATTCCTAAATTTATACTTCTAAATGGGTTAGCTTTGGTTACTTGGTAATTCTGGCTCTCATGAGATGCTCAGATGACAAGCTCGTGACTCTCTTTTATGTAAACCTTTGCGAAGACTTTTTGATTTTTTTGGATAGAATCACTTGCGTATATATATATATATATATATATATATATATATATATAGTACAAGATTGATTGTAGTTCTAATATCATGTTGAAATATGAAAAAAAATATAATGAAATGATCTTTTCAACTCATACGCAAATGTACATAAGAGGTCTAATTTATAGGCACTTCAAATATGGTTATAGGTGGTAGGTAATACCAATCTCATTATTTAATATATTAATTGCTTATTATCTACTGCTTCTAGAAACCACAATTTATTGTTTCTAAATATTAAAAAAAATAGAAAAACGAGAAAATACTTAATTAAATAATATAAACTAGAAATTCTACAGATTCATTTCAACATGTTCTACATCGGGCATTTTCAACCATGCTCCTTTAGCTATTCCTTTCCCTCGCGAATCTACAAGGAAAAGGAATACTTTCTTTGAATACTTTCTTTAAATACTTTGACTTTTGGAACGAGCACCCAGATTTCTTCTGTATTGTGAAAGAAGTTTGGTCATTTGAAATTGAAGGCTCCCCATGTTTAAAGTGTGTTGGAAATTGAAACTACTCAAATCTCATTTGGAGAATTTAAGTTCCATGCACTTCTCAAGCATTCATGATTGGGTCAAGAGAGCTATGGAAGAAATTCATTCCATTTTAGTAGCTAATAGATCTAATCCTACAACAGCAGCTTGGGGAAAAGAATAATCATGTTTTGTTGATTACTATTATTGGAGTGCCCTTGAAGAGTCTCTCCTTAGGCAAAAATCAAGACCTACGTGGATCAAGCTTGGATATAGGAATAACAAATATTGTTTTAGCCTATTGAAGCTTAAACATTACAAGAACTACTTGCCCGCTATCTCCAATGAAAGTGGTGAAAGGGTGCAATCCTTGGAGGGCATTTAGGCCATGGCCATTCAGCAATTTAAAATGCTTCTAAACGGTGGTTCTCCAAATTGCATGGAGTAGGATAGAGTAGTAAATCTAATGAAAAATAGAGTGACAATAGATGTAGCTAATGAGCTGATCAGACCCATGACAAGTACGGAAATCAAGAACACTATTTGGTCTATTGCAAGAGATAAGGCTTTGAGTATGGATGGTTGCGGTGCAAATTTTTATAGAGATACATGGGAAGAAGAAAGGGTGTACGTGTGCTTAGCTATTAAAAGTTCCTTTGCATCTTGAAGATTGTTGGGTGAAGTTAATTCAACACATTTTACTTTGGTACCAAAGAAAGATAATCTTTCTTCCTTTGTAAATTTTAGACTTACAGCATGTTGTAATACTCTATTAAAGGTATTATTAAGCTCATTGTAGATTGGCTCAAATGACTTGATCTTAGTATTCTTTTGTTTCCTAACACTAGGCTTGAATAGTTAGTATTCTTTTGTTTCCTGACACTAGGCTTGAATAGTGGAGTGTTTTGATCTATGCACACATCTTATGTATACATCTTGAGCAATGAATATATCTCATTCACCAAAAAAAAAAAAGAAAAAAAGAAAATATTGGGTGCCAGTGGCTATTTACACTCAAGTTGTAATTTGAATGAGACACTTAAGAGATGCAAAATTATATTATTAACTACCTTGAGAAATTTTCACTAGTCACTAAGTTAAATGCCGTTGAGATTATTCCATCACTTAGAGCAAACCTTTAGTGGCCTTTTTACCAACTATTAGGAAGAATGACTTTTTCAATGTTGAATTGGTGGAAGAAGTGTATATAGATCCACCCCCAAGATTTGACACATATTTCAAGTAAAAAGGTACACATTGAGAAACCTTAATATAGACTTAGTAATCTCCAAAAGCATGGTTTGAAAATTTCTCACTAGATTTGTGAAAACAGTGCAGTACTCTAAAGCTTATAGCAACTATACATTGTTCTTGAAATTTTCAAGTGAAGGGAAGGTAATAGTCATGATAGTGTATATGGTGGTATTGTCCTTACTAGAGATGATATGTTGGGGAAAGACTTGTATGAAATATTAGCTTTAGAGTTTGAAAAGAAGGATCTTGGGTCCTTGTGGTATTTCCTTGCTATGGACGCTAATAGGTTGAGAAAGGGCATTTTTATATCATAGAGGAAATATATCTTTGATGAATTAAAGGAGACTAGAGCAAATGGTTGTAGACCTTCTATTACACCTATTTATCCTTATCAGAATTAAGGGGAAATTGTGGATGAAACAATAGTTGAGAAAACTCAATATCAAAGTTGGTGGGGAGGTTAATCTATCTCTCCTGTACCCATCCACTATTTGTATTTTTCATGAATGTTGTGGATCAATTTCTGCATTCTCCTTGTCAAGAACATCTTGTGCAATTTGTAGGTACTTAAGATACTTGAACACAAGGGAATGGGCTGTTGTTTAGGGAAAATTATCAAAGGAATATTTGGGTATTTACTAGTGTAGATTGGGCTGGATACAGGTTTGATAGTAGATTGACTTCAAGATGGTTCCTGTATTTGGAGAAATTTAGTTGCTTGGTGAGCAAACAGAGTTTTATTGCATGGATTAGTGCTGCAGCAAAATATCATGCTATGGTGAATGTTATACGCAAAAGATTGTGGTTAGAAGAAGCTTTTGGAGGAATTGAATTGACCGTTAAAATTGCCTATGAAGCTCTATCATGATACAAGGCTAGTGATATTGCAAACAATTTAGTTCAACACGAGAGGACTAATCATATTGAGATGGACAGACACCTCATTGAAGCAAAACTTGAAGATGGCTTGGCCGTTTGAAGCTCAGGCTCTCTTGTTTGCGGCTCTAATTGACCACAAACATTTAGCTCTCAGTGTCCATGGTGCAGTTGCCGCTAAACAATTTTGAAGATTATTTCTAGGGATTAGCCAACGATTTTAGCAGTACACGAGCATGTTGTGTCCATATAAAAAAGAAAAACTTTTTATTTATTCATATTTTTTGTTTCCAATGATATCCAGATATTCACCTATTATGAGAGAATCAATGACTTATCATGAAAATGAAGCTTGCTCTTTGACTAATCGAGATAAAGAATCTTCGTTTGGAACTCATCTATGGACTGTTATGAGAGCTTTAATTTGATTAATTTGAAGTATTTAGGTTTTGGATTTTTTCAAAAGCTGCTCTCATACAACCCCATTTTCTTTTCCTTTTCTTTTTTTTTTTAAACCTCAGATAGTGCATGTAGAAGAAATTGGTTGCAGAAAACCAGCTTACAAGCCAATACCAGATGTACTTTCACAAGACATTAAACACATGCTTGAACGAATCGGGGTCACTAAGTTGTATAGCCATCAGGTTTGAATTCTTTTCTCATTCTGATTTTCTGCCTTGTAATTTTCTCAAATTAATAAGAAGAATATGTGTTCAGGCAGACTCAATACATGCTTCCCTTGCTCACAAGCATGTTGTTGTGGCAACAACAACATCTAGTGGGAAATCTCTCTGCTATAATCTGCCAGTTCTGGAGGAGCTTTTGAAGGATTCCTCGTTATGTGCTCTTTACATGTTTCCAACAAAGGTGTGTTTTCTCATACATTAAGATACAGAAGCATGTGCTGGTGTATCTGCAACACTGCGCTAAACTGAAGCTAATTAATATGAGCTGTGCAAATAATTCTGATATCAGGAATTATATTTAGCATGTTCTATTATGCTGTGACCTTTGTAATTACTTTCATATAAAATGTGCAGGCATTATCACAAGATCAACTGAGAGCTTTGAATGACATGACAGATGGATTTAGTTCCCACTTATGTATTGGTATATATGATGGTGACACCCTTCAGAATGAAAGAACATGCTTACGTGAAAATGCTAGAGTGGTATTTACTTTGTCTGGTTATTGTAGAGAGGCTGTTGTTCTTTGTGAAATTTATCACTTAAACTCGTGCAACTTTTGATTCCATCTGCACAGTTAATAACAAATCCAGATATGTTGCACAAGTCAATTTTGCCTTATCATGGAAAATTTGTGCGGATTTTGTCCAAACTAAGGTATTTGAGTCACACTCAATTTTTCTTGCTTGTATGATATAGTTTTTTGTGAACTGTACAAACTATGATGTGGTGGTATTTGTGTCTTTTGCATATTGTTTGTCTGTGGTGTATTTTACTTGTATTATGACTTCTCATCCTTTAGGTTTGTTGTCATTGATGAAGCTCATTCTTATAAGGGAGCATTTGGATGTCATACTGCACTCATATTAAGGAGGCTTCGCCGACTTTGCTTACACAGTATGTCATTAGAAACAGTAGGCACTGCATGAGAATAGTACTCTTACAATTTGCTTTTCTCTTGCAATTCAGCTGATATCAACTGTCTTCTTTTGGTAGTTTATGGAAGTGCTCCTACATTTATATTTTGTACTGCAACCTCTGCAAATCCTCGTGAGCATTGTATGGTAAGGAACCTATGATACAGCACTGTTGTTTGCACAGGTACCGTGTAAAAGTAGAACCAGGATGTAACTTCAGAATAACAGCTGTCTATACACTTTTTACTTAAGCTCCTAACATATCTCTGTTGAAACAAATGATGGAATTACAGCAGTTGGGATCATGTCTGGAAGACATGAATTCGTTTACAGAGAAGTTGTAAAGAAGTCACATTTTCAAGGCACGATGTTATTAGTGCAAGATATGGAATCTTGTCTTGAAGACATGATTTACTCATTGGCATTAATTTTTTTCTCTCTCATCTGTGTCCTTACTCTGGCTTTCTGGTTCTCTCTCTATAATTGCATTCCAAACCCTATTGCTGTCTCCATCAGCATCACATTTCTCACTCTTCAATGTCATTCTCACTCTTGCTCTGACCTCTCACATCTCATCCCCATCCAAGGCCTCTCTCTCTCTCTCTCTCTCTCTCCCCCTCCCTTATTTCATTTTTTCTCTTCCTAATATTAGACACTAAAATAGCATCTTCAATACATGATCTTATTGCATGAGTTGAAATTGATACTGAAGACACAATTTCATGAAAACCATCTACAGAATACAGCTTCTTTGAAACTTCGCTAAAAATGGAAGTCATGTTTCAAGATATGATTTCAACTGCCATAGTTTCATATTTGTTTTCAAAATGCTTTTTCTTCTTCCCCCAGGGGTAGGGATTGTTCCTTAAGTTGAGTTAAGAAGATTATCATTTTGCCTTTCTTATGGCTCTTAATGAGAATTGTATCGATGCTTCAGGAGCTTGCAAATTTATCTAACGTGGAGCTTATTCGGAATGATGGAAGTCCTTCAGCTGAAAAACTTTTTGTGTTGTGGAATCCTCTTTCATCTCTTAGTACTGTATGTATCTTTTCAACATGATAAAGGGATGCATGGCAAAGAAGTTTTTACATGCTGATGCTGATGAAATACAGGTGGCAGATAGGAATCAGAGAGGTCTTGAGGCTAGCAAATCATCCAATAGAAGATCAAGGTAATATTTGTCTTACCTATGGAGTGAAGGACCTTTAGACTGGCTTTTTGAGTATTAAATTTTCCAGTAGGGCAATCCCTGATGCAATGAATGATGATCCAATGTACCTTGCTGGTTACGGGGCCAACTCTAAGAAAATAAGGGAAAATTGAGGTCATATAAATTTTTGAGGTGTGAACCCCTTATTGAGAGCATTATCTATTCCTGTAACTTTGTATATATTTTTCTTTTTTCAGTTATTATCTCTATATATATGTTTCCATGTCTGTTGGATTTTATAACTTTTCAAAAGTTTCTGTTGAAGTGATTCTTCCATGAGAGAAACTATCTATTCCTGTAACTTTGTATATATTTTTCTTTTTTCAGTTATTATCTCTATATATATGTTTCCATGTCTGTTGGATTTTATAACTTTTCAAAAGTTTCTGTTGAAGTGATTCTTCCATGAGAGAAACCAAACTAATTTATCATTAAGATAAGAGGAGAATGATTGGTGGACTAAGGCTTATGGTGCTTTGCTAAGAAGACTCAACTACATAAAATCTTGTTCATAATTAATTATGTCATCCAGTATTAGATAGCACCTTCCGTATGCAATGCTCCGTAATCTCTTCTAAACATGTGCTTATGCCCAACCAAAGTGTCATTTTATTGGAGTGATAATTGTTCAGCTGTTTTCAGCATTCTGTATCTATGGTTTTGTGACATGATTGAATAGATGGTTGTTCATCATTTGGTTCCTGATGCTTTACTTCATTGCAGTCCAATTTGGGAAGTTTCCTGCCTCTTTGCAGAAATGATTCAGCATGGACTACGTTGCATAACATTTTGTGGATCACGCAAGCTTTGTGAACTTGTCCTTTGCTATGCGTAAGTCAAGAAGTTTGGATAGGAAGCCATTTGTTATGAAGAAAATCTTTTTGACTGTATCTCTCGATCCTTGGCAATAAAAATGCTTGTGTCAAAATTTTCTAATATTGTGATTGCAACAGGCAGGAAATTTTGCAAGTGATGGCTCCTAATCTCAATGGCTCCATAAGCTCTTACCGCTCTGGTTACACTCCAGAGGTCAGTTGATGCAGTCTCTTATGGGTTACAATTCTGGTTATTTGTATTTGACTACGGTATCTTAACTGGCGATGTTTTGGTCTATCTTTCTTTCATCATAAAGTTACTGCAATTTGCTCGTTTTTCCTAGATCACTTATTGAGATTTTAAGCTTGGGAATTAAGCTTTAGAAAGCTAAGATAATTTAATTCTCGGCATGTCGCCTATGCTTTTATGGAGCCCATCAAATTGTACTAACTAAATAGTTTGACTTCATAGGAAGTGGGTGCCAGCTTCAACTTTCCATTTTAGTACTATTAGTGATTCCAATTGCAGCAAAATATCGAAGCAAGTTTCTCTTGCTCTTACAACCTGTTGTTAGTGTGACTGTGATTTCAATTTGTTCACAATCCTGAAATTTTGAAATCCCTCATGATCATAAGGTGCATCTCATGATCCATCACCTTTGATTTTGGAATCATCCAAAGTACTGATCATTATTTTTATTATTTCTAAGAAGTAGCGTCTGATTTGTTTATAGAATTTGCAAAGGAGAAAACGTAGAAAATTGGACAGAAAAGAACCAGAAAGAGAAAAAGAAAAGAAAAATACTAAAGTAAGGAAACACTGTTTTATTCAATTCACAACTTGTACCAGCTGACTTTTGTCATTTATGGACTGAATAACTACTAAACCAGCAATTTGATTAAAGGTGACGTAAGTTGGTTTGATTTTGTTTTTTTATCAAAAGTTGGGCAAAGTTGTCTTTACCTGCATTCCACTTTCCTAACCAAAATCAAAGTAACTTTTTCATATGATATGTGATTTATTAAGGATAGCTTTCATTTCCTTACAAGACTTATCTGATTTTCTGAAGTTCTTAAATAGAATGGGAATTTTGCAGTTAGCACATCCGGTTTTCTTGAATTTTGAAAAGATAAATACTGGAAGTGGAATATTTGTAGTTTGTACTTTTTTTTGTCCCAGTATTTTTGCTGCACTTGGATGCTGTAGGTTGAACACTGACAAGTACTGGATGCAACTAAACATGATAATCATAATCATTATTATGTTGTTGTTTATTGTTTTTGGGTATTGGTATCTACAGTATTTGCAAGGGTTTGGTTAGGGTCTAGTATGTAGTGTACTCGATATACATGAGCTGATGGTAAATTTATGTAAACTCTGTTGTAGGCTATTTGATATGAATCCTGGGGTTTTAGTAGACTGGAAATCTGTGCCCCCCACCCACCCACCCACCACACCCCCACCTACCAACCCCCACCCCCCTTTTTTTTCTCTCAAGGGTGTTGTTTAGCCCCTAGTTGTATGACCATGTTTTGTCGGTGATATATTAATCATGAAGATGAAATTTTCTTGGTCATGGGATTCTTGATCATGGAGATTTAGTTATTCTTAATAATTATGATTAATTTGAATGATGTTTCTTGAGATATCAAATTTGAATCATGTTTCATTAAGATACTTATTTAGTTGTTGCTGTTTATTTTTAATCAATCTAAGAACTTATTCAAAATTTTGAATTGTATGTAGGCTTAATGGTTGGATTTAGACAGGTATTAGAAATCTTAAAAGTTTATTAGGCAGGTTCTGTGTAATTTACAAGAAGAATTTTGCAAGATTGGACCTATTGGGTTGAGACCTATTAAATTGCCTTTCCTAATACATCATGCACTTGGAATAGATGTTAAAAAAACAACATATAAATATGTGGAAACTGATGGGTTAAGTATATGAATACTTTTGCCCCTAGATAATATTACGTATGCTACTTTTGTACATGTAAAATTCTCTGCATATTATGTCATTATTTTCTATGATCTCTAAGAAGACAACATAAAAACATATGCAAGTAGTGGGATGAGGGCTGAGATTAATGTATATTTCCAAAGTAATATTCCAAAAAAGGAAAATGTTTGAGTGAAACTACCTTGGTTATCATTGTAGCAAATTGCTGGTAGAAGATGAGTTCTTATTTTTGACAAGTTCTGCAATTTGCAATGGAAATCGCCGGTTGAACTGCACTTTCCATTGGAAAATGTGTTGAAATAAAAAATGCATCTTCTACTTGCAATTTAGCAATGGAAGTTGCCAATATACTTTTGCTGAAATCATTTTCTACAAAATAGTTTTCAAAAAGAGGGCATCTTTACTGGTTTCTATGAAGTAGCGGACAGACAACTTGTTTCCAGTAGTTGAGACTGTTGCTAAATATATCTGCCATCAGAAGCTGTTTTTTACAATGTATAACTGGAATTTTAGGTCAGGAGACAAATAGAGAGCGATTTTTTTTCAGGGAAGCTGCGAGGCCTTGCTGCTACTAATGCCCTTGAGTTGGGTATTGATGTAGGACACCTTGATGCCACTCTGCATCTGGGTTTCCCTGGAAGCATTGCCAGGTAGGATACTTGTGTGGTGTCGAATAGCTTCTTTTTCCATAGATCTTGTGTGATTGTTGCCATTTGCAGCTAAGTTTCCTTTCAATGTGCTATAGCTTGTGGCAACAAGCAGGAAGGTCTGGAAGGAGAGAGAAACCATCTATTGCAGTGTATGTTGCTTTCAATGGTCCACTGGATCAGTATTTTATGAAATATCCTCAGAAACTCTTTGGAAGCCCAGTTGAGTGCTGGAATATTGATGCGCAAAATCACCAGGTTTTGTGCTTTGATTTTATATATCTCATATGCGAAATATGCTTTTTTTTTTTTAGTTAATCAGGTAATATTGAGTTATAGATTAGCGGTATCATGCCCTTTGGTTGTAGGTGCTTGAGCAACATTTGGTTTGTGCAGCTTTGGAGCACCCATTAAGCCCCCACCACGATGAGAAGTTTTTTGGTAGTAACTTGAGTAACATCATAATGACCCTTAGAAATAAAGGATATCTTAGTTCTGATCCATCCCGTGAATCATCAGCTAGGATATGGAGCTATATTGGTAGAGAGGTATGCATCTTATTGAAATTATTGAATATCATAGTTTTCAAGAATTACAGTTTTTCCTGAATTGAACTCATGGGAATCTCGAGCTCTAGTTAGTTTAGTTTATGAATGACCCTCTACTCTTCCCTGGTTGATGTTTTACTTAGAAAAAACCATCGGATATCATGAGCATTCGGGCAATAGAAGTAGAGACTTATCAAGTAATAGACATCAAAACAAATGAAGTCTTAGAGAAGATTGAGGAAAGCAAGGCTTTCTTTCAGGTATTGCCTTTCAGTTGTATTCATACTGGTTATTTGAACATTTTGTCCCTCATTTTGTATCCTATTTTATGTTTTTGGTCATGGAACTCTTCTACGGTCATTGACCAATAGCTTCCTTGATGGAAATATGCTGAAATGCATAGCTTAGATTTCTTCAACATGATTTTTCTTTTTTTTTTCATAAAACTACATACATGAAATTTTGTTGTAGGTTTGGCTAATTTTGTGAATGATTTTAGGTATATGATGGTGCTGTTTATATGCGACAAGGCAAGACCTATCTGGTAAAAAACTTGGACCTAACATGCAAGATTGCCTGGTGCCAGGAGGCTGATTTGAAGTATTATACAAAAACTCGTGATTACACAGATATTAAAGTCGTCGGTGGTGATATAGTATGTCATGATATTATCTCTTGTTTTTTCATACTTTTGTGAGTAGTGAAATCAAGTTATTTGAAGAAACTGTTATGTTAAAGAGGGAAGAATTCATATATTATATATAATTGGATCATGATTGACATTAATGTATAGCTTAAAGTGAGTTAAGATAGGTTGTTGTTGTTGTCTCAAAAAATTGTAGTTGTATTTTGATGTTTGGCACGCAAATGTGGAATGTTACAAAAGTTCCTTTATGATCATATGGTCATAATGCAATCATACTTTCATTATGCTTGACATTGCCATACAAATGGAACATCATTAGGAGCTGCAATATAAACTAACGTGCTTGAACTGCATATGGAGTGAAGTTTATTCAAGTATGATTTCCTCAAAATATGAAAAAGACGTTCATTAACAGATCAATTTAAGGTATAGGGATTTTTATCAAAGTCTATCTCTAGTCACCAATTTTGGTTGAGGTATCAAATAGGATGTGGGCTAGTTTTCTGTTTCTTGTTTGAGGAGGGGGTGGAAATCTTGTAAAAAGTAACCCATTACTTGTTATTGAGCAATTATTGAATGTTGCCCCTTAGACATTACAAATAGCTATTAATCAAGCCAAGCAATGCCTTATGTGTTTTAATGGACTACTTTGCTCTCCATAATAGCAATCATTATAGGAGAGCAAACTCTCATTGCCTGAGGATGCATTTGGAAATAGAGAAACAAAAAGAAATATGACTTACGCTTGCCCCAAAAAAAAAAAAGAAGGAAATATAACTGTGATGGCATAGAATTTTTAAGCTTAATTGTTTTATATTTTTTGAAGCTTTCTTAACTTTTTACTATGAGCTGGATTAGTTGCTATTTACATACGTACACACATACATATATATATATATATACACACATTGATGTAACTTAGGGTTCTCAACAATTTAATATTCAATAATTACCGATCAAATTAATGCACTTGCTTGCTCTACGATAGAAATCTTGTGAAGTTGGACACCTTTGGATAACTCTACAAGCCTCTTGTAGTAAGGAACAAGGAATAAAATCCTTTCTACTCAAGTTTCTGATTTCCAGAAGTAACTAACTTTCCTTTTTTCTAATCAAATATCTGCCTTTCTATTTTAACTTACAACTCTTATTTATAATACTCTATTTCCCCTCATTTACAAATATGCCACTCCCTTTACTCTATGAAAAGGTGCTTGTCCTCAAGGACTAGTTGGAGAACACAGTTATCCTACACCAACATCAAAGGTAGTCGCATATGTAAACGTGGCCGGATCTTGTTCAAACACCCTCAAAGGTACAACAACTGCTGCATCAGTAAGAAGATAGTGTAATGGTCTCTGTTGCCTTGTGAAATGGAACAAGCAACTCGACCATTGTCCAGATAAAGTTTGCGCTTGATCATGCTATCACCTAAGATTGGTGAGTTGCTGCCCATCGCAACAGCAACATGCGTAGCACTAGGATTCATCTCAGCACTTTCCAACACCTTAGAAGACTTATTTGTGCCACTACCCTCAACATTCACCATTTTTGAAGAGATGAAATTGTGAGTAGCTCCACTATTCACCAAAATAGAAATAGGTTTACCCTCTATCATTCCATGAAATTTGAGCATTCGTAGCCCATTAAATCCATTGAGTACTAACAATGACAACTTGGAATCAGCATGCTTTTTCTCCCGATCTTTTTTAGCTGGTTGTAGTTCTTGTAGCTCTACCTAACGATCCTCCATTTGATCCTTATCTTCCTCAAGAATTAACACCTCAAAGTCTTACTTGGACACATTTAAAACATAAACCCTTACTTTTCCTATCCAAATATTCAGCATACATCATTTTTTTTAGGCCTCACTATTGTTGCTATAGATGTACACCACACTACCGACGGTAGAGCTAAAGGATCCAATACTATCTTTAGTAAACATAGATGGATGCTGTTGTGGCCTACTCTGGGATTAGAAAGTTGTTCCACCTGTTACTGCACTCAACGGTGGCTTCCAAGTCGAGTGGAGTGATGGCTCACAATTGGTGGAGGATAGGTAGTAGATTGAGTAGCATATGTAGCAACCGAAGTGTTAGCTACACAACTTTCGTTCGACAAAAAAATTCCATGAGCAAACTCTTTTTCAACACTTAATGCCAACTCAATTGTATTAGCTAAGGATACCGGCCTCAAAGTTTGCACTGTCAATTGTACTTCTTCTCTTGAACCACCCAAAAAATATCCTAACATCTACATTTTTGTATGTTGGGAATTTGTGCTGTCAATGATTTGAAAGATTCTAAGAATACACTTACTTGTGATGTTTGCCGAAGAGTAGATATAGTGACAAAAGGATTCCTGGCTAATAGTACAACATAATGTGTTAAGAATTCTTGTTGAAATAATTTCTAATCAAGATGTGGAATTCTTTTCTTTAGCATTTTGTGTTGGTACACCGTTCTACCCTTCAATCCTAAAGCCGTGATAGCAACCTTTTGATCCTCTCTAACATTGTGAACCTTAAAGTATTGTTCCATCAATATTCACCAATGCATTGGATTCTCGCCTTCAAATGTTGGTAGCGCTACTGTTAAAGGTGAATTAGATTGAAATTCATCATCTGAATCAACTCCAAAGGCATCTTTGCTAGTTTCTCTCTCACATAGCAATCTAATTCTAATTCCAGAAGTCGATTCAAGATGCTCCTTTAGTTTCTCGTTCACGACTTGATTCTTGCTTAAGTTTTTCAAAGTTGATTGAATCGATGCCAATGTAGCTTCCGTTCCAGAAATCGAAGCCCTTAGTGAAGATACATTTGTGGATGAATTTCTATTTACCATCACAATTTGGTGTTGCAGTTCACCAACATTACCTTTCAATTCTTCCTTTACCGAAGTAACACCTTGCTCCAAATTTCCTAGGTTTTTTTCTAAATTCTTAATCTCAGCCTCCATCCTAGTCATTTCGATCTCTTGTGGAAATGAATTTTTTTATAGATGGTGCCAATTGATGCAACTTAGGGTTCATAACAATTTGATATTTAACAATTACTGATTAAACCAATATACTTATTTGCTCTATGATAGAAATCTTGCGATGTTGGATACCTTTAGGTAACTCCATAAGCCTCTTGTAGCAAGGAATAAGGAATAAAATCCTTCTTACTCAAGTTTTTGATTTCCAGAAGTAACTAACTTCCCTAGTCTCTAACCAAATATTTGGCTTTCTATTCTAACTTATAACTCCTATTTACAATACTCTACTTCCCCTCATTTACAAATATGCTACTCCCCTTACTCTATTTACTAACACTATAATGCTAACAAGGATTGTATCACACACACACACACACATACATATATATGCATATATGTAAGCACAACAATATTCAAACTTCAACTCTAACTGGATGGGATTGGCTAATATTTATTTATATATTGATTCCTGGTTTTTGTTTAAATAATGAGTTTTGATTGAACCCCAATCGATTATATCATAATAAAGACTGTTGGTTTTTCTTTTTGCCATGATCCTAGAATCAGTTTATCAAGAACAAGGTATGATATTTCCAATACTAAGACTTCTTAAGCTTGAGCTATCAATATGTGTCTATGTATATGTATGTTATGGTCTGTACACATTGTTAATTGACTAAAATGAGGCATTGAGTTAGTTTACTTTTTCGTGTAAAATTTTGCTGTTTGTCCTTTTAGGATATTTATCAAGATTTAAGTGGATTCTCTTTAACCTTTTACCTTTTTTCTTTTAGTGAACATCTTATGAGTACTAACTCACTCTTATTGAAGATCATTAATATTTTCGAACATTCTGTCATTATTTATTATTTATTTATTTTTTTAACTTACAACCGACAGATGTGACTAATGGTTTTGTCCATTACTATGCAGGCTTACCCTGTTTCAGAGTCTCATATATCGCAAACAAATGCAGAAGCAAACAGAACCACTAGAACAACTGCACGAGCTAATCCTTGTAAAGTTATAACAACATGGTTTGGGTTCCGTCGTATCAGCAGAGGCAGCAATCAAGTGCTGGATACTGTTGAACTCTCTCTTCCCAAGTATTCCTATGAGTCACAGGTGTGCCTTTTAATCAATTAGATAATATAGCCTTTCTAATGTTGATTCAACTTGAGCTTCTCTTGTACAATTAATGATTTTGATGCTCTTCTAATGATGCATCTTGAATTCATGCATTCAAACAGGCAGTCTGGATCCAAGTTCCCCAGGCTGTTAAAGAAGCTGTAGAGACGAAAATTTTCTCTTTTCGTGCAGGCTTGCATGCTGCCTCACATGCTCTTCTTAATGTGGTGCCTTTGTAAGTGTCTCATGTACCTGCCTGCGTAAAGAATTACTTTAACTTTTTGGCAAATATTGACAAACTATTCCTACATAACGTTTTAGACTGAATCAGAATTCAACCATGTATTTGAGTGGTTAAATTTATTTGGAAGAACATCATTCGGAAACCACCTCATTCTTTCCTGTTGCTATGTATATCCCTTATAAAAGAAATTATGCTCAATGTTTGAACACGTCATATAATTGGACAGTTCTTAATGAAGTCATGGTTTTCACTTGTAATGGAACCACCTAAAATGCATATGATGTTTGATGTAAAATGCACTCTAGTGACATCTTTGCCCCTAACAAATTTGTTAATTGTCCACATGAGACAATACGAGAACATGTTGAGAAAAGACACATCTCTGAGACACGTTTTTTAGAACATTTTAAGGTGAACACTCGAAAGCAGTCACTTTGATAGTTTATCCTTATATTGTATTCCTGAGATTCTTGTCCTAAACAGTTTCATCGCAGTTACTTTACCATGATGGGATTGCTTGGTTTGTATCCTATATTCCTTTGGATTGTTATCGTATCTTCTGGCAGTGATATTTTATTTTTAAGCCTGTGCCTTTTCATGAGAAAAAGATGTGCAATCTGCGTTCGTTTCTTGAGAACTCTTTAGTATCAGCCAACTACGTGCCCAAGATAAAGGTTACTGTTGGTGGGTAGTTCTTCCATGCTTACGTGAGCACAGTGTGATCATCATCCTTCAGACTTGTTACCCTGCAGTTTGCATCATATAATAGGACTGCTGTTAGATATTAGGTATAATTAATAATAGTATTAGCAAAGTACTAGTAATAGTATAGTGAATAGGGAATCCAATGAGGGTTCCATGTGACAAACAAAAGGGGAATAGTAGTATAAATAGGGCAAGTGGTAGTGGAGAGTCAGCCAGTTATTTATTTATTTTTAAATTATTTTCCCCTTAGAGAGTGAGTAGGTATGAGGAGCATTTTTGCTCTAGTGTGTGTGTTTTAGTTTATATTCAATATAATTATATTTTGATTTCCAGATTTGTAGCTGCTGCAAGTCTAACTGCATGGTGGTTCCATTGTTTGCAGATGCATCATATGCAATTCATTAGACCTTGCTCCAGAATGTTCAAATCCACATGATTCACGTTCTTTTGCAGCACGTATACTATTGTATGACAAGCATCCTGGAGGGACTGGTGTTGCATTACAAGTGAGTAACACGAACTTAACGATGCTAATATGCTTCTTCGTTGTGAAAACTAAAGAAAGGATGATACTTTAAAACCACAACGATGATGGGACACAACGCATGCATGTTGGCTTGATTTATTAAAATATATCTTTTAAGGAAAGGTCGCATCTTCTTAAGATTAAATATTTGTCAAAGGAGTTTCTGAAATTGAAGATTCTCTTGCTTTTGGGAGCCATGTGTGACAAAGTGGTCATAACATTCAAGCCTCTTTTTCATGCTTTTCCTGGAGGTGTGGAGAAAGCTGTAAACAATAGGATTTCTTTGTAGTTCATTCATGAATCTAACTAAAACTTTGTAGCTGTCTCCTGGATGCAACTCGATAATTCAGAAACCTGTTTAAGCTTCTGAAAGACCAAAGGTCGATGTGGCTTTTGCCTCTCTTTGGTAGAGCTAGCATACGACTTCCTCCTGCATCTGCTTTTAGCTGGGAACAACAAAAAATATTACTTCTTATATTCCCAATCCTCTTTCTGGTTAGAAATATTTCATTATCTTGCTAAGAGCTTTGTTTAGAATCTGCTGATAGCTTTTCATTAGATCCCAATTCACTCGCTTGTTAGAGGTATCTGTCTTTGCTATGCTAAGAGCTTCATTGGGAATCAGCTGATAAGCTTTCAGGACTCCAAGCTGTGTCTTAATTATCCCCCTTGTCACTGTCAAGTTTTCTAATACCAGTGAGGATGCTGTCCAACGGAACCAACATTATCTAATCAAACCAATGGGAAAAGAGATGCTTGGGGATGGTGACTTGGGTCAAGCCTGAGTAGTTTCAACTCTCTGTTGTAGTCTAATCAAAAGGACATTTCAAATGCTACATTTCCATAAATTAATAGCTAATATTCCCATCATAAATTTTGTCATAAGATTGTTGAATCCCTAGCTTGGCAACTTTTGCAGGTTCGTCCTCATTTTTCAGAGCTGCTGAATGCTGCTTTGGAAATTTTATCATCTTGCTGCTGTTTGGGAGATGCTGGCTGTCCTAGATGCATTCAGGTGCCCTATCTCCCGAAATAAATTATAGACAGTCAAGTAAACAAGAATTCACTGTATAGCCATTTGCTCACTCACCGTTTTCTGCAAATTCAGACTCCTGCTTGTCATGAATATAATGAAGACTTACACAAGGATGCTGCTATCATAATTATAAAGGTTTGAATCCAAATTGATTATCCAATTACACTTTGCTCTCTCCACTTTTATTACGGTTTTTGACTGCATCCTTTTATTGTTCAGGGTGTTCTGGATTTAGAAAAATCACACTTTGCGAGGTTCTGATAGTTTATGGTAATCTTGCGTTAGAACGTGTACAAAGCACAGCAAAAGAAAATAGTGAGATGCAGCATCTTGCGGCATGGAGATTGCAAAGCTGGTCTTGTATGCATATGTGTAATTACATCGGCTCTGATTGAGTGAAATTTTGACACCGATGAGTATGTATCAGGCATTCGTCCAATTTTGTTGTAGTTGCACATTCATCTCATTTGGCTAGTTTTGGTTACATGAGGTCAGGATGACTTTGTTTTTCAATCCCAACTATTTTTCTTGTTTGACTTTAGGATGATGCAGATTCCACGGCATGATGATAAGAGAAGAGAATTAGGGTTTGGATTGGGAATCTCATTAGGATAGTGCGACAGGATCTAGGATCTTATGACCCATCCTAGATCTGCTCCGTTGTCATCCAACTCTTGCATCCTTAATTGCATTCACAATACTAGCATGTTGATAAGAAAGATATATAGTCTCATGATCTTGATGAATGCTTTCGATGCAATCCTTCGACAATACGATTGGGACTCAAAAAATTCCTAATTAACCAATGCAACAGCTAAGGGACAACATTATTGGTGCCATCCATACTACACACAATGTAACGGTTTATGTTTGTGTTTTTCATACAAAAAGATTTCGTCAATTTTGATGATTGCCCTACAATGTGCAAGGCTTGTACGCATGGTCTAAAAGTCCCAAATACCTTGCGGAAAATGACTTCCCCTTCTTTAACAATTGGCCAAGCATTCCATATATTTTGTTGAAGAACAGAAACCTTCACATCTAATGTATAGCTTAACTATATGGTGTTCAATTGTGCTAGAAATTCCATATAAAATGGTCCCAATCAACATATATAGCTTTAATAGGTCTTCTCTTATCATCTAATATCCTTTTCTATGTTACTAGATATCAAAATGTGCATTGGATAATTTGTCAAAGAATAGAAACCTTTACATCCGGATATTCCCTAACTTGATTAAGAAAATATCGAGCCAAGTTAGAGTTAACTATGGATGGTCTCAATTTAGTATGGGATTCACGAAGGTATGTAGCCTTCAATTATGGTAACTACAAATTTGGTGTCCATGCATTTTTAGCATGCACAAAGTTTCCATCTACAGCTTTTCTTTCTCTTTGACCAAAAATCAAGCCACATCCTCTTATTTGACTCGTCAATTGGAAAGTTGTAATGATACTTAATATGGTGTGCTCTTACTGTGTAGATTAAATAAGCTTTCCTTACAAACCCGATTCCTTTTCTCAACCTATCCCAAAGGTTTAGATTTTCTGAAGCTATGCGCTAATCTTCCTCAAATATAATAAAATTATCACCCCCAAGCCTTCTATTAAAGAAAGGGATTGGATCCTGAATAGTTTTGTCACTCCCTTTAGGCATTAGAGGGCTAATCAGTACGGTTCCTCCAATAGTAATTGTTGACTTTGGTGGTAGAGGATCCATGATGTTTCAACATCAAGGTTATGGGAGTTGCCCTTATCTGTGCCCTCTTCAGCTATTAATTCTTCTTCCTATCAATATACATATCCTGCAAAGCGTAATAAATCTCTATCAAGGTTATCCCCAAAAGGAAGCAAATCAACGTCATGCGTTTATAACTCATGAATGCAATCAATTACTTCAAATCTGGCCGGCGGATTAGCAAATTGCTCTATTTGTAAATTTCCAAACTAAAATCAAACTAAATCAAAACTTTTAAAAAGCAAACTAGACAAATTTTTCAGGTAAATAATAAAGCTAATTTACAAATAGGTTGGATGCGTTATGTGTTGCATATGTTGTTATAAGCTATGCGTATCATTATGCCCTTATTGTACATTGTACAAATATTTATGTGATATTGTACAATTCATATATATTTGTGTATATATATATATATATATATATATAATTATGATACATACGTGCAGTGTTTCAATTTCAATCTATAACATTTTATTCTCATGGACTCTATATTGGTGTATTCTCCTGATTTATGAAATGACTCAACTTTTTGGTTCAGTTAGGTTGTTTGGTCCGAACTCTGAAGGTATTTCAAACCCAACCAAATATTTCAATGTCAATTTTCAAAACAGAAAAAAAAAAAGAAGAAGCTAAAATTCCAGTTTGTTTGTCTTTTGGTTTTCGACTCGAAATGCTCACCTCATCCATGATTAAAATTATAATTTACCAAACAATGTGCATTAATTTACAAGTATCTTTTAGTATCGTATCATGTCTAAGACTTTCTCGCTTTTTCATTAAATAAAATGGTCATAAAAGAAATGTTGTAGACCCTGAGTTGTGTAAGTGAGAATATTGATTCAAGGACTCTTAATCCAGACATAAAACAAGGTTCACCACTTCTAAAGGGTTTCTCCATTTATGCCTTCTAACAATATATTGCCTACTATTAGGGGGGAAAAAAAAGGCAGAAAATTAAAAATGGTGCTCGCATTAAATATCTTGAGAGAGGAAGAACACTATTTGTGGAATAGGAAAACTAGGTCCTCTAGGCATATTGGCCAACTTCCAATCTTCTATACTATCCTTACGCAAACAGATCTTTTGAAAGGTGTGATGAAGTTCTTTATCTGAGATAGAGTTGTTTATTATAAGAAAATATGCTGATGGCAATAGTTACCCTTCATTTAGTTAAAAAATTGAAGTGAAAGGTGACCTCTTGTTGAAATGCCTTAAATGGTCCAAACTTTCAATATGATGCCCAAAGCTTGTGTAAGTTTTAACTTTCTTATTTTCCTATTGACTGTACAAAGAAAGGCCCAAGAAGTAATGTGAATCCTAAATAGTAAATACCAAGTAGTTTTTAGTTTGTTAAAAAGAAAAAGAAAATTGATTCTGGTACATTTCATGGTTCCTTTGCACAAGTGCTCAGCTATTTGAAGGGTGATACTAGGCGCAATCACCATAAGACGACTTATAAGCCTTAAAAACTCTTTTTTTTTTTTTAATACATAGCAATAATGTACACTAGTACTAAAATCTGCAAAATGTTGATAAGTAAAATGCACTACCAAAAAATACATATTGCTGCTAGAAATTTTAATCGCATAATAGCGATTTATTCTCAGAAAAACCATATTCAAAAGAAACTAAGCCAATGATAAGCATAAACTCATTTATTAAACAGTATATGATTCTTCTTATATTGTCAAGAATTCACTTGGCTAGGGAATTAATAACTTCTACCCCTGTTTACCATGTTACATCTCTTATAACCACTACTTCTATGCTTTTAATAGTATAAGTAATAGAAATGATTCAGCATATAAAACAGTTAGAGCATCATGATAATAAATAAGAAATCTTTACTATAAAGACATTATTAGATATCATCAACACCACGACTCTTCTTTCTCACTAAGAAACTTGGGAAACCTTCGGCACTCATTTTACTAAAGCTATTGAATTTGCCATGATAAAACAAATTAACAATAAGGACTATATAATGGCCTAAAGATTGATATAGTAATAAGAAGAAGAAGAAGAAAGAACGACTATTTACATTTACAAGAATATTGTAAAACCTAAGTTGAAAAGAAAAATAATAAATAAATTAATTTAAGGGAATTAAAAGAAATAAGTAATTTTCGTATTTAGCCTTTAGTATGGCTTGTAAATTGATATCCAGTATTAGGAGCAAAGGTGTCATAGGAAAATATTTAGACATTGCTATAACATGTAATTAAGTATCAAGTGTTAAGGGTAAAATTGTCATGGGAACGGTCAAGATATTGATATGGCTTATGATTATACATTAATGTTAAAAGTATTTTGGTTTGAGAAAAAGTTATACTTCCCACTAATTCAATCAATCATAACTTATAGTTACTATAACTCCCTCTCATACAGAAACTTACGATATTTTTTAAGGAACTTATAGAACTCATCTCAACCTCAAATCCTTAATTAAGATTAGTATTCTTAAAAGAGGAATTCAACAAGAATCATTCTTTCCTCCTTAATCAAGTAAGTTATCTTTCTTTCTTTATTCTACCTTTTCTAGTTTATGTTTTTAGGGTTTCTTTAAGTTTTGGGATTGAAGGTGTTGATATTGTTAATATGGTGGTGGTGATGTGATTGTAATGTAAATTACATCTTCTAGGTATCGTAAAATGGTGTTGGGATATGTAGTGTATGTGTACCGTATCTTATGCAGGTTTGTATGATGTGTGGTTGCATATGTGTCTGTGTAGTCGGAGGTTTTTGCATTAATATTTAGGATGTGAAACATAAGTGTGGGTATGTATGAGCATCAAAAAGTGTATGTGATTGGCTGAGTATAGTTGTAGTTATGTGGTGGTGCACAGATTATGTATGCGCGCGTGAAATTAGAGTGCAATTTGGAAGCTCAGAGTATGAAGTAGAAGGTGGAGTTAAAGAGAAAGAAGTATCGAGTTGTGAATTCTAAGTTAGCTTTTATATCTTAAATAAGTATTAAAGAACGCGTGGTGTTAGATCAACTTGAGATATGAACTTTAGGTATGGGTACATGTTTGTTGAATGTCTATGTTAAGTTAGCGAATACAAATTGGACTAATTGAAACTTGCACTTAATTGTGTTGTTGGTTATACTTGGTTTCGACCACCCACTTGTCGGGTCCAGTGGTGTTGGTGAGGTAACTGGTGATCTTTGTGTGATGCTGTCCTTGGTAGAGTCCCGCACGGAAATGACCCAAGTAGATCTATGTTGGTTTATGTAGTATCTATATATATTACTTAAATCTATTATTTGTTGCATTTAGTAGCAGTATTTGTGTATGTGTTTGATTGATATTTGTATTACATGTGTATGTGAATGGTATCTTGTACCAAGCTTTGGCTTACCCTACGAGAATTGTTATTTTTCAGTTACAGAGACATGTTATGAGGTAGATGATGGGGTTTATACTGAGGATTACGAATTTGATTATCTTTACTATGATGAGCAAGGGGATTATTACTACTTTGATAATGGAGCTGAGGCATTGTGGTTTAATTATAGGGATGGACTTGAGATTGTGTTTATTTTCACTGTAATGGTTTATGATGAGACTTATGTGGTTATGGAGTCACTTATAACTCCTGTTGTTAGGTTAATTGTTATTGGAGTTGTAAAACTCCAGTTTATGATCTAAAGTTCTTTCGTGTTTTATAGAGTTTGAGTGGATGTCATTTTACTTTTATTTAAATTTAAGGTTGTTAATTTTTGAATTGGTAGATTTCATGTTATTCTCTTGTAGATTTAGATAAGTTGCAGGTTTGTAAATGCTTGATGTGTCAGTAGAAATTAGAGACACGTAATGGGGTTGTGGTGTCTTGGGTTCTAGGGTGTTACAAATATACCAAGAACTAACTTGATTAGGAAAAACCTTTTTGTCATGCTAGTAACTTTCGTTTTCTTTTACTGCGCTTGGTTGCTATGTAAAATCATTTTTTAGGCTTTAACGAAACTTCAATTGACATTTGATACCAAAGTTTTCCAAATTGACCTTGAAAACTGTCTTGAAACCAATCTAATATTTCAAGGTGTAACTCCTTTGGGTTTTCACTCCAAACATCTCTTAACCTTGCACAACAATCAATCTTTCTTATTTTTAACTTGAAAATAAGGCTTTTAACGTACTTTTAACTTGCTGCTTTAGGCTTCAATACCGTAGTAGGTGGAGTTGCCATGAACTTTTGAATAGACTTTAGGCATGGCAACACTTATCCATCAAGAAATGCATACCTAAATACCATCACTCGGTACGTCTCGTCACTAATATAAAAATTATGTAATGACAACTCTAAGGTTTTTACAGACTAAAAATGTGCTTAAGGCGCAATGTCTTAAAATCGCTTGAGGTGATAAGTATAGAAAAAGTGCATGCTTGAGCGAATTGAAGCACATATATTATTAAATTTATAAAAGATACTTTAATACATAGTTTTAGCTATATTTAATGATTATGTTTATATTAGACTAACAAACATTATTTAAATAAGTTTTATCACCATTATAATATAATTAAAACATTGTAACGGTACTGCTTTTTTTAACAATTTTTTGTCTTATTGTTGAAAAAAAATTAAAAAGAGTTGAATAAAAAAATTTTTTTAAAAAGAAAAAGGCATATCACATATCCAACAAGTCTCTACTTATCCATGGTAGCATAATTCTTATTTTTACGGTTTTTGTTTCACTGTTGAAAAAAGAATCTGAATTAAAAATGAAAAAAGAAAGGTAATTAAGAAAAAGAAAAGGAATTATTTATAGACGGTATAGACAGTATATTAATATTCTTTTTCAATATTTGCACTTTCCAATAGTTTTGTCATATTTACTGCCCTAACCTTATACTTTTTGAAGCGTATCTCCGAAGTTGCCCTTCTCTTCTCTTCTTTGCTTCCTATTGGAACTCTCTCTCTCTCTCTCTCTCGAGTTTTCACCTTTTGCTCATTCTCAATTTTAGTTTTCACACTAACGCACCATCACCGTTCTCTTTCTCTGTTTTCTCTTCCCCCCAGAGTCGTTAGGTTTTCTGTTATCTCACACCAACGCCCACCACTGCTCTCTCTCTCTCTCTCTCTCTCTCTCTCTCCCCCAAATCCCCAAGAGACGTTCGGGTTTCTGTTTTCCAGCCGCCAATCATCGAGGCGCGCGCCTGAGCGCCTTGTGCACCTTGCACTTTGCAAAACGCGCCTCGCCTTGGAGTCCGCAGGGCGCATCTGTGCGCCTCGCTTCGCCTTGCTCACCTAGGCGCAAAAGCGCTCTCTTTTAAATGTATTGTTTCACTTTATGTTGGGCTGAGCAAATTCTAGTTGTGATATCAAGCACTTGTTTTTGAATGCCAGTACAATGAGGATATAAATAGCAAGCTTGATTTTTGTATGAGTATGATAATACAGACAATCTTTTAAATTTGGTGGTTGCAATGAGCAGATTCCCACACTACAATGAGCAAATTCGTTCTATGTTTTTTTTTTTTTACTTTACTTTTTTCTTCTTGTCGATCTAGTGACATTTCTTCTTGCATATATCCCTAATCTTGAGTTAGTTCATTGTCAGTTGTGCAACAACAAGAGGTAGCCACCATCTTCATATTCAAACCAACAACATGGTCATCTTTATCCTTGTTTCCCATGCCTTCCTTTTGTTTGAATTTTGCTTGGGTCCAATTTGAACTGGATAATAGTGAATAAAAAGAGAGTTCATATGTAAAATTTTGAAATTTTCCTAAATATTTGATTGTTTTCCTTCCTGGTGCATGGACTTTCCCCCCATTTGGCTTGATTGAAGTTTGATATTATGCATTTTTCATTTTTTTTCCCTAGATAATCGGAACATGAGATAAAGTTGCAAATGGATGCCACTGTACAACCGATGGATATCCAGCTTAAGGAGTCTTCATTGAGGTTTGATATCTTAACCATATATATGTTCAGACAATACCGAAAATACAATCGAAGTTTTGATTTTAAAATTTAGGTGCAAAATTTGACATGAAAAAGTTCGATTAGGATTTATTAACTTCAAATTAAGTTGTAAAATCGAAAACTGTCCAAAGTTTTTATTTGGTGGCTAATTATTACAATTATACCTAGTTAAAGATTTGTAGACTATGGCACATGCAAATCTAAGCTTAATTTAGTATACTTGTGTATGATTCTATTTGAAAATAGCTAACTACTGAGGAGACTGTGTTTTCTTGTTTATGTCAACTCCAGAGATGATGATAGCAATGCAATGATTTTGCCTGGAAAGAAGAAGAACAAGGACAAAAGGTCAGGAAAAGTCAAAACAAAGAAGATCCCCAGCATGAGTAAATCACAGAAAAGAAAGCTTAAGAAGATTGAGGTGTGTTTGGATTACTGTTATGAACCACAAGTGGAAGAACTGAAAATAAATTGAATTTTACTAGAATTAGTGATTGAAAGTGATTACAAACCCTAATCTCTCAAAAGAGAGCCATGCACACTAAGCTCACCAACTAAGTAACATGAGCAAGGAGCTCACAAGGACCAACTCTCAATGATTAGTAAAGTTTCTGGCTACCTCTCCCTAACTAACTCTACCTATTTAAAGAAATACCAGTTAATATTATCTATATGAATTGCCACATCAGTACATAGCTACATCAGTACAACTACTACATATACCTAAACGATACTTGTATTGCACTACTAACACTTATTATCTCATATATGCTCTATTAATACTTTGGGTCACATCAATTACATGTAACATTGCTTGTGAGATCTGCTTTTAATATTAACCCGTGTTCTTGCTTTTGTAGGATGAGAAGAAAAATGCCCTGTTGCTGTCTCGAAGCATTGAATTGTTAGAGTATGTCACCTTCTGCTCTTCATGTGACTTTATTATGTTTTCCTTGGTTGTTTGTTGAAATTTGTTGAGCTTCTATTTCTTTGTTTATCAGGAAATACAAGATTCCAGAGAGCACATATTCACTTTTGCAATCTTCAAGTAAGATTGGTCGGGTCAGTACCTTTATTTTTATATTTTTTCTTTCTGTCATTTTGCTGAATGTGTGTTGAGATTTATCTCTATTGTAAAGCAGACTGAAACAGTGCGTGAAAAGCATCAAAAGGCTGTGCAATTTGCCAAGGCTGGTCTAGCAACTCCATATAGGGAGCCAGTCCAGAAGAATAACAGGGACGATGATGACGAAGATCCTCAAAATGAGAGTCAATCTGCATCATGCTGTTTTCAAGGGAGTCATGGGAAGGGTATTGGTAAACAAGACTTGGAGATACAGCCAACAAAGCAAGAAGAAGCTACACATGTGGCAGAAAATTTGTTGAGCTTCACTGAAAATAAAACTCATGGTGACCATTTTGATAGGGATAGTATAGAACTCAATTCATCATCAACTGTGCAAATTTCTGTGACCAGTGCGTCTCTGTGTTTAGATGTGGAAAATTCTCCGGGGGGATTATGTGCTGTAGACAAGAGAAGTAGTTCTCAACCAAAGGTAAACTGCTTGTCTGAAACTTCAACAATGATACATGGTGCAATAGCAGACACTTTAGACTGATTATTATGCTATTAGTATTTGGATATTGTGTTGTGCTTCTGATCACGCTTTGTAGGCATGCAATCATCCATTTAAATTGTATCGTGTTGTATCTGCATCCTAAATCGTCAGCCCTAGTCTTAAGAGTAGTCAATTTCTTTGGCTTTGGCATGCTAATGTAAGTTATGACAATATTATTTTTCTTGTTCTTACCCAAAAAAATAATTCTTTGTTTTGGATATACTTAAGACAGTTATGAGAGTTTGGACATTTGATTGCAGGAAGGGCATGAATCTGACACATCTTTAGGAATAGATGCCAACAGAACAAGCACTTGCTCATATCCAAGCCTGAGGGGGCTACCAACAACTCCAATTGTAGTGCATGTGTCAAGGCCAAAGGAAGTTGATGAGCAAAGGAAGGATCTTCCTATAGTTATGATGGAACAGGAGATTATGGAAGCTATTAATTACCATCCTGTCATTATTATTTGTGGAGAAACTGGATGTGGAAAAACAACACAAGTTCCTCAGGTGCTTTTACACTATTGGGGAAATAGTTTTCATTTCAAGTAAATCAATATATCATTGTAATGCCTTTTTCTTGACATTCTGCATCATCATGTGCTCTTGCAGTTTTTGTACGAGGCAGGTTTTGGTTCTAGCATTTGTAGTCTCCGGAGAGGAATGATTGGTGTAACTCAACCGCGACGTGTTGCAGTCCTTGCTACTGCAAAGCGTGTGTCACATGAGCTTGGTCTTCGTTTAGGTAAAGAGGTTGGCTTTCAGGTTAGGTATGACAAGAAGATTGGGGAAAATTGCTCCATAAAATTTATGACTGACGGAATCTTACTTCGAGAAGTTCAGGTTTGCTTCACAACTCCCTACCATTTTATATGTTTTGGAAATAAATATCTGACCAGTTAAAATATGCCTACTTCTATTATCTCATGGACACCATCCACTATGACTGATCATCTAGTAGCTATAGAAGAACGTTGTCAGTATGTGGTTTCTTTAATGCATGGGCACTAATTCTTGGGCAGGTCTTTATGAGTTCTGATAGTTCATAGATTCCTTTTCGGAATCTATGTTTGTTCCGATTATTATTACATAGGCATGCTTAGTTGAAGATGATCAACAAAAATTATTATCTTTTGTGCAGACTGATTTTTTATTGAAGCGGTACTCAATTTTAATTCTGGATGAGGCCCATGAAAGGAGCTTAAACACAGATATACTTATTGGAATGCTCTCGCGTGTAGTTCAGCTCCGACTGGTGATTCTTCTTAGTTAGTCTATCAGAGGACTTGCTGAACAGCATCTTTCTACCTTCTCTTTGGATACTTACCAGTGATGTGGATATTTGTAGGATCTATATGAGAAGCAGCAGAAGATGTTGCTTGCAGGACATCATGTGGCCCCTGAAACCATGGTCTATCCGTTGAAACTTGTGTTGATGAGTGCCACCTTACGAGTTGAGGACTTCATTTCTGGAAAGAGGTTGTTCCAAGATCCTCCTCCAGTACTTGAAGTTCCCACAAGACAATATCCAGTGACTGTTCATTTCTCAAAGCAGACTGAGATTGTAGATTATGTTGGGCAAGCCTACAAGAAGGTCATTTCGATACATAAGAGGTTGCCACCTGGAGGCATACTTGTCTTTGTTACTGGTCAGAGGGAGGTTGAATTTTTGTGTCAGAAGCTTCGCAGAGCTTCAAGGGAGCTAATGAAAAAAACTATCACTGCAAATACTGGGAATGAGCTCAATGGAATCTCTGAAACGAGCACCATTGAGGGAATTAATGCCATAGAAATTGATGAAGCATATCTGTTTGGTCCTGGAGAGGCCCACCAACGATCTGATCGGTATAGCTGTTATGATGAAGATGAATGTGATGCAGATGACAATGAGGATGAGTCGGAAGTGTCTTTAAATTCTGAATCTGAGAGTGAGTGGGAGACCCTTGAGGACAACGGGAGTCAGATAGATGGGAGTCCCCTCAGAGATGGTAATATTGCAGATGTCTTGGGAGAAGAGGTAACACTTGCTTCCTTGAGAGCTGCTTTTGAAGCTTTGGCTGGAAAACGTTCACAGAATGTTGAGAATAAAGAGACAATTCCTGTTGTTCAAGGAGGATGCTTAGAGGAGGAAAATTCCACAAGAGGGAAGAGAAAAGGTGCAGAGAATAATGATCTACCTCATCCAATGCATGTGTTGCCTCTCTATGCTATGCTGCCAGCATCAGCACAGCTTCGAGTATTTGAAGAGGTCAAGAGAGAGGAGCGTCTGGTTGTCGTTGCAACAAATGTTGCTGAAACTTCTTTGACAATTCCTGGCATTAAGTATGTAGTTGATACCGGAAGAGAAAAGGTGAAAAATTATAACTGTTCCAATGGAATGGAAACATATGAAATTCAATGGATAAGCAAAGCATCAGCTGCCCAACGTGCTGGAAGAGCTGGCAGGACTGGACCTGGTCATTGTTATCGTATCTATTCTTCTGCTGTCTTTAACAACATATTTCCTGACTTCTCATTGGCTGAAATTTCGAAAATACCTGTGGATGGTGTTGTTCTTCTCATGAAATCCATGGGTATTGATAAGGTAGTTTATACAAGAATCATGCTGCTTCTTTTCTTTTTGATCATGTAGCTGATTTCTGTATGTGTGATATGATGACATTATGGACAATCTTAGGAGTCACTATGTTACGGTTTTATTTTTTTATGAATGTGTCTGACTTAATGCATGAAGCTGCTTGATCATGTTTCATTTCATCATTCATTGGTTTTTTTACTCCCAAATATCTTACCTAATCCAAAAAGTAAAACGAAGCAGGGGATTTTTTCCATTTATTTGAGAACATAAGAGCTTCCTCTCCAACTCCTCCTTCACAAAGCAAGAAAGCCTAATTGGAATTTCATTTGTTTCAGGTAGCCAACTTCCCATTTCCAACTCCTCCTCAAGCATCAGCCTTACTTGAAGCTGAGCGCTGCCTTAGGGCTCTTGAAGCACTGGACAGTGCTGGAAGATTGACCCCAATGGGCAGAGCTATGGCTCATTATCCGATGAGTCCTCGCCATTCCCGTATGCTTCTTACAGTAATTCAGAATATGAGGGCAATGGATGGATATGGTCGAGCAAATATTGTGCTTGGATATGCTACTGCTGCAGCAGCAGCTTTAAGTCTTCCAAATCCTTTTATCAAGCAGTTTGAAGGAAGTAATGCTGACATGAATGATTTGAAGCAGGAGGGTTCTCATTTAGTACGTGGAGAAAAGACCTCGGAAAAGCAAGAAAAAATTAGGAAAAAGAAATTAATAGAAACTGTTAAAGCATTGCGCCAGAAATTCATCAACCCCAGCAGTGATGCTCTGACTGTAGCCTATGCGTTGCAATGTTTTGAACTTTCTGGCAGTGGTACAGATTTCTGCAGTGAAAATGCCTTGCACCTGAAAACAATGGAGGAGATGTCAAAGTTGAGAAAGCAGCTACTTCAGCTTGTCTTTAGCTACAGTAAACAGTTAAACATAGAAGAGGATTTTTCATGGAATCACGGAACACTGGATGATGTAGAAAGTACCTGGCAAACCTCATCAGATAAGCACCCTCTTCTTTTAAATGAAGAAGAAATCGTTGCCCAAGCTATTTGTGCTGGGTGGGCAGACAGGGTTGCAAAAAGGATTCGAGGGACTTCTGAGGTGTCTAATGAAGAAAGAAAAACACGTGCGGTTCGTTATAAGGCATGCATGGTTAAGGAAAATATCTACCTCCACCGCTGGTCATCTCTTTCTGACTCAGCCCCCGAGTTCCTGGTATATAGTGAGCTGCTTCAGGCAAAGAGGCCTTACATGCATGGAGCAACCAGTGTTAAATCAGAGTGGCTAGTTAAGCATGCAAAGTCTCTTTGTAGCTTCTCTGCGCCTCTGGCAGACCCCAAGCCTTTTTATGATCCCAGAGCTGATGAAGTTTTTTCTTGGGTAGTTCCGACTTTTGGAATGCATTTGTGGGAGCTGCCATTGCATAATTTGCGTATTAGTGATGAGGCACACCGAGTGATGGTATTTGCTTATGCATTACTTGAAGGCCAGGTGTTGCCATGCCTAAAGTCTGTTCGGAAGTTCATGGCAGCTCCACCTGGTACGGTATTGAAGCCTGAAGCAGCAGGTCAGAAGCGGGTTGGAAACCTTATTTTCAAGTTAAAAACAAGCAAGATTGACTGTTGGGTAAGGTTAAGAGATGTCTGGAATGAAAACTCGAGGGAGTTGCAACCTGAAATATTAGAGTGGTTTCAAGACAGTTTTCGAAATCAATTTGAAAAACTTTGGTATCAAATGTCAATTGAAGTTTTATTAGAGCCCAAAGAACGATTTTATGTAGCAACCAAGCGCAGCAAAAGAAAACGGGAGTTGCTAGCATGACAAAAGGGCTTTTCCCAATTAAGTCAGTTCTTGGTATATTCTTGTAGATGTAAATAGTGGTTCTTTCTTCTTCTTCTTATATAAATCTTTGGGCCATTACACAGTCATTGTTAGTTTGTTTTATCATTGCAAATTCAATAGCTTTAGTAAAACGAGTGCTGAGGGTTTTTCAAGTTCCTCACGGAGAAAGAAGAGATATGGTGTTGGTGATATCTAATAATGTCTTTATAGCAGAGATTTCCTATTTATTATCATTATGCTCTAACTGTTTTATATGCTGAATCGTTTCTATTACTTATACCATTAAAAGCATGGAAGTAGTGGTTATAGGAGATGTAACGTGGTAGACAGGAGTGCAAGTTATTTAGCTCCCTGACCAAGTGAATTCTTGACAATATGAGAAGAATCATATGCTGTTTAATGAATGACTTCAGGCTTAGTTTCTTTTGAACAGAGTCTTGCTTAGAATAAGTCGGCATCATGCGGTTAAAATTTCTAGCAGCAATATTTGAAACAAACAAACTGGAAATTTTAGGTTTTTACGTTTTATCCCACCCTGTTTTTCTGTTTTGAAAATCGGCGTTGGAATATTTGGTTGGGTTTGAAATATCTCCGCACCAAACAACATAACTGAACCAAAAAGTTGAGTTATTTCGTAAATTAGGAGAATACACCAATATAGAGTTCATGAGAATAAAATGTTATAGATTGAAATTGAAACACTTTACATATGTATCGTAATTAAATATATACATACAAATATATATGAATTGTACAACATCACATAAATATTTGTACGATGTACAATAAGGGCATGATAAGTACGCGTAGCTTATAACAACATATGCAACACATAACGTCTCCAACCTATTTGAAAATTGGCTTTATTATTTACCTCAAAAATTTGTCTAGTTTGCCTTTTAAAAGCTTTGATTTAGTTTGGAAATTTTTGAAACTGAAAAATTCATTTGAATCGAGAATACACGTATGCAACAAAAATCAGCAACTCTGCTTAGTAAAACTAGCCAAAACTCTAATCTTATATGACTAATTCCATGTCATGTAGCCCAAAATTTTGTTTTTCTTTTTAATTATTATTACTATTTATTTATTATTATTATTTTTTAAGAACTCGATGACGATACAGTGTGTGATGGTGAAAGATTTGTGATACTCCGTATCCTACAAATGGAGGGAGAGAAGACTCTGATTCCAAGAACTAGAAACTAAAATTTGTTTATTGTCTTTCCTAATACATCATAAACTTGGAATAGATGTTAAAAAATATAAATATGTGGAGACTGATGGGTTAAGTATATGAATACTTTTGCCCCTGGATAATATTACATATGCTACTTTTGTACTTATAGAATCCTCCGCATATTATGTCATTATTTTTTATGGTCCCTAAGAAGACAACATAAAAACATGTGCAAAGCAGTGGGATGAGAGCTGAGATTAATTTATATTTTCAAAGTAATATTCCAAAAAAGAAAATGTTCGAGTGAAACTACCTTTGGTTAACATCGTAGCAAATTGCTGGTAGAAGATGTGCTCTTATTTTTGACAAGTTCTGCAGTTCACAATGGAAATCGCCGGTTGAATTGCACTTTCCGTTGGAAAATATGTTGAAATTAAAAAGGTTAATTATCCTCAGACTATATCCAAGCCAAGGTCAATCAACTCTTGTCGAGGTATGCTAGAGATCGAGCAAGTACTAAAAGGATGACAGGAGTAAAAGGATTCACTCAGCATCAAGACTAGAGAATCATTAGGCATGGTATAGTACGGAGAGATGAGTGCTGACTAATTCTAAAACTCAGCAATTATGAGTTTACTCTTTTGATATCTCTGTCAACTAATATGAGACTTTAAGGACTCTTTTTCGAACTCAAATATCTAATTGCTAATCTCGCCTGGTTCGGATCCTATTCCTTCTAAGACATACTGAATAATTGTATGTCGACTTTCCCTATAAAATGCACAGTTTTGTATTTTTATATATGTTTGTTGTTTTTATTTTATTTATGGGCTCAATTCTTTAAATTGTACATTATTTACAGTTTTATTACTAGGGTTTAGGACTTATTATAAATACTAACATTTGTAATTATCATACATCATCATCATCAGATAAGTAAGATAATCATTAGACAGCGAATACTTTAGAAACTTTCTTTTTTCGAGCCAAGTTATTCTTGAGCTCTTAGAGCTTACTTTGTCGGATTATTGAGTGATAATTAGAATTTTTAATCTTTCTTGTATTCTTATCAATTTTATTTTTAAAATTGTGGTGAACTTTTCATTTGAACGAGTTAGTAAGTCACATCTAATCTCTTATTTGAAATCTCGAGCAATATTTAGTGTTTATAAGTCGTATTGAACTCTATTTCGAGCTCAATTTTTGATTGTATTTGTGTCTTGGTAGGTGATATCTATCCATATTCACAGTCAAAATCCCCATTCTTACTCTTTGTCTCCTGTTCTCACTCGAACCTAGATTGCATCATCTTTGGTTCTGAGACACGCTGCCTATCATTCTACTTGCAATTTAGCAATGGAAGTTGCCAATATACTTTTCCGAAACCATTCTCTACTAAATAGTTTTAAAAAAGAGGGCATCTTTACTGGTTTTCTACAAAGACTGTTGCTAAATATATCTGCCAGCAGAAGCTATTTTTTACAATGTATAACTGGAATTTTAGGTCAGGAGACAAACAGAGAGTGATTTTTTTTCGGGGAAGCTGTGAGGCCTTACTGCCGCTAATGCCCTTGAGTTGGGTATTGATGTAGGATGCCTTTATGCACTCTACATTGCTAGGTAAGATCCTTGTGGGGTGTCGAATAGCTTCTTTTTCCATATATCTTGTGTGATTATTGCCATTTGCAGCTAAGTTTCCTTTCAGTGTGCTATAGCTTGTGGCAACAAGTAAGAAAGTCTGGAAGGAGAGAGAAACCATATGAAGTGTATGTTGCTTTCAATGGCCCACTGGATTAGTATTTTATGAAATATCCTCAGAAACTCTTTGGAAGCCCAGTTGAGTGCTAGAATATTGATGGGCAAAATCACCAGGTTTTGTGCTTTGATTTTATATATCTTGTATGCGAAATATGCTGCTTGTTGAGTTAATCGGGTATTATTGAGTTATAGATTAGCAATATCATGCCCTTTGGTTGCAGGTGCTTGAGCAGCATTTGGTTTGTGCAGCTTTAGAGCACCCATTAAGCCCCCACCACGATGAGAAGTTTTTTGGTTTGTAAGTTGAGTAACATCATAATGACTCTTAGAAATAAAGGATACCTTAGTTCGGATCCATCCCGTGAATCATCGGCTAGGATATGGAGCTATATTGGTAGAGAGGTACGCATTTTATTGAAGTTATTGAATGTCATAGTTTTCAAGAATTATGGTTTTTCCCGAATTGAACTCATAGGGATCTTGAGCCCTAGTTAGTTTAGTTTATGAATGACGCTCTACTCTTCCCTGGTTGATGTTTTACTTAGAAAAAAACCGTTGGATATCGTGAACATTCGGGCAATAGAAATAGAGACGTATCAAGTAATAGACATCAAAACAAATGAAGTCTTGGAGAAGATTGAGGAAAGCAAGGCTTTCTTTTAGGTATTGCCTTTCGGTTGAATTCATAATGTTTATTTGAACATTTTGTCCCTCATTTTGTATCCTAATTTATGTTTTTGGTCATGGAACTCTTCTATGGTAATTGACCAATAGCTTTCTTGATAAAATTATGCTGAGATGCATAGCTTAGATTTCCTCAACATGATTTCTTTTTTTTTTTTCTTTTTCCAAAAAACTACATACATGAAATTTTGTTGCAAGTTTGGCTAATTTTGTGAATGATTTTAGGTATATGATGTCAACAAAATGAGCTCCATTAATGCTCATTGACACCAACAATGGAAAATGAAGAAAATTACCAAGCCTATAGGTTATAAGTTTGAAAATTTACTATGTACATTTTTACTATGTATAATACAATTTCATGAATTCATACATGGTGTTTACATTAGAGAATTCATCTATAAATAGACTTGATTTGTGCACTTGAAAATCATCCCAATAATCTCTAAACATTTCACTTCTTGTATTAGAAAGTGAAGAAGTAGAGAGAGTAGTGAGTTTTTTCCTTTTATAGAAGACGGAATATTGTATTGTTTTTTCCATCATAATAGAGAGAGATTATAATATTAAATTTTTTATAATGAAATTCTTTTACCTTTGCCTGTGATTTTTACCCCAAATTATTTTAAGGGTTTTCCATGTAAGATCTATGTATTCATTTTCTTTATTATTATTATTCTCAAATTTATTAGTTACGGTTTTGTTCTATTTAAGCCTATTTATAGGTAGTATTCCGCTACAAGTGGTATTAGAGCGTAACTTGGGTGTGTATATTTACTTATCGTATGCTCTATGGTTGCCACTAAAAGATAGATCCTCCACATCAGAAAATAAGTTAAATATTACTTACCCTTCAATAGGTACTAGGTGCCATTCATATACACAATAATAGTGTGTATGAAATTGTGGGAGCTAGTTTATTAGCTCAACAATTATAATAGAAGCAATGATGGCAAAATTTGAGATAAAAAAATTTAATGAGAGCAATTTCTCATTATGAAAATTGAAGATGAAGGTAATTTTACCCAAAGATAATTGCCTAGGGGCTATCAATTAAAAGCTAGCAGAGTTCACAAATGATGTTAAGTGGAATGAGATGGATGGCAATGCTATTGCAAATCTTCATCTGGGATTGGCAGATAGGGTATTGTCGAGCATAAAGAACAAGAAGACAACAAAGGAGATTTGGGATCATCTCACCAAATTATATGAGGCCAAATCACTTCACAATAAAATTTTCCTTAAGAGGAAATGCTATACCCATTGGATGTCAGAATCTATTTCAATGACAAAGCACATCAACACTTTAAACACTTTATTTTCTCAACTCACATCATTAGATTACAAAATAGAGTTAACTAAGCGTACCGAACTTTTACTTCAAAGTTTACTTGATTCATATGATCAACTCATCATCAACTTGACAAACAACATCCTTACAAGCACACTAGTCTTCGATGATATTGCGGGCGCTATTCTAGAAGAAGAGAGTCGGTGCAATAACAAAGAAGATAAGCAAACAAATGCACAACAATTGAAGGCCTTAATGGTGATACAAGAGAGATCAATGGAACGTGGCTCAAGTGAGAGCCAAAATCAAGGTAGATTGAAGTTAAGAAATAAAAGAAATTTAAAATGCTACAACTGTGGCAAGAAAGATCACCTGAAGAAGGATTGTTGGAACTTAAATAAGAAAAGTTCCAATCCTTAAGGAAATGTGGCAAACACTTCAAATGATGGAAATGCTTTATGCTGTGAAGCATGGAGACAAATAAAAGCAAGAAAAGTTTTACTGATGTGTGGCTCTTTGATTCAGGAGTTACGTTACTTTTCACATGACCTCTTGAAGAGAATGGTTCCATTATTATGAACCTATCTCAAGAGGATCTGTATATAGTTGCAATGACTATGCTTTAAAGATTGTCGGTATTGGGAGCATTAAGTTGAAGATCTATGATGGTACAACACACACTAATCAGGAAGTGCAACATGTGGAAGACTTGAAGAAGAATTTGTTGTCTTTAAGACAACTAGATGATCTTAGATGCAAAGTTAAAATTGAAAACAAGATCATAAAATTAGTTAGAAGAGTGCTTATACTTATGAAGGGAGAAAAGATAGTTGCAAATTTGTACATGTTGAAGGGAGAGACTCTACAAGAAGCAAAAGCATCAGTTGCTTTAAGTAACTTGATCGAAAGATCTATAGTGATGTGGCACAAAAAACTTGGCCACATATCTGAACAAGGAATGGAAATTCTTGTTGAGAAAAATCTACTTCTTGGTTTCACAAAGGTTTCATTACCTTTTTGTAATTATTGTGTTACTAGTAAGCAGCATTGATTGAAATGTAACTCATTGAATTCTAGAAGCAAAATTATTCTAGAATTGCTTCACTTTGATATCTGGTAAGCACCAATTCCATCCTTAAGTGTAGCGAAGTATTTTGTATCCTTCATTGATGATTGTTTTAAGAGATGTTGGGTGTATCTTATTAAGAGCAAGGCATATTTGTTTCTAGTCTTCAAAGTTTTCAAAGCGCAGGTTGAACTTGAATCTAGGAATAAGATCAAGTGTTTAAGGTCAAATAATGGAGGAGAATATACTAGTGATGAATTTGATAAATTTTGTAAGCAAGAAGGCATCAAAAGATAGTTTACTACAGCATACACTCCTCAACAAAATGAAGTGGCATAGTAGATGAATAGGACTCTGTTAGAAGGAATAACAGTAATGTTGGGAGCTGCAAGCTTAGACAAGGAATTATGGGCAAAAGCAATCAACACTGCTTGCTATGTGATAAATCGGGTCCCATCAACAACACTTACGTTGAAGACATCGGTGGAGATGTGGATTGGTAAACTAGTTGACTATATAAACCTCCATATATTTGGGAGTCCAGTGTACGTGATGTATAATGCCTAAGAAATAACAAAGTTGGATCCAAAATCCAATAAATGTTTGTTCTTGGGGTATGCTAACGATGTAAAGGGGTATTGCCTGTGGGATCCCACTGGCCGTAAAGTCGTAGTCGGTAGGGATGTTATCTTTACGAAAGATAAGCTACAAAGGGAAGAGGATAACACTTTAAAAGAAAATTCAAAAACTACAACTCTACAGGTGGAGAAGGAGTTTAAACAAAATGATTCCTTTGAAGTAGCACTAGAGAGCGACAAACAGGATGCGAACAATCTTGAATCTCTAAACATGTGGAAGTCAAATCGTATGAGAAAAGCACTAAGTTGGCATTTTGGTTATGTTATTGGAAGCAATGTTGCATACTGTCTTTTAGTTGAGGATAGAGAGCTATCAACTTTCCAAAAAGTAATGAATAGTTCAGATGCATCTCAGTGGATGATAGTAGTGTAAGAAGAGATTGAAACTCTTCATAAAAACAAAACTTGGGAGCTTGTGCCATTATTATAAGGAAGAAATCCCATTAGAAATAGATGGGTTTATAAGATTAAAAGAAACAGTGATGATCAAGTGGAGCGATATTGTGCAAGATTGGTGGTAAAAGGATATGGTCAAAAGGAAGGGATTGACTTCAATGAAATATTTTCACCTGTGGTTCGACTCATAATAGTTCAGGCAGTTTTGGCAATGTGTGCTATATTTAATTTACATTTAGAGCAATTAGATGTAAAATTGGCTTTTTTTTTTTCACGGAGATTTAATAGAAGAAATTTATATGCTCCAACCAGAAGGATTTAGGAACGAGAAAACGAGAACTTAGTTTGCAGGTTGAACAAATCTTTGTACGGTCTAAAATAGGCGCCAAGGTGTGGGTACAAGAGATTTGATTCCTTCATAATGTGCCTTGGATACAATAGACTTAATGCAAACCCTTGTGTATATTATGAGAAGTTTAGAGAAAATGATTTTGTTATTTTGCTATTGTATGTAGACAACATGTTAGTAGCAGACCTTGGCAAAGATCGTATTGAAGAATTGAAGGCACAATTAGCTAAGGAGTTTGAAATGAAGGACTTGGGATTAGTAAACAAGATTCTAGGGATGCAAATTCATCGAGATAGAAATAATAGAAAGATTTGGCTTTCTTAAAGGAACTATTTGAAGAAGATCTTATGACGTTTCAACATGCAAGATTATAAGCTAATCTCTACCTTGCTTCCTATTAATTTCAAGTTATCCTCCTATGTAAGTCCTAGCAATGAAGAAAAGAAGAATGAGATGTTGTAAGTACCGTATGCATCGGTAGTAAGAATCTTAATGTTTGCTATGGTATGTACAAGACCAAACATTGTACATGTAATGGGAGTGGTTAGTCGGTGCATGGTGAATCCCGGTAAGGAGCATTGGAATGCCGTAAAGAGGATCTTAAGATATATTAAAGGGACCTCAAATGTTGCATTACGTTATGGAGGATCAAACTTGATTGTCAAAGGCTATGTTGATTTTGATTATGCAAGAGATCTTAATAAAAGCAAATCCACTACAAGTTATGTGTTTACACTTACTGGTGAAATGGTAAGTTGGTTTTTAAAGATGTAGTCCATTGTGGCTACATCAACAACAGAAGTAGAATATATAGCAGTTACATAAGCCAATAAAGAAGCAATATGGTTTAAGATGGTCTTGAAGGAACTTGGGCATGAATAAGAGACAATCTCATTGTTTTGTGATAGTCAGAGTGTGTTGCATTTTGCAAAAAATCCAGCCTTTCATCTAAAAACAAAACACATTTGAGTTCAATATCACTTTGCTTGTGAGAAAGTTGAAGAAAGAACCATGGATATGTGGAAGATCTACACTAAGGACAACATTACAAACTTCATGACAAAGGTAGTCAACAACGATAAGTTTATATGGTGTCGATCCTCTTATGGTCTAATAGAAATGTAAACAACATGGAATGGTAAGGTAGAAAGAATGGTGTGAAGATATGATTGATTCTCAATCAAATCTTTAAGTGGGGGATTATTAACAAAATGAGCTCCATTACTGCTCATTGACATCAGCAATGGAAAAGGAAGAAAATTACCAAGCCTAGAAGTTATAAGTTCGAAAATTTATTATGCACATTTTTTCTATGTATAATATAATTTCATGCATTCATACATGGTATTTACATTAGAGAATTTATTTATAAATAGACTTGATTTATGTGCTTGAAAAGCATCCGAATAATCTCCAAATATTTCACTTCTTGTGTTACAAAGTCAAGAAGTAAAGAGAGTAGTGCGTTTTCTCCTATTATAGAAAAGAGAATATTGTATTGTTTTCTCCTTTATAACAGAGAGAGGTTGTAGTATTAAAATTCTTATAGTGAAATTCTTCTACTTTTGCCCATGGTTTTTACCTTAAATTATTTTAGGGGTTTTCTATGTAAAATTCATGTATTCATTTTTTTTTATTATTATTACTCTCAAATTTATTAGCTACGGTTTTATTCTATTCAAACCTATTCATAAGCAATATTCCATTACATATGAAGGTGCTGTTTATATGCGATAAGGTAAGACCTATCTAGTAAAAAATGTGGACCTAACATGCAAGATTGCCTAGTGTTAGGAGGCTGATTGGAAGTATTATACAAAAACTTGTGACTACATAGATATTAAAGCCGTTGGTGGTGATATAGTATGTCATGATATTATCTTTTGTTTCTTCATATTTTTGTGAGTGGTGAAATCAAGTTATTTGAAGAAACTTTTATTTTAAAGAGGAAAGAATTCTTCACATATTATATATAATTGGATCAAGATTGACATTAATGTATAGCTTAAAGTGAGTTAAGATAGGTTGTTGCCTCAAAAAATTGTAGTTGCATTTTGATGTTTGGCATGCCAATGTTACAAAAATTCCTTTATGATCGCATGGTCATAATGCAATAATACTTTCATTGTGCTTGACATTGCCATACAAATGGAACATCATTAGGAGCTGCAATATAAAGTAACGTGCTTGAGCTGCATATACATGGGGTGAAGTTTATTCAAGTATGATCTCCTGAAAATACGAAAAAAGCTTTCATTGACACATCAATTTAAGGTATAGGGATCTTTATCAAAGTCTATCTCTGGCCACCAATTTTGGTTGAGGTATCAAATCGGATGCGGACCGGATGACGTAATTTTTCAATCCCAAGTATTTTTCTTGTTTGTGACCTTAGGATGATACAGATTCTAAGGCATGATGATAAGAGAATTAGGTGAGAACGCCCCTTATAAAACTATTCAATAAAATGTTATCCATGGCTCGCTGCTACAAACTGTTATTTTGTTCGCGTAGAAATTTGCAGAAAAAATCGTAGTATGCAAATTTCAGTCACGAACTACTGAGGGACCTAATTGGAATTTGCTTCAACAGCTCATTGTATATACTTCCTCTTGACTAATAGCCTCAGCTGCTTCATCGCGTTGAGCTTGAAAATACTCCACACAACTGTATAAATTATTTTTCATATTATCCACCACAGGTAAGGCACCTTGCATCTCTTGGCACGGTATTGTAGCTCTCACTAAGGTTAATGGTCATAATATCTATAGTCTCCCATTATATGCTTGTGTTCATCTCTCTACTTTTATATTTATAAAGTAGTTATGTGCAGATTTTTTCTTTTCTTTTTTCTTAATTCGTCTGTATAGAATGCAAATTTTGTGAGCTAAGCCTGCAAAACGGGTGCAAAAACAAGTTACTTTTAATGCCTGGCATTTGTGTAACATGTTAAAGTTACTGGTTGCATGCCGATACGAAAGTCTCACTATGCAGAGGAAGGTTATCATTAAGTATCGCAATGTATGGGTCACCACGCATCTAGCCTACTAAAAATCCTGTAGAGTTCCTACCCGATAGGATTTGGGACGGGTTTTAGGAAATGATTAAAAACCCGTTAAATTTTAGAAGAGGGTTTTGGGATTTGTAAAAAACTCGTTAGGATATCCGTTCACTTAATAAAATAATAAAATAATATTTAATAAAACATAGATCAGAGGAATAATGTAATTAAAAGTTCTAAATATGAAGGTTAAGGAGAGTTAGAAAAATTATGCGATAGAAGACTTCACGTTATTCTATGATTTTTTAGCTTTTGTTGTTGTGTATGTTACTATTACCGGTGTTCTTTGATAGTTTGCATCTTCTAACATATTGGATGATTTTATTTTATTGCCACATATGTTGTTATTCTTAAAATTTTAAGTAGGAATTACATTATTATTTAATATATATGTTTGGTTTCACTAAACAATAATACAAATGGAATAATTCATCCAAATAAAAAATAATCCTTTGGTTAAAAAAAAAAAGGTAAACAAGTTTATGAGTTGGGCAATGAGGACCTTATTAACGTATTAGGATAAGATCTCGTAACGGGACTAAATACCTATTAGGTTTTGGATTAGGAACCTTAGTAGGGTAGTGTGATGGGATCTAGGATCTTATGACCCGTCCTAGAATTGCCCCATTACCATCCTTAGTTGTCATCCAACTCTTGCATCTTTAATTGCATTCACAATATTAGCATGTTGATAAGAAAGAAGATGTATAGTCTCCTGATCCTGATGAATGCTGGCGATGCAATCCTTCAACAATACGATTGGGACTCAAAAGATTCCTAATTAACCAGTGCAACGACTAAAGGACAATATTATCGGCGCCATCCATACTATACACAATCGACGGTTTATGTCCGTGTTTTCCATACAAAAAGGTTTCGTCAATCTTGATGATTACCCTACAATGTGCAAAGCTTGTACGCATTATCTAGAAGTGCAAAATACCCTGTAGAAAATAACTTCCCCTTCTTTAACAATTGGCCAAGCATTTCATATATTTTGTCGAAGAACAGAAATCTTCACATCTAATATATAGCTTAACTATATGGTGTTCAACAATGTTGGAAATTCCATATAAAATGGTCCCAATCAACATATATAGCTTTAATTGGTCTTCTCTTACCATTTAATACCCTTTTCTTTGTTACTAGGTATCAAATTGTGCGTAGGATAATTTGTCAAAGAATGGAAACCTTCAATTGAGATTTTCCCTAACTTGATTAAAAAAATATCGAGCCAAGTTAGAGTCAACTATGGATGGTTTTAATTTAGTAGAAGATTTTCAAAGGTATGGAGCCTTCAACTGTGGAAATTACAAATTCGGTGTCCATGCGTTTTTAGCATGCACGAAGTTTCCATCTACAGCCTTTCTTTCTCTTTGAACAAAAATCAAGCCACACCCTCTTATTTGACTCATCTTGACTCATCAATAAGAAAGTTGTGATGATACTTAATGTGGTGTGCCTTCACTGTGTAGATTAAATAAGCTTTTCTTACAAACCCGATTCCTTTTCTCAACTTATCCCTAAAGCTTAGACTTTCTAAAGCTATGCTCTAATCTTCCTCAAATATAATAAAACTATCACCCCCAGCCTTCTATTGAAGAAAGGAATTGGATCCTAAATAGTTATCTCAGTCCCTTTAGGCATGAGAGGGTTAGTTAGTACTGTTCCTCCAATAGTAATTATTAACTTTGGTGGTAGAGGATCCATGATGTGTCAACATCAAGGTTCTGGGAGTTGCCATTATTTGTGTCCTCTTCAACTATTAATCTTTTTCCTATCAATATACATATCCTGCAAAGCATAATAAATCTCTATAAAGGTTATCCCCAAAAGGAAGCAAATCAACATCATGCACTTATAACTCACGAATACAATCAATTTCTTCAAATCTGGCCGATGGATTAGCAAATTGCTTTCTTTGGGAGGTAGGAGGAAGCAGAACCAAAAGATTACTTATACTCTTAATCATGTAGCATGGTAGAGCTATCCTATAACTTAGTGGATACTCTCGAATGAACAAATTACCTAGTGCTCAAGTCATTTCAATAAGCCTCTCTACATCATCGTGATCGTCATCAATGATAGGCATCAATAAAAAATGTGGATGCACAACACCTAACCTAAGTTAAAAACCACGAAGCGTGTAACACCTCCACTTGATGAGTGTAAGGATCAAATTCGATTGTTGTGCATCTTTTATTGCTTGTGGGATCTAACTACTTGCAAGTTTATTATTAGTAGGGATGTCATGACTCTAAGGGAAATTTAATAGGATTATCTAAAATTTTCATATTACGTATGCATTTATGATACGAAAACCGCCTTACAAGTTAAAGATTATAAAACTCTAATTAATTAATTACAAGAGTTTCCGATTTTTATTCGATTAACATATTGTAATATATAAATAATTAAGGATATCTAATATTCAACAGTTTCTTAGAGTTATAGAGAGTCGGTATCCTTTATTAAACGATAAGATTAGGTAGTAAATTTTTAAAATTTAAACTAACCGAAGTTACATAATCTAAGAATAAGAATGGTAATTACATTTAATGTTTTAAACCAGCTATACAATCTATCTTCATATTCTATCTTCTAAGGCATTTCAATACTTGTACTTAACGTTCAGTTCTTAACTTATGCCCAGTTATCAATCAACTTATAAGGAAAAAAAAAAAGCTGTTGAGAAGTAAGTTACATAAGCTTAGTGAGTTATTCTTTAATCATAAGGACAAACAAGTTATTTAATCATTAATTACAAATATATGAATGCATGGTTAAGCAGAATACCATACAGATACATACAGTTGCCAGGTATTATATGTAACTTAGATTTGACGCCCTCCAAAGTTAAGGGTGGAGACTATATGACATTAGTTAGATCTAAATATCATACTTAAACTTATATAATTATGAAACTCTAAGTTTCGTATTCAAATAAAAACAATCTGTTTAATTTTAGTTTTAAAAACTAAGTTCCAAGTATGATTGTGTGGGAGCTCTCGTAATCTATATTCATCCCTAAGTGGAGGCCTCTAGACTCAACCCTTATTCAAGTAATCGGTGCCTCCAACACTTAGTAATCCTGTGGGCTAAGATAAAGTCATGTTGTACATGTGCACCATACTAAATCATTTTAATCAACCCTTGCATGGACTCTTGTTATCTTCATGTGATGTGATAGCCGAAATCATTATATGTAATGCATATTTATGCATGATCCAGTTTAGTTTAACAAAATCAAATATAATTAGATTCGATTATCATGTAATCAAACAGTTTCATAGATAATCAAATTTCTATAATTCAATAAACAATTCATTATCATAATTTAAAGTATTTTTACAATATAAACAAGCAATAGCAATCACATGCATACCCTGCCTTACATATCAATCAATTATCCATAATAATTAAATATTACTATCTGTAAACATAAGCAAGTATAGAATCATCATGAATACTCACTTGACCAACGTTAATGTAGATTGTAACAATTAATGGGTAGCTCACCCTCCTGATCGATGTTCCCTGATAACTAAAACAATAAGAGTCTATTGAGTATCTAGATATAATACTAATTGGTCCAATTAGCTAACTATCTACTTTATGGTTTCCTATTTCGCTTAAATATTAAATCGTATATAATTTTTTTGTTTTAATTTCCATTTTTATGAACTTATAGCTTATTTTTGTCGTTTTCGGATGTACTTTCATGTACTTGGGTCCATTTTGGATGTTGAAATTTGTATTTTTTGTTATGGGACTATAATGTTAAGAATTTAATTATTTTGGCCCAAATAATTTTATTTATCAATTTTGAGCTTTTCTTTATTATTTTATGACTTAATTTAATTTCCAAATTTTATATTTTAAAAATATTCTTATTTTTGAGTCCATTTTACCACGAATTCTTTATTTCTCCATTTTAAGCTTAAATTACTAATTATATTGCTTTTTGTTACAATTGTAATTCCTAATTAATTAATAATTATTATTATTTCCTTATTATTTTTTTTTCTAATTTTATGGTTTCTATTTTGAAAATCAAGAATGTTGACATGGCAACTTTTGATTTGTCCACATGGCAATTTTTGTCTTTTTCTTAGTTTTTATATTTCTCAAATTTTGTATTATTATATATATATGTTATTATAATTTATTAATTATTATATATGGGCTTCCATTTCTCCTTTATGGGTTTTGGCCCATCTTATCTTCATATGTATATATGACTATTCTGTTACGTTATTTTAAGTAATTATAATATGATTATATATATACACACTTTTATTTATATATATACATGTATTTATACTAATATTATATTAATACCATATGTATATTTATACATGTATATATACATATGTACATGTAGTTATACTTATATCATTCTAGAATTATATATATTTTTATATGTGTATTTATATACATATATTTATGTTTTCTTAACTTGTTTTTAAGGAAATTTGATATAATACTTACATATATACTTATATAGATGTATAAATACTTAATTTATCTCATGTGTGTGTTTATGTATATATTATAATATGTATGTATATAGGTGTATACATATATATGTATGTATTCATATCCTGCTTTCTTGTTCATTTACTTATATGTATATGTATTGTGTGTATATACTATAATTGTATATGTATATACATTTATGTACATGTACACAACTGAGTTTATGTAATACTTCTATACATATGTGTATACATCAATAGTCTAAATATATATATGTATATATATATATACACACATACACATATAAACACAATTCTAAAAGAAATAAAGGGGTATATATATTAAATCAAATACATGTACATAAGGTTTCCTATTACAAAATACAAAGATACATGGATTTCTTCCACTACATAATTTCTAATATGTCAAATATGAAAATATATGTAATTACAAAAGAAACATACAAAACTTAAATTACATAAGAGTATAAAACTAACATGATATAAAGATGGTATAATTACTTGTCTTTGAGAAAATTGATGGTGAAATCCTCCTCTTATCCCTCTTTCTAGTTTAACTAAATATAGAGTAGGTAGTATGAATGAAAGTAGAATGGTAGGTGAAGAAAAAGGGAGAAAACCAAATGAGGAAGAAGAGGAAAAAGAGAGGGCATGTATTGGTCCACAAAAGGGGGTTTAAAGCTTCAATTTTGTGTTAATTTAAAATGGAAATTGAAAGAATTGTGTAGAAGAATGTAGGGTACACTTGTCTTAAGGTAATGGAGAGGAGAAAAGAAAAAGAAAAAGAAAAAGAAAAGGAAAAGAAAGAATAATTAAATGTTTGAAAATGATATTTTGACTTTTGGTCAACATTAAAAATAATAATATTATGTACATGTAACAATTATAAATTAGAAGGGGAAAAAGAAAATAAAAAGGAAAAGAAAAGGAAAAAAAGAAAAATAGGGGAAATAAGTGAATAATTAAATAAAATAAACTTTTGAATTTTAATTGAATATTTCTAACCCTATAAGTAATATTTAGAATAATATATATTATAATAATAAAGACAATTTTAAGATCTAAAATTAACATTTACTATGTAATACATAAACAACAATTAAGTAATAAAATTAAGTTCAAATTATTAAATTCATATAACAGTAATTTATATATATATATATTTATATAAAGTTACTAACAATTATAAAATAATATTATTAATTTTGTAAATTAATTTAGCACTCGTACGTTTATTAGTATTTAGAAGTTATCTCTATTTATTTGTTAATAATTTTACATGATCGAGCGTATCTTTCAATAATTGTACTTAATTAGGGTTTTATTATCATAAAAGTAAATTTGTACATATATAAGCTTAAAGTTTTAGTTTTTAGGATTTTTATCATATTCGAATTTAATCTCTAGTATTTATACATATATAGGATTTAAGATTTTTATATGCGATTATGGTTTTAATCAATATATTAAGGTTTTTCTCTTTAGAATAGTTTATTTATAATTTAATAAAGTTTTTAGTTTACTTATCCTTATCAACTTATAGAGTTATCTAAGATATCTGGATTTAGTTTATAATTTTGAATAAGAATTTACGAGGTTTACAAGGGATGTAGTTTTTGCAAAAAATGAACTATAATGTGAGTAGAAAAATGACATCACTTCTAAAGATATTGCAACGATTTAGATAGATGGAAAATCTAGAGAAGATAATCCTCTTATAATAGAACAAGAGTATGAGGAACAAGCATTAGATGAGGTTAATGATACAGAATTTCAATAGACAACAGTCAAATAAGGAAACCATCTTAGCATTTAGACTATGTTATGACAGGCCATGATGCATATTTTCTACTAATAGAAGAAGGAGAATCATCAACCTTTCAAGAGGCTTAAAGCAATTTGAATGCTTCTCTATGGATGGTGGTAATGTAAGGAGAAATAGAAGTCTTACATAGAAACAAAACATAGGAGCTTATTACACTTCTTGAAAGTCGGAATGCCATCGATAACAAGTGGATTTGCATGATCAAATGAGATGGCAATAACCAAATAGAACAATATCATGCAAGACTAATGGTCAAATGGTATGCTCAGAAAGATGGTATTGATTTTAATAAAATATTTTCTTTAGTTGTTAGACTTATCACTATTGAAATAGTTCTAGCTTTGTGTGTTATATTAAATTTACATATTGAACAATTAGATGTAAGGATTGCTTTTTTTTCATAGAGAACTTGAAAAGGGAATATATATTCTTTAAGTAGAAGGCTTTAAAGAACAAGGAAAAAAAAACTTGGTTTGCATGGTTTAAAGTAGGCACCAAGGTGTTGGTACAAGAGATTTGATCGCTTCATTATTAGCCTTAAATACAATGGATTGAGTATAGACCAATGTACCTACTACAAGAGGTTTAGAGACCGTAATTTCATTGTTTTGCTATTGTAATATGTATATAACATGTTGGTGGTAAGCTACAACAAAGATTAAGTTCAAGAATTAAAGGTACAGTTGGCTAGGAAATTTGATATGAAGAACGTAGGACCAACAAACAAAATATTAGGGATGCAAATTCATTGAGACAGAAGAGAAAACAATGTTTGGCTTTCTTAGAAGAATTATCTATAGAAAGTCTTTTGGTACTTCAATATGCAAGATTGTAAGCTAATCTCTATCCTACTTCTTGTCAATTATAAATTATCCTTTACTATGTGTCTTAACAATGAAGCAGAGATCCTTATGCATCAACAGTAGGAAGTCTAATGTATGTGACGATCTGTAAAAGTCTAGATATCGCTCAAGTAGTTGGAATGGTTAGTTGTTTTATGGTAAATCCTGATGGAGAGCATTGGAATGCTATTAAAGGATCCTAAGATATATTAAAGGAACCTAGTATCTTACATTATGTTTTAGAGGATCAAAATTAACTATTAGAGAATTTGTTGATTCAGATTTTGTGGGTGATCTTGATAAAAGAAAATTTACTACAAGCTATGTATTTACAGTTGCAAGAGGTGTTGTGAGTTAGTTATCTAAGTTATAGACAGTTGTAACCTTATCTACTATAGAAGCTGGATATATGGCAACTATACAAGCTTGCAAGGAAGTAATTTGGATTCAAAGAACTTGGGCATAAGCAATACAAAGAATCCTGTACATTATGATAATCAAAGTGCTTTACACAATGTAAGGAATCTAACCTTTCATTCAAGGACCAAGTGTATAGGAGTTAATAAATACCACTTTGTTAGAGAAGTATTAGAGGAAAGGAATGTGAATATGTAAAAGATTCACACTAAAGACAACCTAGCAAATATCATAACAAAACCTAAATACTCACAAGTTTATATAATGTCAATCATCATATGGCTTATAAAAATGACAAAATGAGAAATATTTTTCAAATTCACCACAATGACTTTAAGTGGGAGATTATGAATGTATAAAGCTACTTTTGTGGCATGAAAAGGTCAAACAAAGCTACAAAATTGGTTTCTATAGAAAAGATTTATTAATTTTGAGAGTACGAAATGTTTATCGTACAAATCTTATGGGGTGAAGAAACTCTCTTCTAATTCACTCAATAAAATAAATAGAGGTCTGTATAAATAGATGTCTTTTCAATGAGTTTTATAATCCCAATTTCAAAGAGAAATTTGTATTGTATCTTCTAAGAGTATCTCTTATTTTATATAAACAGAGGTATATTCTCTTATCTCAACTCTCAAGAGAGAGTATAAATGTTTTCTCCTTGTATTTGAGAGAAATTATAACACTCTTCCACCATATGAAAAATTCTCATCTCTATTTTAGTTGCTTGATTTTACTTCATAATGTTGGTTCCTAATACCCTAAAGTTGTAATATGTAGTATCATAAACTAATGTCATGTTTTTCTTTGATATGTAGGAATGATGTAATATAATAGATTGTAGTGGAATGGAATAGAATTAGGAAAGGGATAAAAAATCTATTTTTATGTTTGCAAATGTCCACAAAATTGTTGACATTGTTCTTATATAAAAATTGGTTTTTGCATATTCTAAATGAAATAACGTGTGTATTTAGTGATATTTGTAAAAAATTCCCTTAACTCATGGATGTAAAAAAAATATATCGTGTATTAGATGTTATAGGTTACATATTAGTTTATAATATATATATATATATATATATCTTATATTGCATTATATTATCATTAATAATATGGTAATATAATATATTCAAATATAAAAATACAGTAGATATGTTATATGTATACAAAATATTATGTCATAATATAAAGGAACACGTATAACAATATATAGGGTATCAAGTCTTATTTGTACCATCCTTGTAAGTGTAGGTTCTCAAATCTAGAACTTGAATTATTTTGTAACACCTTGGAACCCTCGTGAAAACTATACCTTGTAGAACCTTCAACATATAAAATAATTTTTCTATTATTTTTTTACAATATTAAAAATATGAGGTAAGTTTTTGATAACCTAAACTAGTTAATATTCAAAAAGCATCTTAAAGCACACTTTGCGCAAGTTTAGAAAAAATAGTATTATAAAATTTACCTAATTTAATGTCTTGATAAAAGTGGCATTAAAAAATAAAAGTAACAAAATAACATGTTTATTAAAAAGGTACACCTCTACCTGTATAGATATTACAATCTATTAGAAAATTTAATTCACTTATGTAAAATACATAATACCAAATCCATTATGGTAAGTTTACAAGTACATTATATGAAAAATATAGTAGCAAAGATAAAATCAATAATAGAGAAGATATGAGACAAGAGAAGAGAAAAATAGAGACATCAAATTAGATAAAGGAGAGGTGGAAGAAATAGATTGAGAAATCTTTTAGTGTTTTTTTTTTTAATGGATGATGGGTTAGGCTATATATAACTTAGAAGGTAAAAATATAATATTATTTTACATTTATCATTAGTTTATAATAACTTTTACAAGTGGGTACATGATACCTTAAAGTATGTAGCTTGTATACCTTAGACAAGTTAGAAGGTGGGCAAATGATATTGAGACATTGTACACATACCTTGCTCTATAAGAGTAGATTTGGGGAAATTACTCCCAATACTTATCTCATGACCTTTATATGCCTACTTAAAACCTACCTAATCAAGTAGGTATTACATAGTAAATATATAATAGGATTAAATACATACCTTAATTAGATAAAGTTATTAATTAATTAGATAATGTGAAAACATATTATAGGTGTGTGTGTGTGTGTGTGTATATATAATATTTAAGTGGAAGTCCAACTTTTGGTGTCTTAGATTATAATGCCCCAAAACCTGTAGAGTAATAGCTTGTTACATGTTTCTAATATTACTGACATGTCAAGAGTACACAAACACTAAAACCTCTCAAATGCATGTATTAATCTCCAAATAATCTCAATTTAATCTCCTCATAATTTAGAATAACTACTATCTAAGTAAATTCCATAAAGTTTTGAACAAGAACTTATTATTTACAAATAAACTTCATCTTTCTAAACTCAAAGTCATTCTCATAATAGACTTCTAGTTACCATTCCTTAACTTAATAGTCTTAATGATTGAATCCAAAACCATCAACCTTGTAACTTCTACTTAAGTACTTATACTTGAAAAGTTAATATTGGATGAGCTGAAACTTAGTATGGAATACAATAAACACATGTACATGATACTCACTACCAATAAGTTACATGCATAACCATGATAATCAATGCAACAAATGCCATTTATTATTTTGATTATTAGCTGACAACCAACATAGTTTTAGTGTCTCAAGACTTGGGGTAACTCATGACCCATGAACAAGCAACATATATAATACATAATAGTATTAGTGTGGGTTTTACCCATTACTTTAGTAACCCTTCCTAGATCTAGCTAGGTTGTCTTAGTATGGAAACCTCATCAGGCATGTTGCGTATGATCGCTAAGTGCCTCACTAACCCTCTTAGACCTTACCAAGGAAAGGTCGAAGCGAAACAAGTATAAGCAACATACAATTAATAAGTTCGAGTTTAAATTAATTCTAGTTGAACAACTATTCTAAACAAACACAACAAGGAAATATGTATCCTGTACCTGAATCGATAGAACAACTAATATTGTCACTTGTGCCTAAGCTGAGAGTATGTCCAAGATCAATAGTTGATATATAATAATAAAGATATTATTTAGAATCTACTTTCTAAAAGGTTCTTTCATGTCTTAACTTAGATTCTAAAATCTTACTTGAATCTTTGGTTATTTAGGATAATTTTAGAATTCTAAGATAATCTAGATTGGTTTTAAGTTATGAGTTGGAAGGCTAGGAAGCAATAAAAGAAGGATTAGAAGGTGAAATAAATACACGGGTAAGAATCACAATAGTAATATTTGGCCATGGTTCTTGTTCTTGTATATGGGAACGACCATGGGTAGTGACTACGACCATTGACCTTGGCCGTGGTCCTTTCGTCTTCAATTTTTCTTCTTCTCTTTGCATACAACTTAACATGACTCTTAAGGATGAATACGGTCATCCCTACGGACCATGAGCGTGGTACTTAGCTATGTTCCCCTTAAAAACCAATCTCCTCCTTCAACTACTACTGCTAATCATCCTTTCAACATTAGTCACATCCTCAGCACACTACCTAACCTTCTCATAGCCACTAACAACCCTTCAAACACCAAAATCAGACAAATCTATAGAACCACACATGCGTCATATCATCCCTAATCTATTCTTTTAGCATGTAACCAATATGTAACTTTAGATTAAAGGAGTAATTATGCTTTTCTTTGCTGTAACAACACCAAAGAATTAATTCCACACTGTCGAGTTTGGTTTTTCATCCTTCCGGTTCTTTTATAAAATTAGGTCTTCTCTAAGCCGATTAGTACTAAACTCTATCCGTTTAATATTGATCTTTGACTAGGGTTTAAAGAAAACCATTTTTTCAATTTAAAAAAAGATTGGAGTCATCACTCGACCGGAGTTGGAAAAAAGGGTTAAGTTATAATCAATTGGGTAGATTAGCTATAATTTAGCTACCACTCTATCAATTAAAAAAAAAAAAAACCAATTTGTAAAACGGGTTTTTTGAAAATTAGAGATTTAGGTCTGGGAGCTAGTTTATTAAGCCCTAAATAGGTACCACTTTTTAACTTTTTGAATTTAACTTCGCTTTTTAAATATATCCTTTTTAATTTGTAAAACAGCTAATTATAATACATGCGACTAAATTGATTAATTCACATAAATATCTAAAAAGGAAAAAAATAAAACTTTCACATTTTAAGTCGCCTTGTACTTACGTACGGATGCCTACGTACCCGCTATTTGGGATCAGACATATGTAGTTTATTTTTTATGAAAACTTTAGTAGGTGATTTTGTTTTAATTAAACAAATAATTGAGTTTACGTTTTACTTAATTTTGGTTTATTTAAGAAAATTTCTAAAAGGTCTTAAATTGAATTTTATTTTTTCTCGAAACTCTAAACAATCTTAATTTGGAAAATGGTTAATTTATTTTTATTTCATTTTTGAAGAAATTTTTTTTTAAGTGACAAAAATAATTTTATATACTATCCTACCTATTTTATTTTGATTGCAACTTATTTATTTACTACTTATTATATTTTATCTATTTTTATTAAACTAGTAAAAATAAAATAAAACAATAAAAAATTACCCTTTTCTTTTTTCTTTTTTTTTTTCTTTTCCTTTCTTCTTTTTGTTTTCTTTCTTTTATTTATTTTTACATCTACTTTTTACATGGATGAAATAATAAACAAAAAAAAAATAATAATAACAATACAAAATAAAAAAAAAAAGAAAAGAAAAAGAAAAAAAAAAACAAGTCTTAGACCAGAAATGGAACGTAGGTCGAATCGGATGTAGATCGGGTTGGGCTGTTGGGTCGGGTCGTAGGTCAAACCTTCGGATCAGGTTGGATCTTGGTTTCCTCTTCAACAGCACCAGCAAGGTACGATTCAGCCTGATTTAGCCTCTAAATCAAAGGGGAAAAGGGGTTTTTGTGTGTTTTCAAGTGGGATTAGGGGGGGTAGAAGAAATGCTGAGACCTAGGGTGATCATTTTGGTAGTGATTGGAAATGTACCGTAGGTAGCGGTGGTGGTTTGGCTACGTGTGAGTTGCTGGGCGTAGTTGGTTGGTTGGGGTAGAGGTTTTAGAGTATGGGGAATTTGGCCGTGTAGTTAGTTGGTGTCTAAGGTGGTGTTTGTTGGTGGTTTGAGGAGAGGGGGTTCGGTGGTTAGGGTTAGGGTGGTGGCGAGCTCGGTAAAGCTGCTAGGGGGCATGGCGGTGGTTGAGGATGGTCGGGTTGGAGAGCTTGAGTTAAGGGGAGTTCGGTTGTGGCGGTGGTTAGGCTTGGGTTATAGTAGAGAGAGAGAAAGGAAGAGAGATAGTTTGGGTTAAAGAGAGAAAATGGATGCAAGAGAGAGAGGGGGGTTGGGAGCTGCTTGTGAATGGTTGTTCCTGCTCATTGGCGTCCCTAAGCCCCTATTTATACTTGAATTTCAACCTAGTAATAAAGGAAAGCTCGAATCAAAGTTAATGGGAATGGCTGAATTTTTAGTTTTTTCCCACTCTTTGAAGCTCGATTTGAATGCGTAATTGATTGAAATTGGATGCGTTTTTTGTATTGATTCATAGTAGGCTATGTCTAGTTTGCATTTTCGCCATTGATTTAGCGAAATTGCAAAAAAAAAAAAAAAAGAGTCTAAAAATCGTGCTGAAGTGGGCGTTTCAAAGAGGAAGGTACTGGAAATCTGTGGAAAATAAAGGAAGGAAGGGAAAAGAAGGGAAAGAGAAGAAAATGAAGGGAAAAGGAAAGAAGGAGAGAGAAAAGTGTGCTGACGTGGCGCCACGTCAGTCGTACTAGCCAAACCTGGCATGCTACATGTCATTTGTGATACGTGGCAATTAACGTGGCATGCGACGTGGATGCCACATCAGTGGGGCCATCAAATCCGAGGATAAAACCAAAAAATAAGATTAAGGCTTTCCTGCCTTTGCCAAGTTTCGAACTTAAAACCTTATGCTCAATGTTAATGCTATATCCATATACTTAACCGTCAGGTCGTTGGCTTGTGTCTTGTCTATATGTGCACATATGGACTCGGTCAGCCTGGGCTAGATTTAAATTTAACCCTAGGTTTAATGGCCCAACTTCTAAACTTAAATTAAAATTAAAAATCTAATCTAACAAAATGTTATTTTCTAAAATATTTTATTTTTCAATTTTTTGTGACTTTTCAAAATTTTTATGTACTTTTCCGAATTTTTCCATTTTTTGTATTTTTTTTCTAAATTTCCTATCTTTTGCGCTTTTTCCTATTTTTCCAAATTTTTCTAAATTTCTTCATTTTTTTGGGCTTTCTTTAATTTTCTATTTTTTTTTTGAACTTTTCTTAATTTAGGACTCTATAACATAATTTGAAAAATAAAAAGGAGGGCAAAAATTAAGTATCTACACACACCTTCACCACACTGCAATATAGCACTACAATCTCCTGATATTCTCTACAAGTTTTTGAATATGAATTTCTCCTTCCCTTTAGTTTTAGTGAAGGAGGTATTTCCAATCAAAGTTGCATGATTTGAGCCTAAGATGGTATCATGTATTATTTTGATTTTTAGATATTTGTCAAGCCAATCAATAAAACCTAAACATTGGATTATTCTTTCTTTTACAAGAACACCACCATGTAAAAGGGGAACCAACAAAATTGAAATCATAAAGATTTGAATTACAAATCATCCTTTGAAAAGTTGCAATGTTCCTTCTATTTCCTTATATACTACCCTACATTTTTTAGTCATCCAAAGTTTCATTAAAATCACCAACATAAATTTAAGGCCATCTACTACATTAGAAATATCTTCCAACAATCTCCACATAGTAAGCTTCTTCCCTTGAAAGTCACATGGTGCCAAGTAAAAAAGCTAATTAAAAAGCTATCTTCATGACATATTTTTGAGTAGATAAAGAGCTGATCATGTTCCAAAACAGAGATTGGTAAATTTGTAGCCCACCACAATAATAGTTCTCTATTAAGCTCTCTAGGGGCTACATAAAAACCTCCTTAATAATGCAAATTATTTCTTATGCACTCCAGTTTATTTTAGACATTTCTTGTTTCCACTATAAAATGATACTTGGATTATGCTTCCTAACCAGGTCATTTAAGTGTTGAATTGCCAAGAAAGACCTGAGTCCCTGACAATTCTAAGAGAGGAAAATCATGGCTCTTTTGTATTATTGCTATAGTTTCTCAAAACTTAATTGATATTACCAGATGTGTATATATACATATGACATGTATAATTATACTCAATCATGGAGGTTATCACTATTGAAACCTTTAGCTTTGTTTATTATTTTGCTAGCTTTCAAATAAGAGGATAGCTTTTAGTTTTATTTCTTCACTCTAACCCAACAACCTAATATAAAAATTTAGAGTTTTCTACGTGTTTATTGATCCAAATATATAATAATTGCACAAATATAAATTACATAAAAAATTGCACATTTATTGTTGCTAAATTACATGCTTAAGATGAGATATTGCCCATGATATGTAACTTGCATTTGGAAAATATGACACCCATTAAACTTGAACCTAGCAATGTCGCATTTGAAAAATGCAAGAACTAAGTAAATATTAAACTCGTAAGTTGAAAATGTGAGATTGGCATTGCATCAAGTTTCTAATGTCGCATCTTGTTGATGCAATTTTTTTGTAAATTTTTAAATTCCATATCCAAGATGCAATTTAGTCATTTGTGCAATTCGTTTTAATAATTGTGGACACCAACAAGTATATTGGGTCAATTGAGTAAAAAATGATGAGTAGAGCATTATTCCCACAAGCATTAAATCAAGTACTAGATTGTATCAATTCTACTATTATACAAGCACTTGAAAAATTAATAAATAAAACTAAACTAAATTATCAAAATTAACTAAGAAAACAACCAATTATTGATTTAATCAATAATTAAGTAGGAATCACACTGTTACTAAATTATAATTATAATTATAATTAGCTACTTAATTATCTTGTGAATTTGCTAAAATACTTTATATCCCTTTCGAGTCCTAAAATTTTTTTTATAGGTTAAAAATCTATTTCATCTCTCGAATCACTAAATTATTAATTAACCAAATTAAATTCCTAAATTCCTCTAGTTAATTTAACATGGATTAAAATATACAATTACTTATCTTTTGATATATAATTGAATAGTATCCTAAAATAATTTCTCCTAAATTCTTTTAATCAGAAATTAAAAAAAACACTACAAAGCCTAAAGTGCAAATTCAATTTAATTAAAGAAAGTTACCATTTTCGAGTTAGCTAATTTAATTAAATGTGAATCTTGATGGTCCATAAAATACTTTTCCAATTCAAAAGCACCTTCTAATATCCTATGCTTTGAGCCATAATCAAAAGATAAGATTCAAATAAGAATAATCCAAGTATCTAATTATATTATAATAAAGTTACAAGAGCAATTCATAATTAGGTTTTATCAATCTCCTTATAAAATAATTTAGCACATGATTGAATTAAAGGAACACATAGCAAAATAGATATATATCATAAAAATATTTATTATTGAAAAATCAATGTTTGTAATATAAAGTGCGTATGGAATCATATAAAAATAAAAATCCGGTGAAAGAATATCGTCACCAAATTTCTGTCCGCGTCAAATTTTCTCTTGGTCCCCTCCGAATCCTTTTTATCTCCTTGCATGTGCTGACTTCCATATATTTTTTTTCTCTCGAGTGAAGAAGTCTTGAATGCCCCTTCGTGTCTCTTCTTCTCGCCTCCCCAAAGATTCCTTCTGCATGTTGCCCGGCCTCGCAACGAAAATGAAATAAAATACATTAATGTGGAATTTATGGTTTGTTTAATAATTTAAATTTAAAAGAATATATATTAAGGGTGATTGTAGAATTTATAGTTTGTTTAATAATTTAAATTTGAAAAAATATAAATTAAAAGTGAAATATATAGTAACAACTATAAAATCCTAAATTGTCCAGACGTGAAATGATGTCCAATTTAGGAGGGCTGGATCGGGTGCTATTGGCTTGTAGTGAGCCTTCTGATTTTCAATTGCAGTGTCATCCTCCCGAACGCATCTAAACTTGTGACAGGAAATGGGAAATGTAATCTTGAGAGTCCCACTTGCTCCTGAAATTGAAATGATCATGAAGTATTCCTCCTGAACATAGCTATTGAAGATAAAATATAATCCATATGCTCCGAGATCCAGACGTGCAATTCGAAATAGAAAAGAAATTCGATTAATTCTTGGACTTGTGAGCTCGTTTCAGGTATTCTTTCTCCATTTTTTTTTTTTTTTACTTGTAATAAATTGGACGTGTATTTCTTAGTTTCCAATATTTTTCCTATTATAAGTATAAAAATTAAGTATGAGAAAAATGATATTCACTTGAAATAAATACATATAAGTACGAAATGGCCATTCATGTCCCAATTTTTTTTTATCTATTTTCATAAATTTATTGTATTAATATCTTGTGTGCAATTTGCTAATTTTATGATAATATATCAATAAAAACTCTATCAATCACTTTTATATCGTAAGATTTAATAATGAAAAAGTATGAAAAATACACACTTATTATTTAATATTGATAATTATATAATTAATTTTATCCCACTTGCATTTATCACTGACAAGTTAATTTAGATCTGATTAGCATTTAAAAATAAATTTGTAATTTAAATTATCACCGACAGATAGGAAAAGAATTGTATAATTGTTTAATATTGACTTGGTCAACCGTTATTAGGCATTGCTTCGTATCACATGAAATATTAAATTAAATAGCACGCCTCCCATCATACAACTATTTTATACCCACCTCATAGCATGGATCACCTGGTTCATATATAAATTTGCATATTTTAATTTGATATCGAGCAAATAAAAAAAAAAAAGAAAGAAAGAAAGAGAAATCCATAAATAAAACCTAATACATTGTTTATTTATTTAAATTTAAAGCGTACTGTAAATATAAAATGCAGAAATGATTTTTCTTTTCCTTCTTAGTAAATTCTCTCATAAGCCCTTTTAGATATTTTATTTAATAAAGGTCGAAGAGCAGATCTGTAATGACTTGGGACTCTAGGATTCCCTTTATTAATGGTTACACAGCTTTAATACAAAGATCAACAATCTGTTTCCTGAACAAGCCATGGATTCCATAGTTTCTCCCGGTGGCCATGCTTCCAGCACCAAAACTTATGAAAAAGATGACCAAAGTCTCTCAGAAACTTCAAGCAAAATCAAGCAAACCATTTCGCTTTTACCAAAAGACAGGGGTCTCACTTCATTTGAAGAGCTCTGCCAATACCAAGGGTTTTGGTTTGCATCAAACCTTATTGAAGGTGTCATGTTGTCCCAAGAAAAATTCCATGCCAAACCAGCCGATATATTCATCTGTAGTACCATGAAATCAGGTACCACTTGGCTTAAGGCCTTGTGTTTTGCCATATACACAAGAACTCAGTATGATGATTCCTCAAACCCTTTACTCACAACAAACCCCCATGAATATGAATGCATGCCACTCTTAGAGAGGGACATCGACCGAATCCTGAGTCAAAACGATGGAGAAGATGATGGCAGTGGTCATCCGCTCATTTCCACTCACATGCCATTCAGTTCCTTGCCAAAATCAATACTTCACGAGGGTTGCAAGATCATCTATATATGCAGGGATCCTAAGGACACATTCGTTTCGATGTGGCATTTCTTTAACAGAATTTGGAAATCAAGAGGAATTGGACTCGTACCTATAAAAAAGGCTCTTGATTTGTTTTCCAAAGGGTTGTTGAGCTTCGGGCCGTTCTGGGACCATGTATTGGGTTATTGGAAGGCCAGCTTGGAGAATCCGGACAAGGTTCTGTTTCTTAAATATGAAGATATGAAGAGGGACACTGGTTTTTATGTCAAGGAATTGGCTAGTTTCATGGGATGTCCCTTCTATAAGGAAGAGGAAATGGAAGGTATTGTAGAGAAAATAGTTTGCTTGTGTAGCTTTGGTAATCTTAGTAATTTGGAGGTGAACAAAATTGGGAAACATCAGCTTTTTAACGCGTCAAATGTCATTGAACAAAATGTCTTTTTTCGTAAAGGAGAAACCGGGGATTGGAAGAACTATCTTGCGGAAGAGGATGCAGCATCTTTAGATGCCATAACTGAGGAAAAGTTTCGAGGCTCTGGTTTGATACTTCATTAATCAAAATATGTTCAGTTTGTATGCGAATTTTTCCCTTAATAAACTGTTGTTTGTATGGTTACTTTCTCTTAACTTTTCGTCAATTCTAAATGAATAAACAAATTCCAAATTTATTAGATATTACACTCTACTAATATGTATATATAACGTGTAAGTATGAACAAAATATCTATATATACAATAGCTGGATAGATGGTTTATCAGTACATCTCATTCGCTGAATCAATCCTTCCCTCCTCATCAAAATACATATATATATGCATATAATGTTATTTAATATTTATCTGTTTTTGCTTCTTTCTTTGGCCCAACATGCTGGAGATTGAAATTGAGTACATCTTTTATTTATTTATTTTTTCATTAAACACTTGGAAAAACTAAAGTGTAATACGCTAAATGAATAAAACTTTAGGATTCGGATCTCGATTTTTTACTTGATGTTTTGACGAGTAACTTGATTTTCTTATGCTTAACAAGTTTTTTTCTTTTTCTTTTTCTTTTTTCTTTTTTGAGATCAATCGGTTAAAGACAACTATAAAAAAAGATAATGTTGCATTTGATACTAATTTTACAAGTGTCAAATTCATTGTCTCTATCAGCTGGCTTCAAAATGCCATATACAGTCCAATAGCACAGCAGAACTAAACACGCCCTAATGCCCTGACCACTAACCAATGACTTTCTTGACTTAAATAGTTTCATCCATACTGGGTCTGAACATAAGGAATAAGCAATATGGGACTGTTCATACCCCAATTACTATACTCTTTCTGTTTTACTCTGGCCACTAATGCTTCAATAACTTCAACATGACATTGAAATTAACTGATTTATGTACAATCGTGATCTAAAATTTTTAGAAAATCTTTGGTTTAGTCAGTTTTATGCCCCTGTGCCATGCTTAAAAGGTTTACTCATACAAAATGGATTTAGTCACAAGCACTTAATACGTCTGGAACTCAATATCAAGCTTTCCGATCAAATAGGCAGATATGTGGTGCATGTGCATGGATTTAGATGTCCCATACAAAGAATTTCTTCTCTCTTATGTTTCGCTAATCCTACTTCAGTTTCAGCACTAGAATTTAAAGTCACCCGCTAGCTATTATATCTCAAATGAACACAGAAAGATGAAGCTAACAGGAAAGTGAATAACGTTTATGATTCTGTTAGCGCGCATTTCATGTCATCCTTTGTAGGGTATTCTTTTTTTTTTATTTATTAGTTTACATTCTTCTTATTCATATAAAGAATTTCCAGTATTATATAATTAATACCACCCATGGCGCATCACTATATCATATAATTGTATTTGTTTTAAAAAAAAAATTGTTCTTATTAATACGTGATGTGTTTTAATGAGTGGTGGGTCTTAATAGTCAGTTTTCGTTTACTTGACTTATTGAACATCGATAGTCAAAGTTTTGCTTACTTGTCTATTCGACTACTGAGTGGTTGAGTAACATAAATTTATTCCTAATTTGAATTCAAGAGAAATAGCGTGAACAGTTATTACTAGCATAACTGTCTACTCTCCTTATATTTCAAGGAATGAGTCTGATCAAGAGTTTATCACGTGTCTCAATAGTTATTCTGATAACTGCTACTTCAAACATGATATTTTTCTATAAATACGAGAAAGAAACACTGTAAGAGGATTCGACACTTTTAGACTATTTACATGACTTTCCCTATTCATTTTTACTGACTTAGGTATTTGAGTGGTTGCACTGGACTAGCCTCGGTATCAAGTGTCTTTCTTTTCTCTTTGTAGGATATTTTCAACTAACGAAATCCACCAACAACATTTGGTGTTGTTTGTTTTTCTTAAACATACCCACTTGGTAAAAACTAGAATGACTAAGAGCATAGGTGCTAGTATTTCCTCCCAACACCTTGAAAGAGAGAGTAGCCATACTAACGAGCAACGTTTAGGCTCGAAAAGCTTTGTCTTGACTTGGCTAAAGAAAACCAAAAACTAAACAAAAAACATAAAGATATTTTTAATCTCCTTCATAATAATGTTGATCCAAATCAAAACAAAGAGCATGGTGATCGCGACACTGAGAATAGCGATGACTCAATTTATTTGCCTGAGTTACCGAAAAAGCAAACTGAGGTTGCAATGGGACTTTTAGCTCTTGTACCTAAAAAAATTGACAAAAGCAAGCAATGGCAACGGGTGCACCATGTTGGACCTTTGCATGTCGGTAACCCTGCTGCAATGAGCAAGCAATTCCAAATCAAGAAGGGCCCTTTCACTCTTGAGGTTTTGAGGAAGTAATATCGTAACACATGAAGCTGCCGTAGTTTGAAACTTATGACGGGATGAAAGATCCTGAAGATCATTTGGAGTATTACCACACATTAGCCAAGTTGTATGGTTTGAGTGATGCAGTAGCTTGTCAATCTTTTCCCTCAACCTTGAGGAATGCGGCCAGTACATGGTTCAAACATTTGAAATCCAATACCATTTCCTGTTTTGAAGAATTAGTAGAAGCGTTTCTTCAGCACTTCCTTGTAAGTAAGCTTCCGATTAAGGATTCTTTAATCCGTAACATAACCAAACAAAGATTAAATAAGTCAATTAGAGATTACTTGGCCATGTTTATGGCCAAGATGGTTCAAATCCTAGAATTAGATATGAGTATGGTCCTCAACATCGTAATCGGTGGAGTCAATCCCCATGGAGGCTTTTTCAAGTCTCTTGCAAAGAATAAGTTGAAAACTTTTGCGAAGTTTAAGGCCAAGGTCACCTCATACATTTGACAAGAAGATAACGTAAAGGCTCGATGAGAAGCTGATCAGAACAAAAGAGATAGGAAAAATGACTAGAGGAGAAGTGCAAAAGATAGACTTAGGATAGATAATGAGTAAAGTTCGAATGCTGAGAGAAAGAGACCAAGGATTTTAAAGTATTTGTCTCATATACTTGTCAATAGTACAATTTCAAACATATTACTAGAGGTACGTGGATAGAGAGGTGTTCTGCAGTAGCCAAAAAGAATGAGAGGAAATCCCTCAAGGTGAAATTTCAACAAGTACTGCAATTTTTATCGTGACAAAGGCCATAATATAGATAAATGCATCCAACTTAAGAATGCAATTGAAGATGTAATTCAATGTGGGCATTTGCGTAAGTTCCTAGCGCATGATGCCGAGAACATTGAGAGACTGTCTTAGAGGAGACGTGAGGAATAGCAGAATGACACTTAGCTAGCTATTGCCGGAAGAGATGCAAGGGACGAAAGTTTCAGTAGAGCACCCAATGGAGCAATCAGCACTATTGTCAGTTGACTTACTATAGGCCAGTTAAGCTCTTCGAGGTTGACTAATGCCAAAAATTATGTTTGTAACATCTAAGGCGAGAAGGTTAAAATTGACAACACAATCTCTTTCATAGAAGAAGACTTTAAAGGCATCTAGAGTTCGTATGATGATGCACTTGTTATCAGTGCAACAGTTGCCAACTTTGAGCTCAAGAAAATTCTTGTTGACGCTAGAAGTTTAGTGGATATCATTTTTCAGCATGCTTTTGACCAGATGAGATCCAAGATCAAGACACAGCTAAGATCTTATAAATACTGTTTGTATGCCTTTAACAATCAACTTGTCTGAGTAGCCAGAGTAATTTCTTTACTGATCCAAATCGGAGATGACGAGCATGTCATAGAGGATAAAGTGAACTTCTTCGTCGTCAAATGTTAGTCCTATGAAACATGATCATAGGATGGCTGTGCCAACACTTGTTCGGCATCGTCCCTTCAATTGTACATTTTAAAACCAAATTCCCTACTCCAACGAGAGTTGGCATGTGTAAAAGGGACTACTAGTTGGCAAGGTCCTTGTACATGAGAGCCTTGAGACGAGAAGAGGTAGTTCAAGTTGAAAGCTGTCTGAAAGGTAAGTCAATCGGCATAGAAAGTGTCGAGAATGGTACCGAGGAAGTCCTTGAGAAAGCAACGAAGATAGGGAAACCTTTATTAGTAGATATTTGGCAAAGTTTGATCGACTTCTTGTGAGTCAATGTTGACATGTTTACATGGTCCCTTTCAGACATGTTAAGTATCTCAAGAGACGTTATGGTACATAAGCTTCAGATTAATTGAAGCGCGAAGGTGATCCAGTAAAAGAAACGACATTTTGCATTAGAGAGATAGGTAGCTATAGAAGAAGAAGTCTATAAGCTATTGAAGGCCAGATTCATTCGAGAAGAGCCTTATTTGACTTAGCTAGCCAATTGTGTGCTAGTTAAGAAGTCTAATGGCAAATGGCGAATGGCGAATATTTATAGACTTCACGGATTTCAACAACGCTTATCCCAAGGATTGTTTCCTACTGTTGAAAATTGATTTGATGGTAGATTCAACCGTTGGACATGCATTAATTTCTTTTATGGATGCTTTCTCGGGTTATAACCAAATCAAGATGGACAAGGATAACGAAGTCCATACGTCATATGTTACTAATTTTGGAATGTATTGTTACACAGTGATGCCCTTTGGGCTAAAAAACACCAGTGCAACTTACTAGAGACTTGTTACTAAGATATTCAAACCACAGATCTATTGCAACATTGAAGTATATTTCAACGACATGATTGTGAAGATTATGACAAAGGATTGGCATCTTGCTAATCTCGAGGAGACATTTGCTACTCTCAAGAGGTACAACATGAAGCTTAACCCACATAAGTGTGTTTTTAGTACAGCTTCGGAAAAGTTTCTAGGATACATGGTCACTCGGCGCGACATTGAGTCTAACCCAAGAAAGATTGAGGTAATAATAAATATGATATCCCCCTGTATGGTCAAGGAAGTACAGGAACTAACCGGTCGAATAGCCAACCTTAATTGGTTTGTATCGAGAAGTGTGAATAGGTGTGAAAAAAACTTTAAAGTCTTAAAAAGTTTGAAAGAATTCAAACGGTTTGACGATTGTGAAAGAGCTTTCAACGATCTCAAAGAATTCTTTGCATCACCTCCAATACTCTCGATACCCATTTTTGGAGAAAATTTATATTTGTACTCGTTAGTTAGCTTTTGAGCTCTTTCTTTTGTATTGGTTCAAATTGACAGCAAAGAACATTGATTTGTTTATTATGTGAGTCATGTCTTATAAGGGCTAGAGCATCGGTACACAAAGATTAAGAAATTTTTTTTAGTAGTGGTTTTCTCGGTAAGGAAATCAAAATCGTATTTAGAGGCTCACTAGATCATAGTCCTCATCGATCAGCCATTGTGACAGGCATTGCAACGGCCAGACTCTTCCAACAGGGAGATGAAATATGCTCTAGAGCTGAGTACCTATGGTGTACAATACAAACCTAAAACGACATTAAAAGCTTCGATGCTGGCAGATTTTTTGGCTAAGTTCACTAGTGAGTAAGATAGTGTGGAGATTGTCGAGAAACCAGTGTAGTACCTTTATGTGGATGGTTCTTCCACTAGAGAAAGAAGTGGTGCAGGCCTTATTCTTCAAGGCCCCTACAATGTTAAGGTTAATTATGCCCCAAAATTCAGATTCCCAACCAGCAACAACGAAGCAGAGTATGGAGCTTTGATTGCTGGATTAAAACTAGCAAAAGAGATTGCTATCGTAAAACTCGAAGTGTACTTTGATTCATAATTGGTGGTGAATCAAGTCATGAAAAAGTTATGTGGCAAGCAAAGAGAAAATGAGCAAGTACCTATTGGTGGTACGAATGCTTGTAGAAGAATTTTAATCTTTTTCAATCTATAAGGTTCTGAGAAATAAGAATATTGCTATCGATAAGTTGTCAAAATTGGCCAATATAGCATTCTTTGACTTGAGTAACAAACTTTTTGTCAAGTTTCTTCCACACAAAAGTTTATCTACTCCTTCGCAGAGCTGTGAATTAGCTCCTTGCCCAAAAGATGAATCTTAGATGGATCCTCTTGTAGATTATTTGAGAGATGGTACTCTCCTTAATGATAAGAAGGAAGCATGAAGATTGGTTTATAAAGCTACGAATTATATGCTGATAGATGATCAGTTATACAAATGCGGCATGTCATAAACCTATATTTGATGCCTTCCTCCGAGAGATGCCCAACGAGTGTTATTTGAACTACATGGGGGTGTATGCAGTAATTATGTGAAGGCATAGACAGTGTATGTCTGTGCATTGCAACTCGGTTATTATTAGCTGACAATGAAAGAAGATGTAAGGACGGCCATTCGGTATTGTCCATAGTACCAAAAACATGAGGCACCGAGTTACATGCCTTCAACTGAACTATGTTGCTTATCTAAGCCTTATTCTTTTGCCTAGTGGGGGTTAGATATTCTTGGACCCTTCTTGAAGTCTACTACCTAACGAAAATTTGTCATTGTTGCTGTGGATTATTTTACAAAATGGGCGGAGGCTGAGGTAGTGGCGAAGATCACTGAATAGAAAGTGGAGGCATTCGTTTTCAACTCCATAATTTCAAGATTCGAGTCTCCTTTTATGATCATCACGGACAATGGTTTACAGTTTGACAACAAGAAGTTCCGAAAATTTTGCAAGAAATACAGCATTCGCTTAAACTACACATCTGTAGCACACCTTTAGACGAATGGACAAGTTGAAGCCATCGACAAGATCATCTTACATGGATTAAGGAGGAAAATAGATCAAATTAAGGGGAGATGGGCTGGTAAGTTGTTAGGTGTCTTATGGAGGTACCGAACCACCTACAGAACCATAATAGGGGAGAACCCTTTTAGGTTGGCATTTAGCACAGAAGCAGTTTTTCCAATTGAGTTAAATTTGCCCAATCTATGAGCGCGGGATTTTGATGTGATGGTTAATCAAGTTAGATTAATAGCAAATTTAGATTGAAGAAATTAGAGATATTGAAAGAATAAGGATTGCGACATTCTAGCATAGAGTAGCTAGGTATTGTAATAAAAAAGTAAAGCATAAGGTTTTTTTAACCTAATGACCTAGTTTGTCGAAAGCTGGAAGTAACTGGTGTAAGCTCCGTAATCAGCTACTTGGGGTTCGGTTCGTAGAATTTAGAGCAATTGAGCAAATTGTCTGATCCAACCCAAATTTTACGACGAAGCTAGAATTATTAGCAAAAGTGATCCCGTAAGTTTGAATTTAGAAAAATATGTAATAAAATGATTAATTAATATAATATTGAATTTTATGAAAATTGTCTGTTATTTATCGAAATTGCTTAGAATGAATTCCAATAACTAACGAATTGATAAAGATAAATTGTATGATACTAAAAATTTATAAAATAACTTAAATAATATTTAGGAATATTTATTTGTACCATATATAAATTTACATGTAGATAGAAATACGCGTAATTACTTAAAATATGTGAAATATGACAAAATAATGTTAATTCATTAAAGAAAATGCATGAATAATTAAGGAAAAAAAAATCAGGAAAATTCTAGAATTAAGGCATGGTAGCTTAGTGTTTAAGAAATAAAAGCAATCAATTAAATTAAGCCAAGCACAAAGTAAATTTGGAAGAGGATAAGGCCCATGTCAAGTCAATTTAATGCATAAAAAATCTCCTAAAACTCTATAAATACCCAAATTAAATCAAAAGCCCATTTGGTTAGTTTAGGATCTTAGAAAATTAGAGAGAATCGAAAATTTTAGGGTTAGGGTTTAATTGCAAAAAATTACAAAAATCTGGAATTAGAGCCTTAGAAGGGAACCATCACCCGATGACAACCTGGGAGTGGATGGCTATTACTATCATACGGTGATGGTAGTACTCAAGCTGGCCAACAAGGCCTTGGTGGCTGGAGTCACAAACTCTGGTGAGTTTAATCTTCCTCTTAATTTTACATATTTTTTTAAAAATACTAAATATACTTAGAAAATTATGAAATTTGGTATTCTAAAATATTTTTGTATGTAGTTTTTAGAAAAAAATATTATTTTGACAAAAATATGTCCCGTGATATATGGTGCTTAGGAAATCATGCAAAATTGAGCATGTTTCAATTAAAATAAATAGGCTTAGAAGTCTAGTTTTTGACTCAAAATTTTTGTGTAGATTACTTAAGTGATATCAAATAGTTCCACAAAGATTTTTTTAAAAAATTAATTTTCTAATTTTTTAGATAATTTTGAGGCCTTAAAATAATGCATAAAATAGGTAATTTAGGGCTAATTAGGTAATTAAATAGATAATTATATATTTTAGGGTGTTGAAATCTAATTAAGTATGATATTTGTAGCATTTAGGGTGTTAGACGTAATTATTAGGGTATTATGTAGTATATATGTAATAGGTAAAAATAGTATATTTTAAGTTACTAGTGTAATTTAGGATAATTAGGTATAAATTTTGATTTGGGATGAATTTAGGTATTTGAAGATGTTGATTGAAGTTGAGAGATGATATTTTAAGTAATGAAGATACTAGATGTGTATATTATGTACATAATAGGTAATAATACATAATATGAAAAATTTGAAATATGATAAATAGAAAATATTAGAATAAAAATTGACATTATATTAATAATAGGAATCTATACAAAATCTGGTAGGAGACTTAAATTTAAGTATTCATATGAAAAATGTAAAATTCTCACATAGGGAGTAAGTTCGGTAGATTAATAAGGATTTAAGTGTATCGGGTAAAACAGGATATTGACTTAAGATTGAAAGAGATATTTAGGATTCTTGAGCCTAATGTGATTAATTTTACATTAGGGTTTGAATCGCATTTTTAAGCTTTAAGTATAATACCTTTACTTGGAATTGCTTTAGAACCTAAATTAAAACCAAATTTGGAATCTAAACCCTAAACTAACCTAAGCTGAATTAATAATAACTAATATGTATATAGGAAGAATTGAGTTAAATGATGACCTAAAGTACATATATATGTATCATCAAAATATAACATACTAAAGAACGTATTGATATTATAAGACATACAGAGATGAGTTAACCTGCGGTTAGTAGAGTGAGTGACCAAGGTTACTAGGTAAGTTAGGATTAATATGTTGTTATATTTTAGACTACTAATTTGTAGTACTCAGAGGCTTCAAATTATACTTGATTGTGCTTGTTAAATCATTGGTTATGCGGATGTGCTTGATTTAAGTTATTGATATGATTATTGATTTGCTACATTAGCTTGTATTTATGTGATCTGATGGAAATTATTGAACACTTTATATTAGATTTAACTAAACATTTGACTTATAAATCTAAACTGGACCTGCATAGTAATCCATTAGAGGAACATTAGGATTTTTCGGCCAAATATTGACCCCTTTGAAAGGGATAGTGTTGGATAGCATAATTGGTCCCTTCTTCATCTTTAGTTGAACTTAGTGACGGGTGAGGAGGTCGCGATAAGAGTAAAGTCAATGGTTTAAAGGTAGTCGCGAGAGGAGTGGTGTTTCCACTACATAAGCTTGGGTTTATTCATGAGTTGTTGCATTAATGGAAACTGCTCAACTTAGATTAGAACGCGTGCAATTTCTCTAATCTCACAATGGGCTGGACAACATCATGCGGTGGCATTTGCTTTAACATGCATTGCATTTAATAATTTGATTGATAACCTTGTTTGTGTTTGCTGTATAGTTTTAAGTCTCAATTCTAACTTATTAAGTTGTGATTGCTTACATCCTTATAGACTTTATTGTAGGTGTTAGATAAAAAGCAGCTTACATTTATCTTAAAGCTAGCAATTGCAGGACCCTAAGGAGTAAGGATATAAACTGAAGACTAAATACACTCTCTAGTTAGATTTATTTCAATGCTTTTAGCATTAATTTATAAATTACTCAAGTAGATTATGATTAGATTGCTAAATCTTGTAAATATACCCAAATTATTTTAATATAAGTATGTATTTTCTTTAAGATTATAAGTAAATAATATGTTTAATTTATGGGCTATTTACTTCAAAGTGGGTTAGTCGTGGACGCCTTGTGTAAATTTGGTCTAAGATAGCAACCGTATGGTCAGTTTCTATTTTAGAATGGTTTGCATGGCGGGACTGTTACGATTCTACTTCTTTGGGGCGAGACTGTTACGACTCTGGTATGTGAGAAAGCCATGGGAAGCTCAACACAAATTGGGAGGATCCTGTCAGGGTTCGGGAAGTCGTTGGCGAGGAGGCCTATCAACTACAAAGGTTAGATGGATCAATCATCCCTTAAGTATGGAATGCCGAGAATTTGAAACTCTATTTCAATTAATTGCTTGGATGATGTTCATGTCCATTTATTTTGTAAGGTGATAGCTTACTTATTTATGAGAATTATATTTGAAGTCTTATTTTGTTTCTTGATCTATTTATGACTGATAAGTTAGTAAGTTCAAATTGTACGGCAAACGAACTGATATAAGTTCTAGCTTGTCATGTTTAATGAATTTCTGAAATTAATCCTACAGCCTAGTAATACGGCTAGTCCACGTCTCAAATGGCTAACGGACAATGTTTATATAAGATGCATGGAATGCGTGTGAAATAAAACATGCCAAAAGAATTTGGGCGTGTGAAATAAAACATGTCAAAATAATTTGGCGTGTGAAGTAAAACATGTTGAGAAATACTTAATGTATAAAATAAACCATGCTGAAGAATAAGAACATGTGAAGCAAAACATGTATTAAAATAGAAAAAATCATACAAAATTGAAGGTGTTTTTCATTCATCACAATATTATCACAAATGCTTGGCCTGTCGGCTTAGAATATTACGTATTAAGAACCTAAAGTACAAGACTATCCTATGGCCTATTTTCGGAGTGAGTAGATGCAATCTTTGGGTCAGAGGCTGGAGCTTTCTTAGAGCATACTTTTTCGGTGCTTAGGGTCTCAGAACAGGTACATTTTTCCTTCCACTCATAGAGGATTTCCTTTGACAGATGTTCTTTGTCTTCTTCGAGATCCTTGACATAATTTTCCTTATCAACCTTCATTACAATCTTGGCGCTTGAATAAAACTTCGCTACTGGGCAGAAGTAGGTTTGACACATGTGAGGATTTGACAGACAGGTTGGTAGGAGATTAGTTCAGAATAGGGATCTCCATCTCGGTTTTGGTTTTGAGCTAATATTCTTCGTACTAGTCCTTAGAGTCTTCTCATTTGGCTACAAGTGATTGGTCCAGGGAATTGATTCCTATCACTTTTCAAGCATTTTAACCTCTTCAGGCCCTTGTCTTTTTAGACATACCAATTTTTACAAGTGCTTCGATCACTTTGAATTTCACCTCTTCAGGCCTTTGCTTCTTTAAGCATCTTAGCCTCTTTAGGCCTTAGATTATAAACTTTTCTAGAGCTCCAACAAAATTGACCTCTCTAGGTACTCTCTTTGCTAAACTTATCCTTAAAGAGAGTGGGGGGCAAGTGTTGACAGCGTTTTTTAGTAAAATAGGTTAAAGGCCTAAATTAGTAATGTTGAGGCTTAAGCCTAACTCCCAAACTTAGTCCAGGTACTAGTATTCACTCATGCACTACAAATACAAGAGAAAACCTTTAGGTAAGGGCTCTCTTTTTCATTCTCTAAATTCCCCATTACTTTGTCAGTTTTTATTCTCTACAAGAGGGCCGACTTAAGCATCAGAATAATTGCGCTAAAGCATGCTTTAGTACCTCTCGTACTTGTTCTTCTTGTTTTGTAGGTGTTCATTCATCGGGATGAAATCTGATAGTCAACAAAACTTATGTTGTAAGGAAAAAAAAAATCAAAATACACTAAAAGCCAACATTAATATTTCTATTCATTTATTAGCTTTTAAATCACGTAAAATCTTTTCAATCAAAAGTAAAATTCAAATCAAATTAGAAACAAATAGATAAAGTTGAGAACCTATGAGGAGGATGTAACATAAAGAGGCAATGGAAAAGGAGATATATATATATATATATATATTATATTAACACATCTCAATTTAACAAATTTCTTAAGTATATCAAGTTAATTGTAATTTCAAAACAATAAAAAAAATATCAATGAGCTTCTTGGTAAGAAAATTGTTATGGAATATAAAAATGGAAGGTGAGTCTTAGCGTTAAAATGTGTATCTATTGATAGGTAATATGAAACAATATTGTTAAACTTGAACTGAGAGGTTGACTTGAGAATGAGAAAGGGTCAAGGGTTGAGAGGGTCAACCAAGGTTGAACTGAGAGTAAAGTGGGATTAATAAAAATATTATAATATAATTCGTATTTCTATATAAAGTAATGAAAATAACCAACATCGTTGAAAATTGAAAGTCGAGATTTTTTGTAGTTTATTTTTTATTTTTATTTGATCTACATTTATTTTTTCAGTAAATTGGTTACTTTTTATAAAATACAAGAGTAATAATATTTTTTGACCAACAAAAACCTGGTAAGTTTTTATAGAAACCAAGTTGGATTGATTTAGTTAATAGGGTCGAAATTAGGATTACTATAGAGAATGCTCAAATAGGTGACTGAAACCAGTTTTATGAAGGGATTAGGTTCAATCGGATTAAACCGAGCAAGTTTACTCAGGTTTGACTACACATTAAAAAGTAAACAAAAGCTCCCTGAAATTAAAATGTTTTTCTTCCTTACCTTTGTTTAAAATCTTTATACTCCATTCTTACTTTTTTTACGAAATCT